>CM052443.1:118424473-118440698 GCA_028533085.1 Varecia variegata
AGATAATTGTTCAAGGTAATAATAGCAACAATATATTGGGTGATTATAGCCTCGGGGCGAGTGAAATAAAGACAGCAAGGTTATAAGGATGGGAGGGAGGAATTCAAGCTCTCCTTTATAAGGTACCTGCACTATCTGTGAAGTGGCATAGTGTTATTTGAAAATAAAAACTTATTAGCTGGAAATTCGTATTGCAAACTCTAGGATAATGACCATTTTTTAAATAAAAAGAAGCATAATTGATATGCTAAGAGAGAAAATGGATTCATATAAAGTGCTTTGTTAAAACCAGAGAAAGCAGAAAAAGAGAAGTGAAAAAAGAAATGAAGAAAAAGTGCAATGAACAGAAAACAATTACAGACGTGGTTAGAAATCCAATTATATCAATAATTATGTTAAATGTGAATGGCTTAAATATAGCAATTAAAAAAACCAGAGACTGTTGAGAGGATAAAAAAACAAGACTCAACTATGGTTATAAGAAACCCACTTTAAACATAAAAACATAGATAAACACTAAAGGAATAAAGATATACCATGCTAACACTAATGAAAAGAAAGTTGGAGTAGCTACATTAATTTCAGACAGAGTGGACTGCAGAACAAGGAAAATTATCAGGGATAAAGGTGGGAAAATGATAAAGGGCTCAATTCACCAAGGAGACATAACAATCCTTAACATGTATGAGCCTAATGACAGAAAGTCAAAATATGTGGGACAAAACTGATAGAACTGAAAAGAAAAATAGATAAATCTACTTTTGTAGCAGGAGAATTTAACATCCCGCTATCAGTAATTGACAGATCCAGCAGGCAGAAAACTGGTAAGGATACAGTTGACCTGAACAGCAGCATCAATCAACCGGATCTAACTGACGTGTGTAAAATACTTTATCCAACAAGAGCAGAATATACACTTGTCTTCACGGGGAACATTCACCAAGACAGACTACATCCCAGGCCATAAAACACACCTTAGCAAATTTAAAAGAATAGAAATTATACAAAGCATGCTTTCGGACCACCATAGAATTAAATTAAAATTCAATAATAGAAAGATAGTTGGGAAGTCCCCATATATTTGGAGATTAAGTAGCACATGTCTAAACAACATATGGGCCAAAAAAGAAATCTCAAGAGAAATTTAAAAATATTTTGAACTAAGTGAAAATTAAAATAGAACTTTTTGAAATTTGTGGGATGCAGTGAAAGGAGTGCTTGGAGGGAAATGTAAAGCACTGAATGCATATATTAAGGCAAGAAGAAAGATCTACAATCAATATTCTAAGCTTCCATTTTAGGAAACTAGGAAAAGAGCAAATTAAATCCCAAATAAGCAGAAGAAAAGAAATAAAAATTAGAACACAAATTAATGAAATTAAAAACAGGAAATCAATAGAGAAAGTCAATGAAACCAAAAGCTGGTCATTTGAAAAGATCAATAAAATTGATAAACCTCTTTCTAGGCTAACTAAAAAAACAGAGAGATGTATTACTAGATTACTAATTAGTAATTACAAATTACTAATATCAGAAATGAGAGATGATCACTACTGATCCCATGGACATTAAAAGGATAATAAAGAAATATTATGAACAAGTGTATGCCCACAGATTTGATTAGATGAAATGTACCAATTCCTTGAATGACACAATTTACCAAAACTCACAAAAGGAAAAATACACAATCTGGAGAGAAGGAGGAGAAAAAAAAAAGAAAAGCAAAGAAAAGACAATCTACATAGGCCTATATCTATTAAAGAAATTGAATGATAAGTAATAACTTTCTAAAAAAGAAAGCACAGGCCCCGATAGGTTCACTGGTGAATTCTATCAAATATTTAAGAAAGAAGTGATACAAATTCTCTACAATCTCTTCCAGAATATAGAAGCAGAGAAAATACTTCCTAACTCATTCTATGAGGCTAAAATTACCCTAACACCAAAACCAGGTAATGACATTACCAGAAAGAAAAACTACATACCAATATCTCTCATTACCATAGATGCAAAAATCCTCAACAAAATATCATCAAATCAAATTCAACAATGTATAAAAAGAATTATACACCATGACCAATGGGATTTATTCCAGGTATGCAAGGCTGCTTTAACATTCAAAAATCAATTAATATAATCACATCAACAGGCTAAACAAGACAAGTCATATGATCATGCTGATAGATTAGGAAAAGCATTTGACAAAATCCAATACCCATTCATGATTTTAAAAAGCTTTCAGGCCAGGTGCAGTGGCCCACACCTATAATCTCAGCACTTTGGGAGGCTGAGGTGAGAGGATTACTTGAGGCCAGGAGTTCAAAACCAGCCTGGGCAACATAGCAAAAACTCATCTCTACCAAAAAAAAAAAAAAAGTAAATAAAATAAAATAAAAGCTTTCAGCAAACTAGGAAGAGAGGGAACTTCCTCGATTTGATAAAGAATATCTACAAATAACCTATAGCTTGATGGTGAGAAACTAGATAATTTCCTCCTAAGATCAGGAACAAAGCAAGAATGTCTCCTTTCACTATTCCTGTTCAACATCCTACTGGAAATCCTAGTTAATGCAATAAGATAAGAAAAGGAAATGGAAGGTATACAGACTGGGAAGGAAGAAATAAATCTGTCTTTTTTCTCAGATGACATGACTGTCAATGTAGACAATCTCAATGAATTAAGAGAAACATCTGGAAGTAATAAGTGACTATAGTCACCTATAGGTTGTAGGATAAAAAGTTATTATAGAAAAGTCAATTTTCCTATGTATTAGCAATGAACAATTGGAATGTGAAATTAAAAACCTAACACTGTTTACATTAGCACCACAATAAGATAAAATATTTAGATGTAAACTAACAGAATATGAGCAAGATCTATACGAGGAAAACTACAAAATTTGCATGAAAGAAATAAAAGATCCAGATAAATGAAGAGATAGTTCATGTTCATGGATAGGAAGATCAATATCATTAAGACGCCAGTTCTTCCCAACTCTGTTTATGGATTCAACACAATCCAAAGGAAAATCCCAGCAAGTTATTTTATGGATATTGACAAACTGATTCTAAAATTTATTTGGAAAGACAAAAGACCAGAATAGTTAATGTAATACTGAGGAATAAGACAAAGTCAGAGGACTGACACTCACTACCCAACTTCAAAATTCACTATAAAGCTGTAGTAATCAAAACAGCATGGTATTAGTGAAAGAATAGATAATTAGACTGATGTAACAGAATCGAGAGCCCAGACAGAGCCCCCCAAAATATCTGATCTTTGATGAAGGAGCAAATGCAATTCAAAATTCAATGTAAGGAGGATAGCCTTTTCAACAAATGGTGATGGAACAATTGGACATCAATATGCAAAATAAATAAATCAATAAATTAAAATCTAAACACAGACCTTACACTTTTCACAAAAATTAACTAAAAATAGATCATAGACCTAAGCATAAAATATAAAACTATAAAATTTCTAGACAGTAACATAGGCAAAAATCTAGGTGACCTTTGGTTTGGCCATGAAATTTTAGATACAACACCAAATGCAAGATCCATGAAAGAAAAAATTGTTAAGTTGGACCTTACTGAAGCTAAAAACTTCTGCTCTGAGAAAGATATTATTAAGAAAATGAAGAGATAGGCCACCGACTAGGAGAAAATATTTGTAAAATATATATCTGATAAAGAACTTGCCTCCAAAATATGCAAAGAATTCTTAAAACATAACAATAAGAAAACAAATAACCCAATTAACAAATGGGCAAAAGATCTAAACAGACACCTCAGCAAAGAAGACATACCGGCCCCGGATGACAAATAAGCACATGAAAAGATTCTCAACATAAAATGCCTTCAGGGAATTGCAAATTAAAACAATGAAGTAGCACTAAACACCTTGTTAGAATGGCTAAGCCCAAAAAACTGACTATACCAAGTGTTGACGATGAGGAACTCTCATTAATTACTGGTGGGAATGCGAAATGGTGCTGCTACTTTGGAAGACGGTTGGGCAGTTTCTTACCAAGCTAAACATAGCCTTACTATACATATTACTTAGATTCTTCAGAGAGACAGAGAGACAGAACCAATAGGACACACACACACACAGTTGTCCCTCAGTATCTGGAGGGAATTGGTTCCAGGAACCCCCATGGATACCAAATTCTGTGGATGCTCAAGTCCCTGATATAAAATGGCATAGTATTTGCATATAACCCATGTAATCTTTTCATATATTAAAACTTTAAATTATCTCTAGGTTACTTAAAATATTAATACCCAATACAAGGTCTGCTAGGCAACAAGTGCAAGGAAAGGGAAGGTCTACTTAAAAAATAATTCAGATTTTTCTCTTTTGTCTATGTTTTGGGAGTGGAGCCAGACAATGGGCAGAGATCCTGTTCTCTCCACCCTGGAGGTGACTGAGGATGAGGAAGGACAGGTGCCTCCCAGGGAGGAGTCGGCACGTGGAACGCAGCCTGCACTTCAGCAGGCCCGGAGATCAGTGTCTGGGCAAGGGAGGGGAGTTCGAGATGGCATTTCTGTTGGCTCACTTGCTTTTATTAAAAATAATTCCGACGCCGACTATTCTGTAAGCGTGTGGGGCACCCATCCAGAGAGGCCCATCTGACTGCGAGACAATTTCAAGGCTGAAGAACGTCGTCTGTGCCCGACACCCCGCGTGAGGCGCGGTGTGAAGCTGGCCTACTTATCCTGGGCCTCCCGTCTCAGAGGGGAGGGGCGATCAATGTTTATGTATAAGAGAGGCTCCGCTAAACATTCCAAATAAAAATACTTCTAAATATTTCAGCACATCGTTAACCAAACACATTTCGGCGGGGCTCACTCCGGCTGATGACAGTGCAGGCGTCAGATGACTCGCATTAGTCGGCCGAGGGAACCTGGTGAGACACGGCAGTGAGACCCAGACACCCACAGGATCAGCAGGTTGTCGGGTCTGACACGCATGGGTTTGCAGAGCACCTACTGTATGCCATGCACAGTGCTGAGACTCATGAGGGTTCCCAGCTCTGTCTTGGGGAGGTCGATCTAAGGCCAGGGGCAGACACTCCCGCTCATCTGCGGTATGTGAGGAGTGCTGTGGTCGCGGGCAGCACGGGGGGGGGGCTGTTGGAGCAGGTGAGAGGGCACCAGCCGAGCTGAGCACCGAGGAGGCTCCCTGGGGGCAAGGCCCAGGCAGTGATGCACGAGGGGAGGGGTTTCTGCAGAAGGCAAGGGCCCGAGGGGGAGGACCTCCGGAGGTGGCCGGCCACTCTGGCTGGAGTGAGTATGAGGCTAGTGGTGGCGGGGGATGCAGAGGGGACAGGGGACCAGCCTCTATGGCCCTCATCTCTCAGCTGCTCTCCCCTGGAGGTGGGGCCGTGACACTGGAGTCTGCAGGCAGCTGACGTCCTGGCTTCCCACAGCACTGCAAGTCCTACCGCCCTCCCCGGCCCCACAGATGCCCAACCCCGTCCCTGTTTTTGCAGGGTAGGATGGCAAGGGCCTGGCACTCTGTCGGCACTGAGGGAGAGTCCTGTCTCTGTCCCCGGCACCTGCAGAGCACCTGGCAGGAGGTGCCCAGGAAGCATTTCCTGAGAAAGGAGCGCCCTGAGAGCAATGTGATCACTACAGTGACATTTAGATGCCCCACTCACTGAGCATTTCCTGTGGGCAGATACTGCTCCGAGCACTCTCCATGCTTTGTTTCCTTTCATCCATACCCAGGTTTTTACGAGGCAGGTACCTCTATTATCTCCACTTAATGGATGATGAACTTGAGGCTCAGAGGCAGTTACAGAACTTGCTTGCGGTCACAGAGCTAGCATGTTATCAAGCCCAGATTTAAAACCAGGTTTGTGTGATTCCAGAGCCCTGGCTTTGAGTCTATTGCCAGCAAACCAAGGCAGCCCCGAGCCGGGGTAAGGGGCGGGGGATGTAACTCAGGAATTCAGCAGGCAGTGGGAAAAATGCTTCTTATTTTGGTCAGAGAGTATGTAGCAAATATCAGACATTAAACTATGCCATTCTTAGATTTCCCTCTCCATACAAGGGTGTGTGTGTGTGTGTGTGTGTGAGTGTGAGCTCTCATGGGAAGGGGAGGCGAGGAGGGCTCCCCATTTTTTCTTCCCTTGAAATCATGTTTCTGTTGGTTACTGGGAGGGACCTTTAGCTCATATCTTAAAGCAGCAAAACATCTGGCTGCGAAGTAAACAAAGTTTCAGAAGCCCCCAGAGATCCGACTCATGTTAGATGGACAAGATGTCCAGGTGCCGGGCTCAGATGTTCCCTTTGCAAGTAAAATGTTTGTCTCTCATAGCTGGTGCCAGTGATATTGCCTTTTACTGCCTAATCTTGAAGCTCTCCTCCTCTCTTACCATGGAGGTGTGAAATTCCACTGTGGAAAGAGTCGAGGGCAAAGTCTCCATGATATGAAGGAGCTTGTGAGTGCAATTTACATGAAATAAATGCATCTTCACGACAAATTTGTTTCTTCATTTGATTCTGGGCAA
This sequence comes from Varecia variegata, assembly GCA_028533085.1. Lineage (NCBI taxonomy): Eukaryota > Metazoa > Chordata > Mammalia > Primates > Lemuridae > Varecia > Varecia variegata. Next base: position 118,430,995 of record CM052443.1, read on the forward strand.
TAAGAGGGCTGTGACATCCCAGTTTTGCTGATAACATCCTCATTTAGATTTCTGTGTTCTGCTGGAAATTCTAGAATTGGAAATTAAGATCCTTAATTTAAAAAAAAAATGACAATTACATTGGCATGCTGGAGAGCGTAAGACTGCATATTACTAAATTCCATCAAGCTCCTGAACCGTCGTTGACACTCCAGCAGGGAGGAGGCAAGCCTATTCAGGGAACCACGAGCACAGGGTGCAGGTGAGGGTTCCTTGGGTGGGGAGAGGTGGGGGGTGGCCGGTGTTGGGGGAGAGCCACCTGCAGGTCATTGCCAAGTCCTAACTTTGGTTTTGGGTGGTGAGTTTGAGGATACTCATTCCATTATTACAAACAGCTAATTTAAAAAGCTAACTAAATAAAATTAGGCTATGCATGGACCATGATGGAAATGTCTCATGAACCAGGGATGATGGTTAATCCGATACTATGCACCTGAGGTCCAACAACAAACAAAACAAACAATCAAAACCAAACCTATTTAAAGGGATGATTTGAGATTTTGATTTCATAATGTGCACGCTTCTCACCAGTTTTGATTTTTTTCCTCACTCATCTTTTCAAGCACCATTTTACTCTCCATCTCAATGGCCGGGTCTCCACGTGTGGGTTATTTTTGTTCATAAAGATCTCAAGCATCGGGGATCTGGTTAAGCCCTCTGGTGGGCACCAAGGTCTCATTCTTGCAGAAGGAAGGTCCGGCCAGCTTCAGGAGAGGGGGGATGCGTTAGCACTTTGACACAGCTGGTGCTGGGTGTGGGTGATCCAAATGGGCTGGCGTTTTGCACTGGGCGTTCAGAGGAGGGAAGGAAGACCCTGCCAGTGAGGCCACCTCTGCTGGGAGCCGTGGTTCTCACACTCGGAACTCCCCGCGCTGCGGATGCACGGCATCTTTTACATTGGCACTTGGCTACTCATCACTCACTGGGAACTGAGCAAAACGCCTTTGCGTGTTCCGGGGCCCATGTACTTAGCCCTGGAGGATACGGAACACACAGTGGGTGCCTTTTCTGGGTCACACACCATGCCGCGTGTTTGTTCTCTCTTCACTCTCAAAGCAACCCTCTTCTGTTCCTTCCCCCATGGTCGTACCATTACAATTGTCAACTGTGCGTGTATTCCTTTGTGTGCCTGAGGGACACTGGGTATCAAGGGAAGGGCAGCGGGCTCTGAAGTCAGACGGGTCTTGGTTCAAATCCCAGGGTTCCCTCTGCACTACTTGACACGTCTGTTTAATTTCACCCCTTTAAACTCAGGTTTCTCATCCGCCGAATGGGAATGACGACACTTATCTCACAGGATTGTGTGAGAAGTAGAGGAGATAATCCATAACAAACACTTTTAAAGTTTCTGTTGCAGAGTAAATGCTCTCTATTTTTTTCTTAGGAGAGTAGGATCTGTAAATAATTTATCTTCATATCCCTGCAGGGCCTGTTTGTTGAATGAATGAATGAACGGAAGGATGAGTGGCTACTCTTTGAACATGAGCACCCATGTTGTTCCACTCTTCACAGCCTTCGTTCTGGTCAACCCAACAGCAGGGCTGGCACGGGGCAAGCTGTCTCCCTCAGCACGGCTCTCACAGTCCGGCCAGGGCTGCATCCAAGGGCCTGAGAATCCCTTGGCTCTGTGCCGTGGACGGAAGGAAAGAAGACCCTCTGGTCTTTCTGCTGACACTTGCCAAAAGGAAGAACAACCACTCAACCACAAACCTCTTCTTTTGCTGCCCAAAGCTTCCGAATGGTCCTAAGAAGGTGGCTGGCCCCAGCGGAGGCTCCTGAGACCAGGGGCACAGGTGCCCATGCCTGGCTTTAACCCCTAGGCCACTTCCCCGCACCCCCAGGCCCTGTTATTTCCTCCCAGGAGGGGTGGAGATTCCAAGGATGAGGAAAGGGAGACAGGACCTGGGGCAGGCGGCCCCCTCCCCTCTAGTTCTGTCTTCCCAGCAGGCCCCGAGCTGGGTGAGTTGATTTTTCACCTCCCTGTTGCCGCTGTCTCCCTGACTCCAGCCTTGTGAGCCCCAGCTCCCCGAGAGCCCCTCACGTGAGCCAACAAGCACTGCTGGGTGTGGCCCTGCACTGGGGACAGCCCCCAGGGAGGAGGCAGGGGGCTTGAGTGCGAATCTTGCCTTCGCTACTCACTGGCTACAGGATTTTATACGAGTTGCTTTTGCTCTTGAAACCTCGTGATTCTCGTCTGTAAAATGGACGCTATTACCCACCTCCAAGGCCTGGTGTGAGAATTAGCAGCGATATGCGCACATATGACACCATCTCAAAAGGCCACCACTACCAGCGGCTATCGCTCCCCCTACTCAGGGGCTGAAGGATGGCGAAAGGCCTGGTGGATCCCAAGCCCCGGATCTGCTCACCGACATGTGCTAAAAATAAGTATTTTTCTCATTTCCTTAGCTTGGTCAGCAGGACGGAGAGACCCTGGCAGACCCCGGAAAACCTCGCTGGAGCCTGAATTGTGGGCAGCCCCCGTGGATCCCGCTTACGGGCAGCAATTTAAGAGGCAAACAAAACATGACAAGCTACTCAGAATTAACAATGGGCCAGATGGTGATGCTAGTTGGAAGCAATAAAACATGATAAATAGCTTCCTGCTGCTGCACTGATCAATTTCACTATTTAATAATTCCGCCGCCACCCCAACCCCTCCCTCGGCCCCCTCCCCAGGATCCTGCAATGCCTCCCGCATTCAGCTCACAGAGCAAACGCGTCTTCACTTTCTGAAGGCATCAGCAGAAAGTGCCGCCGCTCGATTGTCACACGAGCACGCTCAGTCCTCGAAATGATAATTAATCTGCTTACTTCTCCCGAAGACTCCCCATCTCACGCCTCTCCCGGTTGCCGGGGAAGGCTGTAACAGAGCCGCCAACTGCAGATGCGACAGACACGCGCACCTTGTTGACTCAGTGGCTGTTGGTATTCCCTGAGTTTCGCTTTTGAATTAAAGAAACCGGAGCATCAGGGCGCTCGGTGGTCATCTTGCTCCGGGATCAATTAGAAGGAGAAAGCAACCCGGAAGAGGGGCCGGGCTGGGTTGGTGTCGGAGCCTTATCCACCAGCCATGCCTCTGAGCCTCAGTTTCCTCCTCTGGACAATGGAGATAATCTCACCTACTCTAGGAGAATTCTGGCCAGTGCTGCCCATGGCAAGTGCCTGGCAGTGTGCTTGGCATATAGGAAACAGCCAACAACTGGCAGCCGGTGACATCATTAACCAAACGCGAAGCCACACAGTCAACGGTGCCTGAGAGCTGGCGCCCTGCAGGAAGGGCCCGTGGCATCTCCGTGGTCGGGAAGTTTCTAGCCCACGGGGGTGTGGGGCAGGATCTGCCAGGCCAGTACCAGCTGTCAGAACCCCCCGCCAGCGTCTGCCCAAGTGGTGTCCACTAATAAGAGTAACTGCCCTGCGCTGTCAGCGAGGACTCCAAGGACCTCAGGGCAGCCCTGGGGAGCAGGTGCTGTGGGTGCCATTTTACAGGCGAGGGACTGGAGATAGGAGTGAAATGATTTTTCAGGCTGACACCGGATCACCCAACCTCCGACTTCATGTCTGCCCCACCAAATCGCGGGAGCAAGCTGCTGCCCCAAGGGCCCCTCGTCCGGGCGCCCAGTCCGCAGGGAGGCCACCGCGTGCAGGGCGAGGCGGGGCACCAGGGTGCCGCGGGCTCACGGTCACTGTGCGATCTCGGTCACCTGAGCTGCGGTTTACTCGTCTGTGAAATGAGACTCGGTGCCTGCTGCACTGGTTCACGGGGACGGTTAATGAGACAACATGCATGAAAGGACGCGGCAGTTTTGTGACGAGCTGTACAAATGCTGGTTACGGCTATTACGATTTTTTAGAAAAACACCCTCTGTGAGGAAAAAGACCAGAAACTCAACCCGCCAAAGGTGGATTCTTCTAACAGAATCCTTCACTACAGAACCCAGAGGCTCAAGATCCAATTCTCTTGTGCGGCATTCAAGGCTTTGCCGGCTCCTGGAACCCCGTCTCTGCCCGTTCCCGCTTCCCTTTTTGCTCCAGCCTGTCTGAGCTCCTCGGGGTGGCATGAGCCCAACAGCCTCTCGCATGTGACCACGCCAGGGCCGGGCAACACCCACGAGTCCATCCCCGCCCTGTCCACCAGCTTACTGGGCACACCTGATGAGGAGTCCTCCGTGGGGTTCTCTGACAGCTCCTCTGAGCTTCCCTCCACCCTACCCCGCATCACACTGCCCGGCGCAGGTTCCTCATCCGCCTCCCAGCTCTACAGTGACTTCCTTCAGAGTGAGAGCCAAGCACTGCGCGCTCCAGTCCGTCCAAGGCCTGGAAATGTGGGCCGAGGGATGAGCGAATGAATGAGTGTCCCCAGCATGGACGACTCAAAGCCTTAAGCAGAGACAACAGAGGCTAATGGTGGAATTAGAATTTGGTAGCAGACTGTGCCCTGGTATTAAATCCAGCTCGATCCCTGGAACGACGTCTAGATCTGATAGGCTCACCTTCCTCCTGTCCCCACCTGGACCCTTGACAAGAAGGAGCAGGAAATGTACCACCCATGCCTTGGGGACCCCCGCGGGCCACGGCGACGGTGGCCGTCAGGTACCTGAGTCCCGCTGGTCCAGGGCCATGGAGTTCCACCTCCGCGTGATGTCGATGTAGAGGATGTCCACGGCGGCCATGGACAGGCTGCTGCTGCTGAGCCTGCAGTTCCTGCCGGAGACGGGAGGGACACGTGTCACTGCGAGACCCAACCCTGTCCTGTCTGTCTCTCCTCCGTGCTGCTATGGACTGGATGTTTGTGTCCCCCTAGAATTCACAGGTTGAGAGCCCAGCCCCCCAGAGTGATGGTGTTAGGAGGTGGGGCCTTGGGGAGGTGAGCAGGTCATGAGGGTGGAGCCCTAGTGAGTGGGATTAGTGCCCTCATAAGGAGAGACATGGGGAGCTTCCTTCCTCTCTCTGCTCTCCACCACGTGGGGATGCAAGGGGAAGGCGGCGGCTGCAAACCAGCGTGGCCCTCCAGACACCGGATCTACCAGCACCTGGATCTCAGACTTCCCGGCCTGCGGAACTGTGAGAAATCAATGTTTGTTCTTAAGCTGCCCAGTCTGTGCTACCTTTGTTCTGGCAGCCCGAGCTGAGACGATGTCTTTGCCTGGGCCGTGTTCCCTGTGTGGGGCGCCCTCCCTTCCCGCAGCTGGAACTACTGAAGGGCGTGTGGCAGGGAAGGGAGGGCGAGAAGGCCGGAAATGTGCATGGGGTTCTGTCCTGCGGGTTCCTGCAAGTTTTGCCGTTTGTTTAGTTAGGGGTCAACGGGCTGGAAAGAGCCAGGACTTTAGGAGAGCAAGTCTCGAGTTGCATCCTGGCTCTGCCACTTGGAAGCTGTGTGGCCCTGGTTACACTAGTTCACCTTTCCGAGTCTCCGTGTCCTCACCTATAAAACAGGTGGTCTTTATTAAAGTCACTGCGTGTCAGCTTGGCCTTACACAGCAATGCAGGTCCCTGCCTGCTCCAAAAGGGACAGAGAACTCCATATGTCAAAAAATACACCCTGTGTATATGGCTTCAACTTCCTATCCGTCAGTTCCCAGGAGGAGGGGGCAAGCTAGGCCTGCCAGTGTCCAGGTGGCTGACTGTGCCACGCTCAGGTGACCCGATAATGACAGCGCATCACCAGCACAGGCTGGAGCCGTTGCTGCTGTCAAGAAGCAATTCCCCACTGGAAATGCTCCCAGATGAGTCCCTGAGGCCGAATCTACAGACAGGGCTCACGGCCTCTGCACTTCACCCATCTTCATCTGTACCTGAAGCCTTCACATAAGCCCTGAATCAGCCACACTAAGCCCACGATTTACAGAGCAGAACAGCACAGGCTGGGTCCTCTCCCCTTTGTGTGGGCTGACACAGCAGCACTGGAGCTGTTCCCCGATGCTCATTCCTGACTTCACAGGAGTCACCTGGAAGTGACAGGAGGGGGGGGCAGGCCCTGAGCTTCAGCTGTTCTGCTTGTCTGGGTGCAGGGAGGCCACAGTGACCAGGTTTTCAGTCTGATGTCAGCACTGCTGCTCCCTGTCCAAGCTGTGGAGGGGGTGGGGGGTGGTTAGAATCTCCCTCTTGCTTCCACTGCCCTTTTTTTTTGCTCCGGAACGTGGGGCGGCATCTGGCAAACTGAAATGAGTATGATTTGGGCAGCAGAGAGATCGGGATTTAAATTCTGACTCTGCTACTTTCTCTAGCTGCGTGGCTGTGGGCAATTTCCTTAAACCTCCCGTGCTCTTATTTCCTGGTCTCTAAAATGAAGATAATGATACCTGCCCACACGGCTGTTGAGGGGGTGAGCACACGCCAAGGCCCCGGCGTGGTGCCTGCTCCCGGGAGGCCCACTGCAGTTGTCGGCTCCCTTCCTGACCTCTCCCCTCTTTTCCCTTTTCCTCTTGTAGAACCACCTCGCCCTGGAGACTGCCCGAAGTCAACCTTTCAGTGATGACCCTGCCCATTCTGGAGAGATGGAGCTCACCAGGCAGGCTGGATGTGCCCTGGGCATCCTGAAAACTAGACCTTGGGGCCAGCTGTCAGGTTGGCTGAACTACATTCAATGCTGCTTTCAACTTCTCAGATGAATCCACATCCATCGCCCCAGCTGATGATGAAGTGGTTCTTTGATTTCCCATTTGTCATTATCCCCTGTGTGAATAGCTCCGTTAGGAACCGGACAGGGGAGGGGTTGATTGGCAAGCAGGGTTTGGGCATTCAGAGGCTCCTGTCCAAGCCCATGCACACCCCTAACGACGGTGGCTGGGTGTGTGCCCAGCAGGTGCCCAGACGGGGCTGGTGGTCCCTACGTATAGTTCCAGCACACTGGCCTGTCCTCCCTCCTCCCTTCCCTCCTTCCTGCCTTATTTCCCAGGCACATCCTGCCTCCTCCTGGGCTCCTGCTCCATATTTCAATCACCAGTCACTGTGGCAGACTTCAAAGCACATCAGTGCACAGTTATTGAGTCCCCGTAACAACATGTCAGTGGACGCAGAGGTTTTCACATCACCTGTCACCAAAGTGGCTATCTCTACTGGGTTCTGCTGGGGACGATGTTGCAGTAACTCCCGGGGTATTCTCACAGCCCACGCTGCTAATTTCCCCAGCTTCATTAGGAATGGCTGCAAGTGTTCTCTAATTATCATATCAGTGTCCTCTGGACTCCCTACTTCCCCACAAGACGGGAGCAGTCTGCCCACCTTGCTCTGTGGGTTAATGGGGTATAAAAAGGAAAACCAAACTGACCACTGGAATATAGTGATTTTTCCACTGACAGGTAGAAAATAGAAGTGTCAAACCTTTAGCAGGAGCTGTAATTTACGAAAGAGAATTCTCCATTTATCCCCTTTCCAAGGTAGCTCGGCCTCCCTAGTGGTGCCTGCAAATCCGGTTGATTGCAACATCTGCTACTGGGATGGAGGAAGGATCCATGCTGGCTGCAGTCGACAGGAAAGGCTTCAAAAGAATTTTGATTCTGTAGGCATTTCTTGGGCACCATTTGTATGCCAGGCCTTTTCCTGCTCACCAGCTTTCTGGGGCTTTATAAGCACTCTACAAGGGAGGCATTCCTTGTCCCATTTCTATGAAGGGTAAGTTGAGGCTCAAGAGAAGGGTCGTGAGTTGCCCAAGATCACACAGTTGGGATTCACATCCAGTCCTTCCCTGGAGGATAGAGTAGTGGGTTTGGGAGCTGTGGGGAGGCGGCCCAGTCTAGGGCCAAAGGAGGAATTCAGCCAGTGGGGTTGGAGCCTCCAGAATGCTCGTGTTGGGAGCTTTGGGATAGCTGGCTGGGGGTAAGGCAACCAGGACCACTTGGAAACAAGTTTTCCCAGGTTTGTTCCTGTGGTCACCAAACATTCTCAATCAACCCAAACTGGGAATGACTCCAACAATCAAGACATCAAGACTTTGGAATGAAATTTTCAGCCATCTATCCACTCAATACAGAATTTATTTTGTGCTCACTCTGTGTAGGCGTATTCTAGGCCCATGAGCAAGGCAGAGCTGAATGGGTCTTGGATACGGCTCTCAGAGAGTCTAAGTGACCTCAGAGTCTGGGTAAAGCTGTGAAGCTTTGGTAGCTCTTAATCACTGGGAACAGTTTCCCCTTATGCCCTGGGATGCATTTCTTCAAATGACTAATGAATGGAAGGATGACGTCTTCAGCGGAAGAGAAGTCCAAGAAATACGGTAACATGAGAAGCCAGAAAAATTCCTAGGAAAGGATTGGCTAGAAACGTACACGGACAAAACAAGCTCTTGGAGTCAAATGCACATGAGTTTGAATCTTGGGTTTGCCCTGGGACCTTGCACATGTCATGGAAGCTCTCTGCATCTAAATTGCCTTATGTGTACAGTTTGAATAAGGCTCCTCACCATACAAGTGTCTTTTAAGGACTAGCCCAGAGCCTGGCCCACACGGGGAAGTGGCAAGTGACAGTTCCCGTTCTTCCTCTCGGATATAGAACCGGTTTGAAGAAATGTCTTTTTTCTTTCCCCCAGAATCAAAAGAATTTGGGCACACATGATGGGAGAGAATCACAAACCATTCAAGTTCATTAGGAGCCCAAGTAGAGAAAGATTTGAAATGATCATCCTTATTTCCTCGTAACTCCTAACATCTCACGGGAAACTTAGGCACCAAGTTTTTCCACTCCATAAAATCCTATTTATAGAATTTCTTTTGTGTTCATCCTTCTCTGTGCGGAACAGAAGCTTATTTTTCCTGGAGAAGTATCTATAAGGTGAAAGTTAAAAAATGATCAATATTTATTTTGAAAACACAGACTAAACATCCAGGGGGAAGAAGGCAACTCCAGGTTACAATGTATGGATTTTAAAGGCCATTGATATCCGAGGCAGAGACTCTCACGGTATCACTGGGCAGGGATCATCCCAAAAGGGCGAGATTTTTGAAGTCACTGAGGAGTTAATAACAGAATGGGAAGCAAGACCCCTTACACCACTCTTCTAGAACATTCTAACACATCATGTTTCCTCTGCGAGACTGAAACCCCCTGCAGCTACCCACTGTGAAGCATATTAATAGCTCCTTCTGATAAAAGGGACTTGAAGGGAAAAAAAGAAAGAGAGAGAGAAAGCCATTCTCTAATTCAAAAGGAGACCCAGGATCGGAAGACACAAAGTGGAACAGCCCTGCATGAAGCAGATGGTCTAGATGCAGAGGAACCGCTACATTTCCTGGAAACAAACCCGGCTTTGGTGAACTGTTTAATTCCCGGGCTGCCGTAACGGCAAATGTGCATATGCACACGGATGTCAGGCTACGTTTGGAAAAAGTGTCCTGAGCGAGTCACTTAGGATGCCCCCACATTAGTAATACACTGCAAGAAGAATAAGAAAAATGCATTTCCCTCAAAGAAAGCTGTCAAGCTGAAGACTCAATCAGATAATTTCTATGTCTTAGAGAAAGAGATGCCTCCACACCCCGGCAATTATTATAAAATAAAATTTTTAAGAAGAAAGAAAAGAGAGGTACTTAATTCACGGTAATATGTGCTACTATTATATGCCTCCTGAGGAAGTGACACGAAAAGCTGGTTAGATAGAGTTAAGTCTAGACAAGAGAACAACAGTTCATTACTTCTCATTTCTTGGTGAAAAAAGAAAAATAGAATAC
>CM052443.1:118441198-118529540 GCA_028533085.1 Varecia variegata
AAAACCTAGTGTGGTTCCCCAGACTTAGCACAGAGATCAACACATAACAAGCACGCAGAAGCAGGAGGAGGATTGTTCTCCAGCTTCCCAGTAAGCACATGGATTGTGTCTTGCTGGGAATCTGTGACCTGGGCCGAGTCTGAAAGGGGAAGGTGAATGCCGGCCCAGAGGCTGTACAAAGAGCAATGATTAGGAGACAGCGTTACTTCCAAAATTTCAGTGGTTCCAAAGTGGAAGAAAAATTCTTTCACTATTTCACAGATGTTCATGGAGTGCCTTCCAGGGAGCAGGCATTGTGCAGGGGATGGGGTCCACAGAGAAGTAAGAAGCTCCGTCCGCTTTCCCAGAGCTCATGGAGGAATCACCACCATCACCACCGCAACAAAATATAGGGGTATCAGTTATCCTATTAAAAAGGTTATCCATGGATGAGAGAAAATAAGCACGCGAAACCAGGTAGCATAAGAGACAGAGTCTGGTCTTCCACTGATCAGAGAGACCAGCCTTCGTCCACGATCTGCAACTCATTCAAGAGTCTGTCAAGCAATCACCACGTCAGCCCTGCCATCTGCCATGTGTATGTCACGTGCTCACTAATTTCCACTGGGTAGCAGCCTGCCAGGGACAAGTGAGACCTTTGAAAAATCTTACTACAACATTCTCGGGGGATTCTCACCCCTATGGTGGCTTGCCATGAAAAATGTACTACTTCTAACTAAATGGATATTTGAAACTCTGTTGTACATAGTTGGGGGGAAAAAGTGGCTAAGGTCCCAGGATTAAAGATTCATTAAGAAAAAGTGTGGAGTGGTGGGAAGTTTTGGAGTACCCCAGCTGGGATAAAATCCCCCCTCTACTGATCATCCCTTATACAGCCTTGATAAGTTACTTGGCCTTTCTGAAGCTCAGTATTCTCAACTGTAAAATGGGGACAATGGTAGGAAGAAAGAAAGAGAAGGAGTGAGAGAATGGAGAGGAGGGCTGTGTAGCTTTGACACAGATATTTAGCACCCAAACAAAGGCATGTGTGATGCATAAGAGAAGGGAGAGGAAACCTTCTCATGGGTGGACGAATGAGAAGGAAGCATCAGGTGACTCCAGAGTCCAGTCCCGGATCCACCCCAAACCAGCTGTGAGATCGTGGGAATCCCATTCCCCTCTAACAACCTCAGTTTCCCCATCTGTAAAGTGAGCAGGTTGGAACAGATGACCTTGGGGCTCCTCCCGGTTCTGATATTTCATCAGACCTCTTTGCTCTCCCTCTTTCTAAAATGTGTGAAGCGGGGGACAGTGAGTCAGGTACGAGCGGTGCCAATGTGGCTTCGAACACGACTCGTTCAGGCCTTCCCGTCTCCAGGCTAGAAAGCTGCCAGCCTGGCCCACCAGGCAGAACACTCAGTGTTTATGAAAGATCCTCCCACAGGCTGGTGTTTCACGAGCAATGAAAAGAGATCCAGCTCCCATCTTGACGGTGCTGTACTAGGAATTCACAAAATATTGAATAACTAATGAAGTCATTTTTCAGTTCAACAGTGGTTTTCTCTACTTTTGTCTTCATTTGTTTGTCCAGCCAGTTGGTTGATTTCTTCAACTTGTCAGAGCACCTATTATGGGAAACATAAGACAAGTTGCTCGTCTTCTAGGAGCCGGTGTTCTAGGCCTCTTTCCTGGGCTTGTAGACGCCTGTCTTCTCCCTCTGTCTTCACATCATCTCTCTCTGCGTGTCTGCGTCCACATATTCTCTCCTTATAGGGACACTGGTCTTACTGGATTAGGGCCCACTCTAATGACCTCATTTTAACTTGATTACCTCTGTAAAGGCCCTATCTCCAAATAAGGTCACGTTCTGAGTCACTGGGTGTTAGGAGCTCGGCATATGAATTTGGGGGACACAACTCAACCCCTTACAGCTAGTCAACTTATTCATTCATTCCTTCATTTGTTCACGTGTGTTCATTCATCCTCCTGACTGTAATTAAGCAGCTACATTCCAGGCGTTGTGTTGGGTACTAGAGAGATAAAGCAGAACAAGGCAGCGGTGGCCATGGAAGATGTCCCACTTGGTGGAGGCATCACGCACACAGACAGCTCACCCAGTGCAATGCAAGTGTAGAGCTAGAGGTGGGCGCGGGTACAATGGAGCGTCCGGGCAGGTTTCCATGGCTTCCGTGAGGCAATGGTGCTGGGGCCAAGAGGTGAAAGACTTGGGCAGAGCTGCGAAGGCGCCAGGTGAGAAGAGAGGCATGCCTGGATTCCAGGCCAAGGAGGCTGCAAGTGTGAACAAAGGGCAGTGTGGAAGTAAAGGCCACCATTCCAGAACTCAAGGAATGTGGATGAAGCCAAGAGGCGGTTTGCACCCCGTCACCTCTCTGCATCCTCAAAGCAACGCTTTAAGGTACGCAAGGCAGAAATTATCACCTCCATGTACAGACAAGGAAACTGAGGCCCAAAAAGGGATAGCTAATTTGTTCACACAATACAGTGGTGAGGTGCAAAACCAGAGCTAGAACTGTGGTGTCCTGTGCTTTGCAGATACTGAACACTAGTTCAGCAATAAGTGTGTTGGGGAAAACCAGTCTATTTGGTTTTTGCACATGATCTTGGGTAAGTCTCTTATATTCTGACTTCCTCTTGTGAGGTACATCTGCTATCATTTAGCTATTACTTGGGCCACAGGATGTTACTATTTTGCAGTGAGCAGCCTTGCTTGATTTCAAATACTCTTCCTCGTAACAATTCTTTAACACTCTGCTACTAGAGAAAACATCCCTGTATTTTGTGAATGCTTTAGAAACTTTCCAGTTCCTTCACAGTTTTCTCTGTCAGCTGAGTGTAACGGTTGAGAACACGGTGGTGCATCATTACAGCTTCCAATCAAACGCCGATGCTAGCTCTCTCCAGCAGCTGTTTTCTGTAGCACACATTCATCATTAAAACAAAGGGTTATGGGCTTATGGGGAAAGTGACATTTGAGCTGTCAAGACAGCTGAAAATGTTTGGAAAAACACTTTTTTTCGAGATAATGCATGCTTTGTATTAATGGGTAGGTGTAATTTCAAAAATTTCTTTACTGTAAATTAACATATTTTGGGTTACATAGGAAAAAGCCTGGAAATCTTTGATTGTCTCAAATATAATCATTATTTTGACGAATAAGTCAGCTTTCCAATAGTAAAAAGGCAAATCACCAAATGTAACTATGTGGTTTATATATTTCTTTGTATTTTTAAAGGATATATGCTGGATTTTATTAAATGAGAGAGCCAATAATCATGTAGAGATTTTTCTAATGGGTGGGGAGGCTAGTTTTTCAACACTGGTACAGGTTCTAATTGGCGCATGACTGTTTATAACAATAACGATGACGATCACACACCATATTCGAATAAACGCCAAGACTTTACAAAGTTTGTCCATTCCTGCCATGTCCCGGGTCCTCAGGACAGCCCTGGGAGGAAGGCAGCATAAAGGCAGTCATCCCACCGTACAGATGGGACATCAGAGCAGCGACGAGACAAACAGTTACAAGCTTCTACTACATGACAGGCCTCAGCCTGGGTGCTCAGAGCTGAATTAGACAGAGAGCCTCTGCTCCCAGGGCTTATGTGAGGTCACAGGCAGGTGGATGGAGCAGGGCTGGGCCTGTCACCAAGTGCCTTTTCAACTCTACCACTGGATTCATCTCAAATCTGAAGCTCTCTTAAAGTCAGTGATGGAATTTCCTTTCGGAAGAGACACCCTCCCGTCTGGAGGCCATGTGGCACCAGCTAGGCCTCTGTGGCCAACCTGAGGAATCATCCAGAACACTTCAAATCCGGGTCCTCTGAGGATGCACGGGCACATGAAGAGATGCCCCATCCTTGTGATTCTCCTTCCCCGCCCGTCCTCCCTGTCCAAGAAAACCACGTGCATCATGGTCCTCCAAATACGAAACGTCCTACGTGCCTCTCTGCCTTTGCGTGTCTGTCCCTTCTGCCTCATAGACCGTGTGCGCCTCGCCGTGCCATTAAGACCTAGCTCAGAGTACACCACTCCCTTGTCGGTGTCACTTCTACATCCTGTACACACTTCCACTGCTGAACCTGCCACCCCAAATTGTGTCTGTCTCAACCCCCTACTGGATCCGTGAGCATCTTGAAAGTGGGGGCTGTCTTCCCTGACTTTCCAGATGCTCCGCACTTAGTCCGGAGTCTGGCACATGGCAGACATTCAACAACTATTTCTTAAACACAAATAATATTAAGCGTTTAATGAACACCTAGAATGTGATGAGTTCTAGGCACTAAGATGACCTCTAATCCTCACAATAACACTAAGGCAAAGGCATTATTTTCCTCATTTTATAGATTAGGAACCTGAGGCTCGGAGAAATTGAGACTTGCCCAAGATCAGATGAATTTCCCTCAAGGTAGTCACTCCTGCAAAGTTTGATAAAGGACGCAATGAACTCTTACTGCCGTGTTCATTTCTCCACTCACCCGCGCTGCCCCAGTCAGAGGCGAAGTGAAGGCGGTTTGGGTTTAGAAGTCGCCCGGGGACTTGCCGTCTACAGCTCCCTTTGTGTTTGCTTTACTGCAAGAGCACTTTCCACAGCAGGGATCCGAATGACAAGACGTTAGGTGCCTTGCTCTTAGTAATCTTGACCTGGAGTTTCATTTTTTAAAATCAGGCTGGTTGCTTCTGAAAATGGTCAAAGACCAAATCTTACCGAGACTAATTATTTCTCTAAAACGTACAGACCCATCCACTGGCGAACAGAAGACCAGGAGGGCAGAGTTAAATTACATAGTCCATCACTGTCCCCGGCGCAGTCATCTCTGCCACTCTGTCAGTGTAAGAATTTACAGCAGATATTATCTCTTTGAAGGGGTTCAAGTCCTAGAAAATACAAGCTAAATTTTTAGTAGAATTTTAATTTTAATGAAAGCTTCAGGGAATGCTGTTTATGTTGCTTATCTTTCATACCTGGTGATTAAGTTAATTTATGCTTAATGGAAAAGGATATTTCTAATCCCCAGACAGGCTCAACATCTGTCTAGGACTGAGATTTTGGAAGCCTTCAGCTGCTTGCGATGGATGCAAGGAAACCAGGACGTGGCTGCACTGACACCTGAAGGCTATGTGCACGGAGGACCAGGGACGTCCTGTCTCTGCCCAGTGCTTGTGCTGAAATCAAATCAAAGTCCCAAGCATTTCATTCTGTCAGCCCTTAAAAATCCTGCCTCCTGCTCTTTCTCAGTATTCCCTGGACAAGGCTGGGGAGAGGAAGCCAGGCTGTAGGGCTATGGATCAAGCATCACACTTAGTGAAGACTCGCAGTTCTTGAGCCCCTGTGACAGCCACGGGCCACACTAGTTCTCATGAGCAGTTATCATCCCCACTTCACAAGAGGAGAAACTGAGGCTCAGAAATGAGAAATAGCTTACCCAGGTGACACAGCTCGGGAAGTAATTAAGCAAGTATTTGACACCAAGATAGTCTGCTGTTGCTCTTTCTCCATGGTGTAGGCAGGAGTCGACTGGCCCTTGGGTCCAACCAACTTGCCATCTGTTTTTGTAAATCAAGTTTTACTGGAACACAGGCACGACTATTTGTTGATGGACTGTATGCAGACAATTTCACAGCAACAGCAGAATTGAGTAGATGAGACAGAGACAGCATGGCTGGCAGAGCCTAAGATATTTCCCACCAGGCCTTTTACAGAAAAAGTTTGCTGGCCCCAGGTACAGGGCCTACACCAGCCCAAGGACATTACCTGAGCACCTATTACCTACGAGGCCTGGGTTGGGCCAGGGCATGGAATTAAAGTAAAAGATACAGTCCCCAGTTTCAATGAACTTAACATCTATAGGCAGGGCCTTGGAATAAAATGGTAAGCCCAAATGTTTACTATCTCTGTTGCCTGCCCGGTAACAGAGCCAATGTCCTGCTCTGCTCTCGCCCTCCGTAGCAGATCACTGGGGCCCTCCTGGGAGCTCCTCATGAAGAGCCTCAAGAGCACCCACCAACCAACGCCAACTCCGTCATCATGCAACATGCTGCTGTCCTTGTCCTCCTGCCCAGACTCCCATTCCCACCGCCCACCAAGCTTCTTGGAGAAGCCTCGCTTTTGAGCTGGGCTGTCTTGTGAACGCCATGCCATGGCCAGAGGGTCACTCTTCCTGTTCCCTAGGGTTCCAGACCTCAAACAGAGCACGATTCATTCCATGGAGCAATGGGGAGGGCACTGCGGCTGAGAGCCTGGGCCCCTTGCTGTTTCTGGGGTCCTGCTTGTGCCAAGTGTCTCGCAGGTCCTCTTGCCCAGATTCACCCGCTTCTGCCTCTGATACCTTCTCAACAGGGGCTCAAACCAGCACCAGGGACCCAGGACAGGAACATATGCCATTTCATCTCATTCCCTCCCCACCAGGTGCTCTTCCAGTGACCAAAACCTTTCTCCTTGCTACAGAATAGACAGTACTGGTGGAGGTGGTGGGAGGGGCAGGCCGGTCAGTGATTCTGCACCAGCAACCCCTGGACATGAGATTAGGTTCACCCATCACAGTGAAATTTAAAAAAGTAAATAAAGGTGTGTGTGAGAGCACACCCATGCCATGTGTGAATGTGTGTGGGGCCATTCTTTTATGAAATGCTGACAGTACTAAGTGAAACCATATGCAATTGCAGATATTAGACTACTGTGACATACAAAAATGCCATTTTCACATGGTTTGAGCCTAAAAATTTGCACTTGATTTTAAAAAATGTCCTCACATGGAAAAATAAAACGTTGGCTATTTTTTTATGTTATCTTCATAATTTGTTTTTGGTTTGGGTTTTTTTTTTTAACATTTATTGGCTTATAAAGTCTGAAAGTCTAAAAATTACTTATCTTATACAAGCAGCAGCTGGCCTCAAAACACCCTCATAAACTTTGGCAGTGTCTATCAAAATTTGAAATTACCTATTCCTTGACCCAGCTATTTTATTTCTAAGAGACTGTCCTGCAGATATATTGGCCTGTGGAGACAAAGACACATATGCGTGCGTACACACACACACACACACACACACACACACACGGCAAGGGGGTTCCTGGCAGCACTGTCTGAAATGTGGGAAAGTGGGAATAACTTAAGTCCCTATTGTCAAGGGATTGGTTATAAAAATTATGGTAAGGCCCCAAACTAGAATGACACATGCAGGCCACAGAAATGACAACGTCCACATCTGGATCTACGGACAGGGACAGCAGTCCTTACTGTGCCAACAGACAGGTACTATAGTACATAGCATGATCCCATTTTTATAAAAATTAATACAACAAAACCAATTTGCCCCTCTTTGCAGGTTGCAATGTCATACAAGAAGGTTTGGAAGGATGAAGGCAAATTGTTTATAGTGGTCGTCACGGGGGAGTGGGGTTGGGGCTGAGGGGCAGGCTGAGAGGGAAGATCTGCCTTTCAATTTATAGACTTTATAAATTGTTTGAATTATTTACAAGGAAGATGTATTACTACTTCTATAATTCTTAAAACAAAGCAATAAAGAAAAAAAGCCTTGATATACAGTGGCTATTTGTGCAAAGTAAAATGAAATAGAATACAGAAAAAGGAAAAATTCATTTTGATTCTGGAGTTCAGGGGAGGCCTTCAGAGGAAGCACTTTCTGAGCTGACTCTTAAAAGATGATCAGAAAGAAGGACAGAGCCAGGTGCTGTGGCACCTATACGTAGACCCAGCTACCCAGGAGTCAGATGCGGGAGGATCGCTTGAGCCCAGGAGTTTGAGGCTACAGTGCACTAGGATTGTGCCTGTGAATAGCCATTGCCCTCCAGACGGGGCAACATAGCCAGACCCTGTCTCAAAAACAAGAAAGAAAGAAAGAGAGAAAGAGAGAGAGAGAGAGAGAAAGGAAAGGAAGGAAGGAAGGAAGGAAGGAAGGAAGGAAGGAAGGAAGGAAGGAAGGAAGGAAGGAAGGAAGGAAAAAAGAAAGAAGAAAGAAAGAAAGAAAAGATGAATGGGGTAATGGCACCCAGCTCAAAGAACTCGTGAGCTCATATGAGGATGGCTAACCATGTTAGAGTTTGATTTGTAGCTGATGACAGTCAGATGGTTGAAAAAGTTGTTATGAAACTTAATCTTCAGTTAAGATTCTTATTGCTTTACTCAGACAAACCTAATTTCTCTCCAGGTAAATGTGTCTTACTTGGAACCCAGGCAGGTTTATTCGAGGGTTGGGAAGCTGTTGCGGGCATGATTGATGGCACATCCAAGACTCCTTCCCTTTTCCTAACAGAACTTAAGTTCTGTCTAGGTAGTCACACTCTTCCTCAAGGCCACATGCTTTAGGAGAGGCTGACCCCAGCCCAGGGCCCAGCCTCACAGTTGGGTACTGATTGGCCTAAGCCAGCGTGGTGGGCCCATTCCCCTTGACAATATTGGTTAATGTGTAGGACTGTGACCCATTTCTCGCTCATGTGATGTGATGGTATGTCTACTAGGATATCTTCACTCTTTAAAGATACACTTTAAATGGTCCCCTTTCCTGGCTTGAGATGTTACTATTTTGGGATATGATACCTGAAACTGCTGCAGCCATCCTGTGACTACGATGGGACCAAGCCTGAGGACAAAGCCATCATGCTGAGGATGGAAGAATAAAGGGGTAGAAGGAAGCTATGTACTTAATGATGTCATCAAGCTGCTAAACTAACCAACTTTAGGACTACTTTAGCTTTTGGCATCTTTTTATGGGAGATAATACATTTTCTTATTATTAATGCCTAATTAAGTTGGATTTTTAGTTACCTGAAGCCAAAAGCATTTCAACTAATTCAGAAACATTCTTTCCAGTGATAAGACCCAATCACATGTTTATTCAAACAAATATTTTCCATTGCATGCCAGAAGTCAACTTTAGCCTCAGTAAATATACCTGCCTTTAAAATCCACTAGAACTGATGGTTGTACAGCACTGTGGATGCACTTAATGACACCAGAGTATATGCTTTAAAATCATGAAAATGGCAAATTTTATGTTACATATTAATATATTTTATCACAATAAAAAAAAGAGAAGAGTAAGAGAGAAAAGCATCCCATGGCACCTAGTGAAGTGGACATAAATTAGGGATAAGAATGAGTATAATCTCTAACTCTTAAATTTAAATTTCTCATTGCTCTACAGGAAATAAATTGCACTTAAGTGAAGTCCATATAATAGAATAATACGGGGTCATTCAAAAGACAAGCATGTGTGTCCACTTCGGGCCATGATAGAGCGACATGACACTCCTGCTCTAAATAACCATAAAACTAGGCAAATCTTTTGAGGAAAGCATTTTTAAGCACTGGACAGCAGGCAGCACAGGCTGTGGTCCTTGCAAAAAGGGAAACATGGAGTGAGCCTCGGTTTACCTGGCTTTCAGCCTGTAGGCTCTGCATAGACCACAGGCCATGGACGTGGAGAGCATCAGACTCACCGAGCTGCTGAGGCAGAGATCGCACGGGCGGGTGCTGGGGTGTCTGGAATTCGTGAAGCAGGTTGCTGGAGACGAGTGAGTCTGTGTGTGGTGGGGAGACGCCTCACACCCTAGTAGGCCATGCATGTGCAGGGCGAGACCACACGAGGCCTGACAGAGAGAGGTCGCTAGAGGGCAGAGCACTGATGGGAGAGAACAGAAGTCACAGGGGGACAGGAAATATTAGAGTGACGGTGGGCAGATCTCTATGCCGCTGGCACATGTGCTCCACAAGGGTAGCAATTGCCATCTATTGTTATGCCTGATGCACCCCCAGATTCCAAAATAATGCCATGCACATAGCAGATGTTTAATACTTATTTGTTGAATGAATGAATGAATGAATGACTGGTACCACCCAAGCTGACATTAGGGACAATGCAGAGGCTGTCCCAGGAGCTCAGATAGGGGAGGGAGTTGGCTTCAGAGGTTCCAAGGCCAAGCCACTTGGGAGAGGAGAGACACTATCAGGGATAATTTTTATAATGCATTTATTCATTCATTTCATTTCATTCCTTCTATTACTCATCTCGTTCCCTAAAAGGACATGAAATAATAGTCAAATGCTAGAAATAATCCAAGCCATCAATCATATTATAGAATGTAGAAATAAACTGTGGCACATTCATAAGATACAATTGCACACAATAATGAAAATAAATGAATGTCTACTAAACCCAACAACACAGATGAATTATCACCAACACAACGTTGAGTGTGAGAAGCTGGATACTAAAGAACACTTTCTGTACAACAGCATTAATATGCAAAGTTCAAAATCAGGCAGAAATTACACATGGTGTTAGAGATCAGGATGGTGGCTACCTGTGGAGAGCACCGAGGGGGTGTGTGTGGGCTTTTGGGGGCCTGGCAATGTTCCGTTTCTCGTGCTGGATTTGGCTACCCCAGTGTGTTCACTCTATGACAACCCATTGAGCAGGACACATAAATTATGCACTTTTCTCTAGAACATAATGTGTCAATAAAAAAAAAGTAAATGTCAATTAAACTGGCATATTTTACAAAGATCAGAAATTAGACTGAATGATGGAGAAAGTGGGTGCTCATGTCATTAATCATAAATCTGCAAGTCCATTTTTGTGTTTTTAAATAAAGTATTTTAAATGCTTTAAAACAGATCCACATGGAAATAGGAGTAGGGAAGGACATGAACAGAACAGGAAGATAAGGCTGAGGACGACTAAACACAAAGAGAGGTGTGCTTCAAGGGGCTGCAGTTGGGGGTGCTGGGCTGGGGACACGAATTTGGCTTCAGTCTTCATGATAGCCAAAGGAAGGGAGGAAATAGAACAGTTAAGAGATTCACTTTGCCCACGGATGTTACAATACAGAAGAGACATCGGTGGCTCAGCAGAAGCCCAGCTCGTCCTGCAACTGAGGCACAGGAGAAATTTCTCCTGTGGGGAGACAGCAAGTGACGTGGAGCATCATGCCCTCAAGAATAGCCTAACAATAACACTGACAGTGATGACAATGACGATAACAATAACAGCTAACACTTTAATACTATTTAACTACGTGCCAAACGCTGTTTTAAGTTCCTCACACGTATGGTAGTGAATTTAAAATCAATATTTCCCATAATGTCTCCCATTTCAGGGGAGCACAAAAGCAGAGTCAGGAAAGGAGGCTGGAATGGTGCTATACAATTGCAAAGCTCGCTGATGGTTTGGCTTGATCCAATGACCTAAACCAGGTAAACCCCCTGTCCTTCCGGTAAACTCTGATGGATGTCGCTAGGAGCAAATCACTGGGAAGTTGATAGCCTACCTTGCAATTTTAGACCTAAGCTATTTTCTTTGATAGTTCATCAAACCAAAGGTAGGGCTGACATCCTTTCTAAAGTTGAGGTACCTAGCAAGGTTCATACCTAAATTGATGGCCATCCCATCTCCACGGGAGGGGGCTGTGGTAGAATCCGCGGACAAGGTCAAAAATTTCCTCTGGAAACTGCTCTATGTCTGCTCAAACACAGAGACAAAGAGATAAGATCGTAGCCCCAAGTCTTTACCACCAAATATGCCATGATCATTTCAGTCTCGTGAATGCTATGAACATATGGAGTAGCTTCCACTGTGGGAGAGGAATCATTCCCAAAGAGAATGTGAACCACACAGGGCCTAGCACCCCTTTGCCTGGGGCAGGTAAGGAGAGAGAAAAAGCACCCAGCTCATGTGCAAACAGCCTGCAGTGAATCCTGGTGCTTTTGAATTACTTTGACTGCTGCCAACAAATTTCTAATAATCTTAAAATTAATTAATAAACTCAACTTTTGTTAACAGAGGGGTTTGCCAAAGGGTAAATTAAGAGGGGCTAACTTGCTTTTAGTCCTTCATTCATTCAAATATTTACTGACCAATAGGAGGGAGATCCTAGCGGGAGACTCTTGCTGATGATTTGCAAAGAAAGAAGTGAATCAGAGAATGCATCTTTCCTTCAGGGAGTTGAGTCTAATTCACTGGTTTGCTAACTAGTTTCTTCTTTCCCTGATTCGACAAACATGAATTTCACACCTTTTTTGTGCCAAGAACTATTTATATCACCAGGCAGGTTGGCAGAGGCATAAGGAACATCCTGAGGGCGCTTAGATGCAGGAGCAGTTAATCCAGTGAGGGGAGGGGGAGATGATCTGAGAGAGCTTCAAGGAAGAGGTGACATCAGAGTGCGACCTGGAAGCATCATGAAATTTGTTTTACAAAAAAGCTCGCCATGCGATTCCTCCAAGTAACAATTTTTTCCCTACTGGCTTTCAATTACCCCCAGACTGATTTACGCACCCTCTTGGAAGCACAGCTGTTGTGTAAATTAAACCTCTGTAATCCCTCCCCAGTGCTGCGTCCCCCTTGGGAGAAATTCTGGCACCTGCTGATTTATTTCTGTGTACTTTTTCAGCACCTTGAGAGTTTCGGCTTTAGTAATCACAAGTTATGAGTCACTCCAGTTGGGGAGAGTTAGACAACGAGGGAGGATGGGTTGGAAACAGAGTGGGAGCAAAGCAGGAGGGGAAGGGTAGCGAACCCCGCACGGAAGCCTGGGGCCAGAGGAAGGAGGTGATTCCAGCTCTAGATGTCCACAGTCGCCTCCTCAGTTAGAAGGAAGAAGAGCCGAGGAAGGGATAAGGGAGGCTGATTGTGCGCCCTGGAGAGCTCTTCTCTGAGCCCAGGAGGAACCAGGAAGCCTGACACCGGCACAGTCTGAGTTCTTTTCATCTGTGTTTCAAGGATTACGAGATAACATCTGTAAGGAGTTCAGCACGCTACCTGGCAAACAGCGCTTCTCAACATCAGCAGCTGCTGCTGCTCCTCCCCTCCTGCTTTCAGAGGAAATTTCAGGAATCAACCTGTTAGGTTGAACCAGCTGAGTTGGGACAACTCTGTTATTTGTACAAAACAATGCATTGCTGGCCTTTAGGAAATTTCTTTAGACCGCAAGAATCTCCTCTGCTTTTTGTCCTCCTCTGCTTTCATGTTATTGATGCTCTTTTTAAAAGGTTGAAAATAAGCATGCTGTTGTCCCATGATTTCTGTGCCTTTGTGAGCATTTATACCTGTCAACTCTGGCCCTGGCACCAAGGAACCACCTCAAGTTGTCACTGTTGAGTTTTTAATGTGGCAATTCTCACTAGAGTCCCTGAAGGAATTCTTAGGGTCTGGGATTTCTCAAGTTTGTGAAATGCTACAATAATAGATTGGTGACCACCTTGGGAGCAAGCTGCCCTTGGGCCAGAGGAGACATAAAGCACGCTGTGGCACTCCAGTGGCTCTGTAGTCAGTAGAAAGACCTTGTGTGTTAACCACAAATGTGACGCTCAGTAAGCCTAGATTGGATTTGTTTCCTCTGTTGGAAGAAGTGACTCCAATTCTGGAAACCCTCTAGCAGCCCCTGCTGTCACCTGTGATAGTGACAGGGAAAGGTCCACTCTCAGCATGGCCAGGAGGGGATCCAGCCCTGAAGTTAGTGCCCAGATAGGTCCCCATCACCCTCTCCTGTGGGAGCTTGTCAAGCAGGGACTGTAATCCCCTCTGCCTGCTCATGTCCAAATAAGGTTATTCAGGGAAAAGGGTCAATATTTATTTTGAGTGCAGGTAAATGCGTGTGTGCGTGTGTATGTGTGTATCAAACTTCAAAATCCTAACGATTAAATGGACAAGGGATATAAGCAGATAATTTTCAAGTACTACAAAATGAAACATAAACAGTAAACATAAATGGTTACATGGAAACATGTTCATCCTCATTAATGACCAAAGACATGCACATTTCAAAACCACCATACACATCCTAAGGTAGCAATTATTTTTGTAAAGGAAACACCTAATGCTTTGCCAGGGAAGAGGAACACACACACATTAGTGGCAGCAAAGATAACAGTTATAACCCTTCGGAAAAGCAAAATGGCACTTTGCACCAAGATCTTTAAAGATATTCATTCCCCTTGACTCAGTAATTCCAGAGCTGGGTTTTATTTAAAGAAGAGCAAAATTGAGCAGCACATAAATGTCCGATGATGGGGGAAAATTATGGTACAACTGCGCCCCAGGTTATTGTCTATTCACTAAGAATGATTATGAGGACTGCAGAGCAACGTGGGGAAGTTTATGCCATGAAGTCACTTAAAAGCCAGTAGAATTCAGATAGCTCTTACATTACGAGAAAACATTAAAGCCATATCTGCAGGTGGACGGGGTCTAGAGCAGCCTTAAAATTGTTGGTGGAGGTTGGAGAATTTTTTTAAAAATTTTGTTTATAGCATTACCAATGGAACTTTTAAAATGCTTTACTGTTGATTTTTCCAAAACTGCAAACGGAGTCCTTTAGAAACAGGCAAAATCGATGCTTATGGAGACATCGTCTAAGCCTGTGCTAGGTGCTTTGTGACAGTCTCCACCCTTTAATGCTCCCAACAACCTTAGCTGTCAGGCGCTTCATTTCGCAGGTGCAGATGCAGGGGTTCGGTGAGTAAGTGGCTTTCTCTGTGCACAGAGTCTACAAGGTGCAAAGGTTACAGCCTTGGTCTGTCTGGCTCTAGCCTGAGCTTTCTTTGCAACATCACTCTGCCTCTCCTTAGCCCTCAGGGAAGTGACACTCTAGTTTTCATCCTCAAATGAAAGAATTCCTCCTTTAGTGGCATTTGCTTTTGCACTAGAGAAATAATTGGCTTTCCACAAAGTCTTCCCAGACACCCCCAACTGGAGTTAACCTCCATCCCTCTCATGTTCCTGGCACACAGCACAGTGCCTGGCACATAGTAGGTGCTCAGCATGTAGTGACGCCATTGAACTGGAGACGAGGCTGATTCCTTCTAACGAAACGCCATATCCCCAGCATCGTCACAGTAATGGTTTACAACGGGGGGCAGAGAACGGGGTCAAAGGCCACAGCCCTGGTTGGCTCCACTTCCTGAGTTTTGTACACTGCATCATGCCATGTGCTGGTTGGTTTGTTTTAATCCTAATGTAGATTAAGAGTTAGGAGATGTTAAGAAGCCTTTCAGAGGAAAATGCAGAGACTTGGCAACGCGAGGCAAAGGGGAAGGGGCAGGTGAGAGTCCTGTGGATGAAGACAAGAAGCTTGAACATGAAGAGAAGATGACAGGTGCAGAGAACAGCTTTGGGAGAGCCCTGATGAAAAGGCAGGGATCAGAGGAAAATTGGGCACTTCCAGAAAGAGAAGAGAAAAAAACAGGCCCAGGCAATTTCCTGCAGAAATACCTGTGGGGATAACAAGCATTTTTTTTTTTTTTAAACCTGAGCAAAAATCATCAAGGCCAGCTACTTTTATCATCTAAAATTCGTTCCAGAGCTTTCCTCCAGCTTGTGAGAAACATCTTAACTCTCCCTGAAATAGTCATTTGTCACAAGGGGCTGGAAGCTAGCCAAAATGTCTGTAAGCAACATTGGGGGTTCTATATAATAAAACAAATTGAAAAATATTGATTTTGTTTCTTTTCAACCTGTTTTAATCCAACTATATCGTCTTATTACAAGAATTTTCTCTCATCACGGCAAGGAGAACAGGCTCGGCTGAGGGAGAGGAGGGAGGAGACGCCGGCCAGTTGCTCTTCATTTCTCCTCTGAAAGGCTCTTTTTCTAGATCTCTGATACCACCACGGAATTCAGCCCCGATCTTCCACCGTGACATTTCTGAAGGGAAGACCGAGGTGCCGAAGAACATGACAAACAGAGGATATGCGCTTTATTCCTAAGGCTGAAGCTTAGAAAAAAAATTTAAAAACCCAGAGAAAGTGACCCCATGTCACTTGGGTGCTATGACACCGCTTGCTGGCTCCTCAGAGCCCACGAGGCGAACGCCAGACTCCTGTTCCCTGGCTCCATGGACTCCCCAGCCTTCCTGCTCCCCTGCCCACCTCGGGCCCTGACGATGTCCCTCACCGTCTCCTGGTCACATCGGGCCTGTTCATGACTCCGGGCCTTTGCTCGTGCCCTCCCCACTGCTGGGAGGCCCTCTTGCCTCAGCCTCTCATACACACCTGCTCATCCTTCAAATCCATGTGTTCTCTCCTCCGCCAAGCCCTCTGGACACTCCCAGGCAGGGTGACAGGGCTTCCTGTGCCATGACTCTTCACGGCCCCCACGGTCATCTCCTGGCTAGACCGCGTGCGCCTCAGCGGCAGGGACCGGCCCTTTGAACCTCCTCTGTGCGCAGAGCCTGGTCCTGTGCCCGGGACAGTGCTCAGGGCAGGTTTTCGGAATGAACGGATGGGGGGCAGCTCCCCACGCCCCTCTCCCACCCTCACCGTCCGTTCAAGAACATCACCCATTGCGGGGAGAGCTGGCGTCCAGACCCTCTAATCTCAGGATGAAAGGCTCAGGCCGGCTCTTTAGAAGATAAAGCATTCATCTTTCCTTCCCACTTTTCTTGTGCCACGGGAGCTCTGAAAATCCTGCCGTGCCAGTCTCTTCCAGGTACTGTGTTCCTCTCAAAAGATACCAGTTTATCCACGTGAAGGCTCCGAGGTTATTTAGTCTCTCGAGGGTTTTTTTAATCTCTGGAGCCAAAAGAGGATCCTGACACACACTTTGAAGTTTCCCTTCACACGGTGCCTGCCAGGAAGTAGCCACGATGTTTTAGATGTGAAGGGTCTCTGCGGCAGAGGGGCCGGGTCTGGTCTGGGGCGCACAGCCCGGACTGGCCCTGGGTCGGGGGGGCCTAGGTTCCCCCTGCGCTGCCCACAGACTGTTCCCAACACGCCAGGCGTTGGGACAAAGGGTGCCAGGTGCTTCAAAACTCTCGCCGCCATGCCCACGGGGCTGCCTGGTCCCCGTGGACCCAGCTTTGTTTAGAATCTGAAAATAGCGCCTCCCTTCTCTTGTTCAGTGTCACCAGGTTTCCTAAGGAGTTATTCACATTCATTAATTCCTTTCGTTCTCAGAACACCACCATGACGGGCACAGCGGCAGGTGCCAGGCGCTGGGAAGGACACGTCACAGCCCTCCGAGGTGGTGCTCTTCCCGGCCCTGTGGCACGGACTAGGCCTGAGGAGAGCAGCGTGTGGCACGGCTCGGAGCCGGTCAGCGCAGCGCGGGCCTTCGGGGCCAGCCCTCTGCCAACCAGGCCGTCCCGTCTCTCCCGCGTCACATGCTGACACACATCTCCTTTTGGTCGTTCTTTCTACTCGGGGTGAGAGCAGGAGCTTCGGTATCAGACAGACCTGGCTGTGGATTCTACCAATTTAGCTGTATTTTGGCACCCACTTGTCTTCGTCCTTTTGGGCTGTTACAACGGAAAATCGTAGACGAGGGGGCTCATAAACAACAGACATTTATTTCTCCCGGTTCTGGAGGCTGGAAGTCCGAGACACAGCACCAGCACAGAGAGCTCTCTGGAGTCCCTTGTATAAGGGCACTGACCCCCTTATTCAGGCTTCACCCTTGTGACCTAATCACCTCCCAAGGGCCCCGCACCCTCAGACCAGCACTTTGGGGGTTCGGATATAGACATGTCAATTCCAGGGGGACACAAACATTCAGGAATAACTACTTCATGTCTCTAAGCCTGTCTCCTCACCCATCAAATGGAGAAATAATAGTAGCAGTGTTGTAAAAATCAATTGCAATAGTGCTTACAAAGCTCTCAGCACAGCGTCTGACGCACAGCACACGCTCTGTGTCTATATCTATGTAGATGGATAGATGGATGTTTTTATTACCATTACCCTCTCCTAGGCTTTTCATTTTCCCCTGGAATTTGATCTTCATAGTTACTATTTTTGTTCAACAAATATCAGCACCATAATCCTCTATAAACTGCCTCTCCCTGAACTATGCGCCAGCTTTTTGGATCAGTAAATCCTATAAGTGTCAGGCACTCCCAGGTAAAGGCATCTAGGGAGACAGGAGACCCACTTTCCTTGGCCCCCGGGAAGGTGAAACGAGTATGGAAACTGATAAATAATTTTGAAATAAAATACTAAACATGACAAGAGAAGAGCACAGAAAGTGGGCATTTTTGTTTGAGGGCAGAAGGCAGGGAAGACCTCTGGGGGATGTTGTCCCGCACAGGATGTTGACAGAGGACCAGGAGTTAGCCAGGCAAAGAGAGGGCCTTCGGGGTGTCCTGAACAGAAGGAAGAGCAGCCACAGTGCTGGGTACTATTATTCGATAACACACACAGTCGCTGGGAGGCAGGAGATGGTGGCAAGACCTGGTCATAAAGGATCTTGTATGTTACATGTTATTGGGTTTGGATCTTACCTAGGAGGTCAATAACCCTCAAACTTCAGTGTGTTTAAGAAATCAGCACAGGAGCTTGTTAAGATGCATGTTCCCCACCTTGAGCCCAGAGACCACGGTATTACACAGCCAGGTGATTTCAGCGGAGGTGCTCCTCCAGGACCACAGTCGTAAATCGCAGAGGTGATGGAGCACCACGGGAGGGGGTGGTTGTAGAGAGAACTGGGGGACACATGGTCATGTCTGTGATTTTGATAAATCAAGAATTCTGTTTCAGAACCACCTCTTAGTCGGGCCCTCCTTGGTAAGGGGTACTACTTCTAGAAAATCTGATGCTATTCTTAGTCATTCGTTCATTCATTTCAACAGCTTTATTGGGGTGTTATTGTTATTTAAAAACCTGCACCTATGTAGTGTACACAATTTGATGGGCTTGGACATACGCACAGAACCATGAAAACCATCGCCACTATCAAGTTAACAGACATGCCCATCACCTCCAAAGTTTCCTCCTGCTCCCTTGGTTTTTTTTTTAATGCTATTGATTTATAGTCATGATATATTATTTTTAAAACTTTTGTTTAATCTTGTATACACACATAACATACATTTGCCACACTGGTATAAAATGGCTCATTTCTTCTCATTTGGACAAAAAATAATCTTTAGTCTACCAGAGACAGGTAAAACTGTAATTTTAAGTAGAACACTCAGTTTTAGACAACTTCAACTTCAAAATATGGCCTTCAAATATGAAGTGAGCCCCAAAGGCCCCAGAACTGCAGAAACTTTCCATAAAAGTCACACATTTTCTTTTAGAAGAGCCAAGGGCATTCGTAGCTCCTCTATCTGTCAAGGAATATATATGAAAAATGTGGTGGGGAGGGGTGGCCCGAACTGTAACAGACACTAGAGCACACTGAGGCCACCTGGGGGGGGGGGCGCGGAATACGAGCTCATTTATTCGTTCCTTAAATAGTTTTCTGTGCTCACTCTGTCCTGGTCCTGTGCTGAGAGCGGACACGACACAGGAAAGGCCTCAAGGACAAAAAGTCATTATAACACAAGGGACAAGAAGGAGGCTAACTGGACCAGGAGGCATGAGGCAGATTCCTGGGACCCTCACTCTGCCCCTCTCGAGCTGCGTGACCCCCAGACTGGCCACTTTGCTCCTTGGGCATTTGTGGAATAAGGGACGAATCACAGCTCCATACAGTCGTAGGGTTTGATGTTCAGAACGAACCTAAATCATTAAGAAAAAATTTAACGTCTGCTGTAGTTAAGAAAACAAATATGTGTAAGCTTTTGGAAAGATTTCCAATTTTAAGTGACTAAACTTTTAAATTTTGGTGATTAGTGGAACAAGTGCCTGTCATTCAAAAAGAATTCAGTTACAGGGGATATTGCATTCTCCAAAGACAGCGTGCAAAACTAGAGGTCAATAAATAGTAAATCACAGAATTTGAGAGCTTGGGGAGTTCCTTAAAGATGACCCAGTTGAATTCCATCATCTGAGCAAACGGAGGTCCAGGAAAACAAAGTCTGACCAGGCAGCAGGTTAGAGGCAAAAGAGAACCGAGCAACGCTCCCAGCCGTACCACAGCGAGACCCCCAGCTGTACTGTGTTCCCGTGATTTGTAGATTATGGGGTAAAACATGCAATATCAGTAACTGGGCTCGAGGGGAGAGAAAAGGGCATTCCATTCTTCAAGGCACTTGACCTGTGACTATTCGAGCGCTCTTTTCCACAAATAGTTTGGGCAGTAAGGGAGTAGCCCAAGCGATCATTTGCCTGGGGAAAATACAGACAAATTGGTTCATTTTCTCAGTTACACAATTACTGACACCATGTCCCACATCGTAAGACATGCCATCAAATGACGAAGTCTAATGGCTGGTGAAGAATTAAGCTCCATCCCACATCAGTCAGCACTGGAGAATGCTGGCCTTGCAGATCAGCCACAGCAGGGACAAGAAACGGCTCACCTGGGGCCAGCCAGCCGGCCGACAGTGCCGCAGTCCTGGGCCAAGGATTAGGGGGACGCGGCTGTCCCAGGTCTGCCACTCAGCCAGGTGGCTCTGGTGGTCACGATACCTCTCTACGCTTTGACCTTTGCATCTCACACTATCCACACCACACAGGGCAGTTGTGAGGAAAAATGTTTAAATGCAAATATCCTAGCAGAGTGTGCTGCATAATAAGTGCCCGTTTACGGTTTTTAGTGGATGGGAGTTACTAATGCTACAAGTATCCCAATCCCACGCTGCCCTCCTTCCTCGTAACTAGATCTCTGCTCTGCTGTCCGCGGTGAGGAGGTGCAAGCCACTCGAGCAAGGCGTCGCCGGCAGTGGGTTGGAATCCATCTAATTACTCGTTTCACTGTATTCTACCATTAACTGGTAACATGGCAAGGTTCAAAGCCCTAATGATTAGCATTAGCTCCCCCTGCTCAGTCAGGCCAGCTATCTTCCCACTCCACCTGGCTCGGCCATTCACCGGGAAATGGCCTGAGCGGCAGCTGTCCCATTTGTCAGGGGCAGAGAGCGCGGTACCGATTTAATGCGCTCGGGGCAGGGAGCGCGTGCTAATGGCACCAGGCCACCCACTTCCTCAGAGCCCCTTGCGGGCATGCAGACCTCTCCCAGATGGAAGGCGAGGAGGAAGCTAAGTGGCGGAAAGGTTAAAATTAGCTGTGCTGCGACTAGACTTCTCACTGGAGCAGCCGTCATACGGTGTCCAGTTTCTTCCTCCCACACCTTCTCACCCCTGCCTTCCCAGACTCGAGAAATCGGCAAGCCCCATTTCAGATAGAACGAAAATGCCCATAAGTATTTGGACAACTCGGTGAACGTTGGAGACAGACCTTGTGAGACACTAGAGGACCCCCGGGAGGGCCTCGTCCCAGCCAGCTGGCCTCCCGACCCATCCCTGCCTCTGGCAGCTGGCTTTCCAGAGGGCGCCACTGGTCCCTCCCCGCTCTCCGCAGGGAAGTTTTGGTGCCAACCATAGCTCCTCTCTCCTCCTCCTCCTTTATGCCTTTCTCAATGATGTCAGCCCGTTCTGACTTCTCTGTGAATTCTTGGAGACTTTGTTGTCAAACCACACGATTCGGACTTGATAATAGATCGTCTCTTTCAGGAAAGCTGCCCCCGAGTTCGTCACCACTTCCATCCTCACCCACCCACCCCCTAGCCTGCCCTACAGCCTCGGGACATCCTGCTCCATCCTCACCGACAGGACAGCCAATGTCCTGCATAGTGACCTTTGGGCTCTAGTGGGCCGTAAATTCTATTTAGCTCCATTACAAGCCTATAAGCTCTTGAGAGTTGACATTTAGACACTCTCCTCATCTGCCTCCACCACACCCCAGGACGTAGCAAGGGTCTGGCAGAGGTGGAGCATTTAATATGTATACATATACACGTATGTGTATATAAATAAATATATAGACACACGCAGATGTATATTATATATATATATAAAACAATATCATTCTGCATTGGACTGAAGGTTCTGGTGGATTTAAACATTTTGTTTCTAAGAACACTGTGTTCTTCTTTGGAGACACGGGCTGTGTTTTCTCCTGGGTCTGCAGCCCTCCTTGCCAGCAAGCACAGCCTGGGTACATAACAGGTTCTCCGGGTGCGCTTGGATTACAGGGTCTTAGCGTAGGATGAGCTTTCTCGAACATCCAGCCCATTCATTTAGCAAATGGGAAAACTAGGTCCAGGGAGGAAAAGAGGCTTGTCCAGGATCATTAGCCGCCAGGAGAAGCCTCATTCCCAGACCTCCTCAGCCGACAGCGCAGACAGCCTGTGCTATTGCAAAGGCTTTCTTAGCAGTTCAAAAAGAAAATCTCATCAAATCTTTCCCAGTAGTACGGCAGGCTGATAGATCTAGATAACCCACTCTTTTTTTTTTTTTGCAAAGGAAAATTGAATAATAAGGCTAATTCCCATTGATCCTGAGGCTAGGTGAGGCCTGAGTTTAGATTTCAAGAGGTTGGCGCTCAGAGAAAAGATGATGTACCATTAAGATGGGAAGTTTGGCAGATACAAAAAAATAAGTATACACTTCAGGGATTTCCAACTATAAGAGACAGGAAAATCGGCCTTATTAATGACAAAATGCTTTTCTTCCTGAGCTAAAAAAAAAAAAAAAACCACAGAGTAAATTATACCCGAGCCTATAAAGAGGCATGTGAGAACCCTCTTAAAAATGTATGAAATTTCAAGGAAAAGATTGATCAACTGGCTCCCTGAGCATTGAAAGTGTCGGTTAGTTTTTCCTCTCTCTTGTGTTGGACAGGTGGTGATTAATACAACAGACAGCAGAGGAGGCGGGAGTTGTACAATAGGTACAAAGTGGGAAAGGATCAAGGAGGGACATAATGAGCATTTAAATCTGAAGGTAGAGAACATGCACGAAATATATTAACACGGAGCCTACCTGCAGAATGGGGGAAGTGAGAGTGGATGCGACAGGTACGGGGAGAGGGAAGGCTTTCCTGAGCTGTGATGGTAAGAGTGAGGAGAGGCGAGTTAGAGAATATTGGGGAAGGGGGAGCAAATGGGTTTTCAGCAGAAGAAACTGCGTGTGCAAAGGCCTTGAGGCAGAAGGAAATCGGGCTGGAGTAACGGATGGAATAATGGAGAAGGCAGTTTGGGGGAGTTCTGGGAACGTTTGGAGTGATGTGAGATGAGGCTGTATCTACCGTCTAGATCAGTGGTACTCAAAGGCTTTAGGCTCAAGAGTCCTTTATACTCTTGTAATCTACCAATTTCCAAAATAGAGAACTTGAAAAAATATTAATTCATTAAAAATAACAATAATAAATCCATTATGTGTTAATACAAATAACCTATATTTGTGAAAAATTATTTTTTCCAAAACAATAAAAAATAGTGAAAAGAGTCACACTGTTTAACATTTTTGCAAATCTCTTTAAGGTCTGGCTTAATGGAGAGAGTTGGATTTTCATATCTGTTTCTGCATTCAGTCTGCTGAGATATGCTGGAGAATGAAATATGTGAAGAAAAGCTGGCATACATGAAATCTGGTCAAGGGATGCCTTCTTCAAGGTTAGTTGCGATGTGGAAGCTAAAACTGTGTCAATAAATTTGTACTTTCCCATGTTAAAATCCATGGGTCTATCTTGCACTTTGAATGAATCTCTTACCCATGAAAAACCTTATGACATCATGTGGAAAATACTGGTTTATACAGATCTTCTAAAAGTTGTGCATTTCATTATACAACATCAGAAAATCACATTCATTAACATCACCACTGGGGTCGACGGAAAAGTCTTTAAATATTGTGAAGCTGTCAAGCTCATGGTGCCAAATACAAGTCTTCTAAAATTCTGATTTTTGCTTAAAAGTTCAAATTTTATCACTGGCAGCAAATGTTGTTGGCTATTTTCCTTAAAGTAGGAAGCTCACCTCTTTCGGTTTCAAGAAAATGACTGCAAATGCCCAAACGTGAATAACTATAGTTTGTCTGCCAATCATTCTTCCCACAAAAAAACTTTCCAATCATTACAAGACAAAAGGGGCTCATCCAGCCTGCAACCCAGACAGTCACGATACCGTGTTGTGCTTCAGGGGCCGCAGAAGTGCTTTTTGCCTACTCACCATTTGGTCCCAAAGAATATTAAAAAGAAGTGTATTCAAGAGCTGAGGTTTAATTAAATTATTCTTCTTATTTTTTACTGCTTCATCAAGGACCTTCTTGAGTGAATCTGGTTTTTTGTTTGTTTTAAACCTCGAGAGAGTACGTGGCAGTGAAGAAGACAATGACTGCTGGCACACTTTGGTGTCACTGTCTTAAGCAGTAGCAAGGAGCCAGCAGTTTTACTCGTCACTGCTTTTGCATCATCGGTGCAAAAGTCAATACAATGAAAAAGGCAAATAATGTAGTAGCATTTTTACGATGAAAATAGTTTTGACCCCACAAGTACATTGACGAGATGTTGGGGGACCCTGGGGGGGTCCAAGGGACTACACTTTGAGAACCACTGGCCTAGGTGAGATCACCTTGTAAGACATTGAAAAATGTTTAAAAATTTTATCTTTGTCTTAAAGGGAAATGAAAAGCCACTGAAGTGTTTTTACCAGGAACTTCATCCAATTAGATTTGAGTTTTGAACAGATCACTCTGGCTGCTGCAAGGAGAATAAAATGGATGGAGGGAAGAGGTGAGGAGAAAACAGTTATGAGATTTTTAGAGCTATCCGGACTAGAGAGGAGGGTGACCTGGACAAGGCTGGCAAAGCGGGAGAGAATGACAGAATCGGGAGCTCTTTAGGAACTGAACTCAAGAGACTCACTGGGAGTTCATGGAAAACCACGGTTCCTGGCTTAGGTACCCGGATGCACGGAGGGAAGCGCTCGAGGACATAACATGTGTCCCGCACAGCGCACAGTGCCTCTCGCTCAGTGATCACCTGCTGCCCAGGCCTGGGCAGAGCACAGTCTCAGCAGGTCTCCAGCTACGCTGACCTTCCACTTCTGCGAAAAGCAGCCTTAGGTCATAACCTGTATAACACGGTCTAGAAGTGACTGGCTGAGCCTGAGCTAATTAGCACCAAGAAAAAATACAAAACACGAAGCGTGGTTTGGCCAACTCAGTTAGATCCTCTCTGCTTGGAGAATGGCAGATGGGAGGATGCAGAGAGGAGGACACAGGACGGTAGAGCATGACAAAAGAGTCTCAAACATCCAGCTCTTAGGACATGTACGTCCCACCAAGCCGAAAGAATCAAACTAAATTCAATCACTAAAGGCTGACACGAGGGTGTATAATGAAGACCATTTAGTCAAGTTGGATTGTGGAAAGAAAAGAGACAAGGTTCCACTTCTCTTCTGACCTTGAGGACCCAGACATCCCGTTTCTAAGGACCCCAGCTCCAGCACGTGCCTGTACGAAGGGGTCCCACTGGCACTAGGTCCTCATGCAGGTGCCGGGGGAGGCCCTGGCTCCCTCCTTTCCTTGTCAGAGCAGGCTCATGGTAGAAACTTGGAATATACGGAAAAGCTTAAAGAAAAAATTAAACTTATCTATAATCTTACAGGTGAGAGATCATCATGCTTAATATTTTTGCGTGTTTCCTTTCAATATATTATATGCACATAAACCATGCCTTTTAAAATAAAATTGGGGCTACATGCAAATAATTTTGAAACCTTTTGCCATATCATCATTAGGCTTTTAAAACACAATAGTAACACCTAAATATTGTTGTTAAATGATATTTACAATCCTTTCTCTTCTCCCTCCTTATCTGACACAGACTGCTTCTCTGGGTCTTCTATACAATTTAAAATTCCTACAATGACACTTCTAAATGCAGTCAAGAATTTGGGTTTAAACCATCCCAGAGAATGACATTCTTTTCCATTATGGTGTTTTACATTTATCAAAGCCCTTTTACATATATTAATAAAAAACAACATATTTACCATATTTTACTAAATGTTCCCACATGCTCCTATAACAACACCTGTCAAATGGTAACGATAATCTATCTCATAAAGCACTTGTGAGGATCAAATGGAGAAATGGATGCAAATAATAATGACAGCTATTTTTGTTTGATTCTATGTGCCAGATACTGTGCTAAGCATTTTATATCACATGTACTCAGATGAATTCTATGAAGTGGATGCTATTATTATCCCTCTTAAAGTGAAGAAGTTAACTTGGGCTTTCAAAAATTAAATAACTTGCTAACTTGCTTATAGTGACATGATTGATAATAGATGGGGCCAGAATTAGAATCCGGATTCATCTGACTCCAAATCCTGGGTTCTTGGACACTCGCCCTTATTGCTTTGCTGTGCAGCGGCTTGCAGACAGCAAGCCCTAACTGTATTCACCAAACAATGAGCTCTTGGAGTCCAGAGACTCCCCTTTCCCCCATGCTACTATATTGGCATGCAGTAGTTGCCTAATAAACGTTTGGTGACCTGATGGCTATGTAAATCAATGGAAGCAAAAGAAAGAGAGTTGGTATGAAAAGAGAGTTGGTATGTTAGAGATGTCCGTCTCTAACAAAAGACAAGGCAAACCACAAACTCCTGAAACAAGCATATTCAAAATAATTAAAATTTAAAAGAAAGAACACCAAATCCTAAGGGAAGGAAAATGACTAAGAAAGAAAAAAATAAATTTAAGAAAAGAACCGAAAGAGAATATCTAGAAATAAATCCAGTAAAGTATGAAAAAATAATACATCATTGCCAAGGTTTATCCTAGGGATGTCAAGGAGGGTAAAAAAAAATAACCTGATAAGAGATATCTACCCAAACCCACAGCTGACATCATACTCAATGGTAAAATGCCAGAAGCGTTTCCTCTCAAATCAGGAACATGACAACCATGTCCACAGTCATTAGGGCAATGAGACATACAAAAAGAAATAAAGGGTATAAGGATTAAAAAGGAAGAAATAAAACTACCATTCTGAGCAAACAAAAACTAAGACTATATAAAACTGAAAACTTCTATTTATCAAAAGGCAAACTAAAGCAAGGTAAAAAAAACATTTACAGTCTAAGAGACCATGTATATAACCCATATAACCATCAAAGGGTTTTGTCCAAGATAAGTAGAACATTTCTAAAAATAAGACATTCTGACAAATTTTCTTAGAGCATTTCTGCTCTAAGAAAACAGAAATGGCAAAGAACATGAACGGGCAATTCATACAGGAAGAAATCCAAATGGCCAATAAATCTATAAGAAGACAGTCAACCTCATTAATGATCACAGGCATGCAAATTAAAACAATATGGCACCATTTAATATGCATCAGATCGGCAAACATTAATCCATTTCATAACCAGGTGTTGGCAAGAATGTTGGAAATGGACATGTTCACATCAACTATGGGAGTGTAAGTTAGTACGGTCACTCTGGGAAGGAATTTATCAATATTCATTCTTTCAATAAATGTTTATTGCATATTTTAACAAGGCCCTGTTCTAGGTGTAAGGGATATGGCAGCAAAACAAACAGATAAAGTCTGATAGCAGAAAATAACCAGTAAAATAGAAGATGCTCATTTTCCACCCTAGGTATCACTCCCAGAGAAACCCTTGTGCCTATGCGTGAGAGACACACACTAGGGGGTTGCTGCAGCACTGCTTGTAATTGCAAAAATAAAGAACAACCCGGCTTTTCCTTAGGAAGAGTAAATGAATAAGGAAGAAATAGATAAATAAGCTGTAGTTTATCCCATGAAATGTTACACAATGGTTAAAATAAATAATATGAATCCAGTATAGATCCAAATATATCATAGTGTATAAATATCAGAAACATGATGTTAAGCAAAAGGGCTGCTTGTGAAAGGATTTATACACATTATTATATTATTTATATAAAGACTGATATATAAAATAACCACACATGTTGTTGATAAATATACACATTGATAGTAAAAGTAAAAGATATTGTGATTCCTCTGGGGGTGGGGGAGGTCGAGAAGGAATGCCATGTCTGTAAATGATTTCTTTAAAAAAAAAAAGAGAGAGAGATCCAAAGTAAACAAGCCAAAAATTGTTCTCTCCTGCAGAATTTCGGTGGGGTGCACATAAATATTCATTATATTGTTTTCTGCAGGTTTAAAATGTTTTGCAATAATTTTTTTTAATTTTTATAAATTTTTTTTGAATTTAGTAGAAGCAACAACAAATCAGAGCTTCAGCCCTGAGCGCTGAGGAAGGCATTGGTGCTCAGCGTGCCCTGCCTCCTGCACCCAGCCCAGCCTGCAGACGCACTGGCAGCTCTGCAAAGCATTGCATCCACCCCCTGCTCTGCATTTGCTCAGCAAGGAGAGATTAAAGGGAGCAGAAGGCAGAAGGGTGTGGGGAAGTTCGCTAGAAAGAGGCTGGGGGAGGGTTGCGGGGATGGGAGGCAAGTGACTCTCTTGTACTACCTGAAAAGGTGGCTTGTCAAGAAAGGAGAAATGCTTCCCTCCTCCTCAGTTCCAAGTGGCCTGGCGTGCCTTCCTTCATTACTGGAACCTGACAACCAGGCTTATTCTTAGGTATTTCAATGGCACAGGTCAAATATTTATCTAGTCTCTCAAAGCACAGCTTACAAGCAAAGGGCTTGTAATAGCTATGTTATATTTTTTTGAACATGAGTTTGACTGATAGTCATAAATCCTCTTTTTGGATTACATAAAATTGTATGCTTATGGGAAACCTGCTGGCCCTGGCCCCTCTTTCTCTAAGAATCCATCTCTCCTTCCCTTGAGTTCTAACTACCTGTGATCTACCACCTCCTCTCTCTTTCTTGAATTATCCCTCTCCTTCGCTCGCCTACACCTACCTAATCAGGAGAGGTAAAATACTTCTCAAAACTGTCCCCAGGATCAGTGCCTTAGTTCAGGTCTCCTCCGCTCTCCCCTGGGGACCAGTGCGACGTTTTTCCTTCCTGGCTTCCCGTCCAGATCGGCTTTCTCCACTTTTCTTCCTGGTGTCCTTAACGCCCACCTGGAAGGTTACCTTCTCTGGGCAGAGTGACTCACCTTCTCTGCTGAGCTCTGATAGTGCCTTGGACTACACCATTTGTCACCCTGTGTTGACATCATTGTTTCCACTTCTATCTCCAGTTGCAGACCCTGAGCTGCCTGAGGACAGGGACCATTTCCTAGTCCACTCTGAAACTCTGTCTCTAGCTCACTGCAGGACATAGAGCGGTCTCCATAAAACATGTGCTGATCTCTTCTTTTTCTAGTTCGTATAAACTGGCAATATGATTTTAATTAGATTACCAACTTCTTCAAACATGCTTCAACTCTAATTAAACAAAGAGGTCTTTATCCACCATCCAGCCCAGAAAGGTCGGCTACAGCTAACAGGAAAGAGGCAGGCTCCTCAGAACCCCGGTTGCTGCAGGAACAGGCTATATTTGGGAGCCAATTAATTTCACAATGTTGAAAACGAATGCATTTAAGATTCTGCTGTTCACATCCATTTTTCTCCATTAAAATATTTTAAACCTTGCCGTGCCTGTCATCATCTTACCCAGACCATCCGTGAGAGCTTTCATGCGAGGGGGACCTCAGAATCGCTAGATAAAACCCGCGGCTTACTCTTCACCTTCTAAAATTGCAGTCAATTTTCAGAAACTTTCAAGTCAAGCCACATCCATCACAAAAGTGAGCCCTGAATACCAGAGCATGCCTTTTGCACTGGCTTCTAGGTGAAGTGGAGGTGGGAGCTGCTTTCGTCCTCCGCCCTCTTCCTGGGCTCTACACACTCTCCCCGGTGGACCCCTGCAACTACCGCTAATGTGCTGCTGGCTGTGAAATCGATGATGATGATGGCAGCACTGATGGTAATGGCCAACATTTACTGAGCACTGACATGTACTTTAAAGACTTCTTTTCTTCCCAGGAAATCTATTCTTCCTGCTACACTCACATAAACCGTTTCATTGTCAACCCCATCATCCTCGAGTCCCTCAACTTCTGCACTCCTCAGATCCTGGCGATCCCTGGGAGCAATGGTCTGTCTGGTCAGCTCCCTTCTCCCCAGCTCCACTGCCTGTTGCCTTTGCTCAGAGAGCTCAGTTCTTGTCTGCCAACTGGCCCCGAAGCCATCTGATTCTCACTGATCCTGCCATCCTTGGGGCTGTCCCCCCAGGGGTATTTGTGTGGCACAGATCAGCAACTCCTTCACGTTCCCTGTCTCCACCCAGTCGCACAGGCTCCAATCCTGGGAATATCCTCAATTCCTCTCTCCCTCCCCTCCCCCATCACACCCAGCAGGAGTCCTGCCACCCCATCTCCAAACACACCCTCAACCTGCCCGCCCCCTCCTCTCTGCCCACTTCTGCAGAGCTCCTTCAAACCACCGCCACACTACGCCTCCCCCAGGCTCTCGCAATAACCAGGAAGTCTCCCTGCTGCCACTCCATCCTTCTCCTGTCCAGTCTCCACAGAGCAGATGAAAAGCAACTCATGTCACCAGGACACCCAGTGGGCGAACCAGAACAAAATCTATGCTCCTACCCTCGCCTCGATGACTCGGCCCTTCAGGTTTGGTGGACTTTGAATGCACTTCAAAAGTGTCATCCTGCCTTAGCAGCTCTGCACCAGCTGCTCCTGGTGCCAGGGACATTTCCCCCAGCTCCTTGCATGACGACCTCCTCTTTGACACCCAGGTCTCAACGCCAATGTCACTTCTGCAGAGAGGCCATCTCTGACAGTCCATTCTCAAATAGTTCCCTGGGCACTGTCACATCATCTCAGCACCTTGCAC
Source organism: Varecia variegata (assembly GCA_028533085.1). NCBI lineage: Eukaryota > Metazoa > Chordata > Mammalia > Primates > Lemuridae > Varecia > Varecia variegata. The sequence goes on from CM052443.1 coordinate 118,471,695, forward strand.
AACCTGATCCCTTCTTGTTGGCTCATTTGCTCACTTGTGTCTGGTCCATCTCCCCCTGCTAGAGTGTCAGTTGTTGGGGAGTGGGCCCTTGTCCACCTTTTTTCTGCTGTGACCCCAGTTCCTAGAAGGGGGCCTGGCACACAGCAGTTGCTCAATACGTTTGTTGAATGTTGAATCAGTAAATGGGGATGTTACCCTCCAGTTAAAAATGCTCCGTGCTTCCCACCACCGCGGAGTCCGGTCTGAACTCTGAGCCTGACACTCAGGCCCTCACGGTCGGGTTCCAACCTGCCAAAATTAATCTCCTACTACTCGCTTCCTCCCCACACTTCTTTTTTTTTATTTTTATTTTTTTTTTGTTTTTATTTCAGCTTATTATGGGGGTACAAAAGTTCTGGTTATATACATTGCCCATGTCCCCCCCATCCCCCCAAGTCTGAGCTTCAAGCATGTCCATTCCCCAGACAGTGCACATCGCACTTCTGATCTTTCCTGCCGGAATACAGTGTGTGCTTTCACACTTCCATGCCTTTGCAAATGTCGTTCTCGCTGCCTGATGCCTTCCCTTTCTCTGCCTGGTGAGCTTCTCTCATCCTGCCAGATGCAGCTCTAACACCCTCTCACTCAAGAAGGTGCGCCCAAGCGCCCCCATATCCTTTCATGCCTGTGGGTTGGACTGGGGATGGTGTACAGCAGACCTTTGGCATGGGCAATCCTGAAGGTCACGTGGCATGTATGAATAGAGACAATAATCCTGATTACGTGATTGTCACCAGGGAAATGAGAGACAAATTTAAAACACCTTGCATGACCTTGGATCACCCCTCCTGAGAGGCAGGTTTGAATTAACAAGTTATTTAGTGAATGAGCCCAGCTGACCAACGAATATGTGCATAACAGTAAGTAGATAGTCAATTAAGGATTCCCAAAGGTCTCTGGTGTCCCTCATGACTGTCAAGGGCCAACTGTATTATCATTTATGTATCCTTTTCTCCCTTCTCAAAAACAGGGATTGAGTAGCTCGACTCTTAGGTGTACAGACCATAACAGATACTAAGTTAAAGGTTTGTTGAATGAATAAATGAAATAAGACCCATGTGGATGGATTCTATGATACAGCAAAGACTCACCACTTTCTCCAAACACTTACCCCACCTCCTTTGTTGATGCCCAAACTATTTTACCAGGAGACAAATATCTTTTCTTTTATGATGGAAGATAATTGCGAAATGACAAATTGCCACATTTCACAGATCTTCATGGTCGCTCAAGAATGATTGAAATAGTAAGGGTTAAACCTGCAGATGCCCAGAAGCCAGAGTTTGTATGTATTTGTTGCAGTGTCTGTCTCGTCTCTATAGAGAGAGCCCTTCAAGGAAAAGACGATGTCTCATCGCCCTCATCATCACCCCGTCTCCGCACTCACTGACATCGTCGCACTTTCTTTCTACTCGATCTTTTCTTTCTTTGTGCACTTGAGTAAGGACTACCTGCCTCCTTGGGAATGCCAGCTCTGTGCGAGTGGACCACATGGGTCAGCTCCACAGCTCTAACCCTGCCCTGGAGAAGCACCACGTACACGGGAGATGCTCAGGAAATGGGTGTGGAATACACGAATGAGTGATTCTGTACGCCTGCCCGTTTTCTCTTTAGGTCTGATCAAAGAATAAGATTTAATCCTTGTGTTATGAATACCTAACAGTGAAACGGTAAAAAAAAAAACCAAGTTAATGTGACGTTTACAAATCCCTAATCAAAAGTGATTCTAGGCCGGGCGCGGTGGCTCACATCTGTAATCCTAGCACTCTGGGAGGCCGAGGTGGGCGGATGGTTTGAGCTCAGGAGTTCGAGACCAGCCTGAGCAAGAGCGAGACCCCTGTCTCTACTAAAAAAAAAAAAATAGAAAGAAATTAGCTGGACAACTAAAAATATATAGAAAAATTAGCTGGGCATGGTGGCACATGCCTGTAGTCCCAGCTACTCGGGAGGCTGAGGCAGGAGGATCGCATGAGCCCAGGAGTATGAGGTTGCTGTGAGTTGACGCCATGGCACTCTAGCCGGGGCAACAGAGGGAGACTCTATCTCAAAAAAAAAAAAAAAAAAAAGGAAAAAAAAAAGTGATTCTATACAATTACCATTTTCCTGGAGGGAAGAAAAGACTATGACCAAATTAATGAAATGGTAAATATAGCCTAGGAAGGCTGGTTACACCACAATTAATCACAGAAAAACCAAACTCTTCTCCTTGGGGTAATTTTAGAATTTGGGACTTCCCTAGTATAGTAAGGAAATATTCAATTTATTCCTTTAAGTGAACTCAAGTGGAGTGACAGTAGTGGTATTTCATATATATCTATAATATACTTAAGCTATATTTTAAAATTATTTTCATTATTTTCCAGATGCTATTTAACTAAAATACAAATTCCTATGTCATAAAACACGGTCAATTAAACATAGGCGAGTGGAGAGCAACGAACACGTGACAGTGAAGACGTTGCAGAAGAGAACAAAGACAGGGGCCAGTCTGGAGCTGAGCTGGGTTTAAGTTCCAGCCCGACCCACACTGGCTGTGTGGCCTTGGGCAGTGACTCAGTTATCCGAGACCACATTTCCTCTGCTGGAAAAACCGTATTTGCAAAGATCCTGTGAGAATTCAACAAGACAATAATATTTGCAAAGCGCCCACACTGCCCCTGGCGCCGTAAATAGTAACAGTAACATGTAACAACAAAAGTCATCTCAGAAAAATGTGGCATCAGCAAAGAACCGGATATGCTTGTTTTCAGAGTGAAAAAAAAAAAATACCATCAGGGTTTCTTCATTGAATAAACTAGTAATTTTAGCAGCACAATCTGGAGGCCTGGGGTTTAACAAGCAGCTAATTAGAAACTGGCACTCCCCAAGCTCTGAGTGACACCTGCTTTTAAACTGCACACACAGAGGGGAGTCAGTTGCAAGGGACAGTCGCTGGCCAGGCTCTTGCTGGAAAAGACAGCTGAAAACAAACCCCAGGTGATTTCTTTTAATAAAATCTTCTCTGAAAAATACATGGGTTAATAATACGAACAAAGGAGGTCTTCTGCGGCCGGGCACCACATGCACCCAGCATCAGACCACTCCTGCCAGGATGGGCTGTGAGACTAATGAAAGCGATAATTACAAGTCAATTATGCAAATGGCAAGGGCAGGAGCAGGAGACTGAGCGGATGTTCTGAAGGATGAGTGATTTGATCTGATCTGATGAGTGGCTCCACCAGCCACCACAGTGATTTTCTTGCCCGGCCACTGAGTGCCACTGCCACTCCTGCCCTAAAGTGTCCCCGGGTCCTCCCCTGTGCCCAGAGGACAAATCTAAAGCTCCTTGGCCTGGCATTCAAGGCCTTTTACAATCCAAACCACCACAATCCTTCCAGGCTCAATCTCTCTGCTCTTACACCACCCCCTCCATCCATATCAACCTGCTCACAATTTCCCAAACTCACCCGAACTTTAATGTTTCCATTCAGAACAGCATTGGAGAGAGAATTTATTTTAAAAGTCAATGTCTAAGTCATTTAAAGAAAGCGGTCCACAATTTAAGCATGAATAAGTCTTGCCGCGGGAATTGAATCTCCCTCCCTGTGAAATTTCTGGAAATTACAAAAAAAAAAAAAAAATTCCACTTAGGTGGAAAGTCACCCTTTCAGTAAGTTTATCCCTCTAAGTCACAGCCCTGAACAGAAAAGTAAGCTAGAAACACCTCCCACCCACCCATCCCTTCATCCATCTTTCAAATAAATCAAAAGCCCCATGTGCCAGCCCTGTGCCAAATGCCAGGGGCACAGAGGTCTGAGCTGTCCCGGGAGCTGGGGCCAACCGTCCGGGAGGCAACAAGGGCTGCGCGGAGACAGCTCAGAGCTGGGCTTTGACAGATGCGGCATCGCTAGGTGGAAAATGGCCGAGGAGCGTTCTGGGCAGGGGGAAGTGTACGTGCCAAGGCAAAGGGACACGAAAGAGCACGCCCTACGTGGTGGTCTTCACACGCTGGCAATAGGGTCGGGAGGGACTGGGGGTAGAATCCCAGAATTCTTTGCTCCTGAGCCCCCCACAGGGCCTCCTCAGTTTCCATCTGACATACACAAAGGTGCAAAACACACCCACAGCCCTTTGGTTTTGCCGCAGTTCATGGCCCACTAGGAAGAGCAAGACAAAGCCGGTGGGGCTGACAGAGGCGGAGGCTTTGACGACAGCAGTGATGCCAGAGGGCCAGCCTTTAAGATGCAGGAAGACAGAACAGTTCCTGTGCAAAGAGCAGCTACCAGGTTGCAGTAGGAGGCCAAGAGGCTACAGGAGGCAGGGAAGGCTAGTTAGTAACCCTTGCCGTGTGCCAAGCAGAGGACTGATTTTGGAGGTGACAGGCATGCCAGCCATCCACAGGCATCTGTCAGGACTGGCCGTTCTCAAACTTGGCCTGCACGTCTGACTCACCTGCACGTGGAGAGGAGGTGTGTTTTGCTTTATTAAAACTCTACTCAGGCTCCACCCCCAGAAATTCTGGTTTAATTGGTCTGAGGGGGAGCCCGGTTCCTCATTGGTTTGAATTTGCAGCCAAGCCTGAGGACCTCTCTGTTCCAGGTGTTTGCCAGGGTTCCCCCCCCCCCCAGCCTGCCTCATTCATCACGTCACCTGCTTGGCCCCTATAGCACTTGAGTTTGGGACCCCTGACCTTTGCCACCTGATCTGGTCCTCACACCATTGTCCTTGGTGCAGTCCCTTTGACCTCAGCTTATATAAAGAAACTCAGGTTAAGTATCCTGTCCTCGGTAGCTCAGTGCTCAAGTGGGAAAATAAGGACCAGGGCCAGGTGTGCCCAGGTCTAACAGCCATGTCCTTTCCACAATGCTACGCTGCTTCCTTGCAGTGGTGAGCTCAAGCTGCCCTTAAATATTAAGGAATCTTTTGAGCTGGTTGTTAAAAAACCACTGATAGCTTGAAATCAGTTGAGGTAGGAATATTTACACCATGGAAATAGCTCAATACTACAAATCAGGAGGTGTTTTGTTTTGTTTTATGTTTTGAAAGCCGGTTTACCAGCATAACTCTTAATTTTGAGGCATCAAGAAAAGAGAAAAAAAATGTCAAATTATGTTCCTTCAATTTCAGGAAGCAGGTGTATAATGCATTTTAGAAAGATTTCAGCTCCAAACAGTTAACATTGAAAGACTTTCTTGAATTGAGAGAGATAAACCTCAAGCATGTGGAAAATATACATCTGTGATTTTTAATAAGATGCCACATGGGGACAGATGCATTTTGCATGCTGCTATTGGCTGGGTGCATTTGACTTAAAATCACTTAGTGACAGTGAAAAAGAAAAACACAAGTGTGGAACAAGGGCTCAGGAGGTGCTCCCTGTCTCAGCCACTGGGAACATAATAGAAAATGTTCTCTGAAACAAGCCGCCTGGCAGCCTGTCTCTGCCGTAGCTACCTCGATGCATTGAGTTTCAATAGAAGGCTGGACGTGGGCCTCCTATTACAGAATAACAGGAGAGACTAACAGAAGTTACTCCCTCCCCCCCACAACCCCGGGATCTCCAGGACCACCGCCAAGCTCAGCTTTAAGTGGTCTCCACTGAACAAAGAACTGTGACATTTCTCCTCCCAGCATGGGTCCTCTGTCAGCACGGCTCGATAGCTATGAAGCCCAGTTATGCTGGTATGGTGCTTTTAGAGGATTGAAGGAGATTGTAAATTGAAAAGGAATAAAGAAAACTACCATTTACTGAGTGCCTACTCTACAACCAGGCACTAGCTAGACACGCTGAGACCTGGCGCTAGAACTGACATTCGTGGCACGGCTGTTACATGGCAAGCCCTACTCCAGGCCCTTAGCTACATTATCTCATTTAACCCTCTCAATAACCCTATGAAATAGCTAGTTACTTCTGTTTTACAGAGGAGAGCATTGAGGCATACATAGGGAGCTGAAGGCATTTCCCAGGTTAAACACAACTAGCACGTGGCAGTGCCGGGACCGGAACCAGAGCGATGACCCTGGGGCCATTGTGTCCTGAGAAATGGAAATACTCCTGGTTGCTGGGGAATCGTCACTCACTTCAACTCTGCTCTTTGTTTATTCAACCTTTGTCAAAAACCTCACTGGGCACCTCAATATCACAGTGACAGAGAAAATGGTCTTCATGTATGCTTCTGTAATTAGCAAATTATAGTAATTACATGCAGTAGCTACTGTGCATGAACCATGTCTGAGAACTCGGAAAGTCACTTGATGGTGGTGACCATGTGCTGTTCTCCAAGCTCTTCCACACACCAGGCACTAGACTAAAAATGCATTTAAAATGGATCCTTCACAATAATTGGATGCGGTAGGCATTGTTCCAGTTTACAGATATAGAAACTGAGACTTGAAGAACAACGTGCTCAAGGTCACAGAAGCTACAAAGTGGCAGAACCAGGATCTGGGGCTCCAAAGGCCGTGTCCCTAACTAACTGCCGAGCTGTGGGCCGCAGTGATGCTTGGGAGGGGGTCAGGACGCTCCTGAACGGGTCCGCCGCAGGGCTACTGAGCAGTGAGTGAAGCGCTGTGTTCTCAGTTCACACTGCCTGCATACAGTTAGCGCAGACACAACACAGTACAGGAGGAAGAACACGACCTGAAGCAAGGTGACTCTCTTGGGCACAAGTGGACCCAAATGGGAACGTGTCTTCCCCTTTCTAGGGCTAAGCATTTCTCACGAAGAGCATGGCTGCCCCCAAAGTGTGGAATCTCAAAGACAAGAATGACCCCCAGGCCAGTGGGCCAGCTTCCCACCCAATGCTGGCACCACCATTATAATCCTGAGTCACACGCTCTGTCTTTGGGGGCCATCTCACCAGATTGTGTTTAGGATTAAATGAGCTATAAGGAAAGTATTTAACCCGATGACTACCAGGTTAGTTAATAGCAATTAACATACTTAATCCCTCTCTCAGTCATCCACTCAATACCTTGTAAGTTGGAGCCTATTATGTACTAGGCTTGAGATAAGACCCACATTCAAGCTTCAGGGCCAGTTTTGGAGGAAAATCAATGATTCATTCATTCATTCATTCATTCATTCAACAAACATTTACTATTATGTGATGGCACTAAGCTAAAAACTCCAGGGAACCCAAGACAAATTAGCTGGATGACTAAAACACGTTCACCAGTAATTACAGTGAAATGACAATGAGCGTAATAACTATTTATAACTATTAGTGTGATGGCTCATCGTTTATAAAGCGCTTTTGCTCTTGTAAGTGGATCCTTGCAAGAAATGGAGATTCAGATGAGTCAAGTGCCCTGCCTGGGGTCGCACAGCAAGTGCACAAGTCTGATTCAAATCCGGGTCCCTGAGGTCAAAGCTAGGCTCTCTCTCCTCTGCCCTCGGCCTTCCCCGCTCCGCCTGGGCCCGTCCGCGTCCTGAGACAGTCTTGTTCCACTTTTAGAAAACCTGGATTATTAGAAAGTTTTTGCTAATATGTATCCAAAAATCTGACTTCTGGTAAATTCTATTACTCTTAGTGCTTCTCTCCAGAGCCATATTGCATGAAAGGACCCCTCATCCAAGGGAACCTCCCATGTGCCAGAGCAGCTGGAGTCTTCCTCAGCTGTCCCTGGCCCAGGCAGCACGTCCGGGGGTCAGTTCTTCCGCTTCTGACAGAGCTTCCGACCCTTCCCCGGCCTGACCTGTCCGCGTCCACCTAGTCAGCCTCTCCTCATCCTCCCTGACTTAGTGACGGTTACCTTTTCCTGGCATCTTCCAGCGACTCCTCAACCAAGACTGGGCTATGTCCCTCCCTCACGCTCCGCACTCACCAGACGGGGTTGGCGTCATCTGTGTGTCACTCCCCGGCCATGGCGGGTCAGCGGTAGCCGTCATGCCTCAGGCACTCTTCTTGAATGCTCCCGGTGCCAGGCCTGCTCACTACCTCAACCACACGAGGTGGGCCCTGTTATTGAATGACCCCTCCTCCTGCGCCTGGCAAAGGTTCATGAACTTTTTCAGAATTGAACAGAACTCCAATTTATTCACGTCCTCAAAACCTAGTGTCACGAGTGTGGTTTCTGTCCCCAGAGCAGAGGCAGAGTGTGACCTGAGGACAGAGCGTGCGCGGGGGTCCTCGCCCCTCATGGCTGCGCTCCAGTGCTCACTGCACAAGGGAGAGGGAGAAATGTCATTTTAAAAACTGGGCTGGGGCTACATATTAGTAATAACAGCTGCCAGGAAAAGGGCAGCTCTGCTGTTTAATATCAAATGCCAACGGCAGGAAAGCTGCCAGGGCTGGACAGACCCTCCTCCAGGCTTTGGGAAGCTTGTCACCTGGGCTCCCAGTGAGGCAGGCGAAGACAACGTGGGCTCTGGAATGAGCCAAACCTCGTTCAGACCCCGACCCTGCCCACGTCCCAGAGTGAAATGAACACAGCAGGACCTCACAGGGACATGGTAAAAGTTAAACCCGAAAGTACTTGGCCACGGTAACGCTCAGCAAGTGTGCTGTTGCGGGTGAGGACAGCAGGAGGAGGAAGGGCAGAGGGAAACAACCGCACCCCTCGGCTTTTTCTCCAGTGCACTTCAAGGGCTGCCTCGGGCAAACCGAGCTGTGCCTTGAAGCCTGACGGTGGAATATCGGCTGCGAACACTCCCGGCCTATGTCAAATCCCCCACTAATGATTTCTCAGCATAAATTAAATGGAATGAATACTTCCTAATGGCTGCTACAGAATTACATGACAGCTTCCAGGAGAATCTACGAAAATAGCTAGAATCAGAGGCATGGTCATCTGATGCCTGGAAGTTTCTCATTAATTTAATTTCTTCTCTCCCTCTGGCTTGTGGATCTTCTTTGTAAGAGGCGACAGAAAAGAGATGTATAACAAGCCATCAGCTACTCCTCACCTATTTAGATGAGCCTAAACAGGAAAGGCTAACAGCACTGTATAGCAAGTAGAATTCAGATTGCACTAAAGCCACCACCACAAATAATAATTTTTCTTTATATAAATCTGTATAATTTACCAAGGACATTTGTATATATTATCTCGTTTGATCTTCTACTATTTATTGAGCACTTACCATGTGCCTGGCATTTGAATGTATTATCTCACTTAATTTTTACAACAACGGATTAGGATCTCTAGTTCACAGGTGAAGATTAACCAGGCGAAAAGGAATTTCTCTGGGATTGCACGGCCTGAAAGTGGAGGACTAGGATCCGAACCCACGTCTGTCAGACCCCAGAGCTTATCCTTTTCAGCTCTTGTTATTCTGCTTCTGTTTGGGGAAGAGGCACCTTTTCCATTCCCCCGGTGGTTCTTCCCTGTGAAAGGAATACCGTGAGCATAAGGTTTCTGGCCTCTCTCTGCCGCACCCTCCCTGTGCCCCTGGGGAAACAGAGGCTTTTTTTTATTGGTAAGTTTGGAGGGAGGAACTGGGCGGCTCAGCCTCTTCCTCTCCCTGTACTGGGAGCATGTTCCCAGCGGGTCCTATCTTCCTGCCTGCGGGTGGGGACCTGCTGCCTGCCTGAGTCTCCCTCTGGATTCAGCCGCAGGAAGCTCATTTGCCCACAGACATGACACATTCAGTGAGGTGATATCTTGTCCCTTATCCTGTCGACTCCTTTGTCTCATTCTCAGTAACGCAGAACCTGGGTAGCAGGGAGGACTGTTGCCGGGGCCTCCTTCCAGGATTCTAAGATCGTGATCCCCATTTTACAGATAAAGTTTAGAAAGAGCCAGGGCTCTTTCCTAAAGAAAGGAGAGCTTAAATGTGGGCAGATTTGTGATCAATAGCCCACTACGTTATTACAGGATATGAATAGAATTCCTTTAACTCAGATAGGTACACAGGTTTAAGGGGGAGAAACATGGGGGAATGGAGTGATACCACCAGGAATGACTCAAACATAAAGCAAACTAAAAGAGAAAACACAACTTCAAATGAGCACGTCCTAAATCAAGAAGAGGCTACGCCCCCACCAGTTCTGGGATCCGAACCTGAAGTACTGTATAAAGTGACTCAAATGCCAATGAGAGCCCAGAAGAGAAAATTAAGCAAATCATTTCCCAACGACCAAGAAAGTGCCAAGAATCTGTTTACGGAGACCACCACCCTTCCCCACAAAACACCCCACAAAGAATAAACAAACCAAATAACCCAACAAACCCTTATGTGGTTTATAACAAAGCTCGCAAACTAAGCACACTTTTTGGCATCTACAGTTTGGAACTCATCCAGAGAGTTACCTTTTGCTGGAGTTCTACCAAAATGGGCACTAAACGACAGGCCTGAGATGTATTACTATTGTCAATAGTTGAGTTAACAGAATGTTAGGACAAAAAGGGTCTTCAGCGGTCAAGCCCAAGCCCCTTGCTGAACAGGTGAAGACAGCCGTGCGGAAGGGCCATGCTGAGTTACCCGGGCACCACCAGACCCGACACAGCCCCTGGCCATGGCGCGTGGAAATGAAGCAAGTCGGTGGCAGAGCCGGGGCTGGGACCCACGTCCCCCAGCACTAATATTCCTTCCTTTTCTTACAGTGCACTGCCCACAGTGACACTTGTCCATTCACTGATACCATGTAGTCAGGCTATTATGTTATTGTAGGCCAAGTCAACAGGCTTCCAAGGCCAGAGGAAAGATTTCTCACAAACAAACAACTGGTAGGATGGTGCGAACATTCAAACTATGGCAGACACGGGGCCACGTCTACCACAGCTAAACATAGAGATGAGCCCCATTCAATCCCCTAATGGCAAGCACCGGTTCACCAAAGATGCTAGCAATGAACTCGGGCAGAGGATGAATTCAAAACCTTGTAATGTCACCCATATGAAGCACCCAGATTATAAGAATACCAAGAAATGGTCTTCTGTATCTAGAATTATATGTGGAAACACAATCCTGTTTCTCTTGTTCAAATACATTAGCGTTCATAACCAGGACTGAAGTGTTTCTTCTCAACGCAGGGGAGAAGCAACCATTCTGGTTGGAAGCAAGAGGCTGGATGGTGAGAGACTGTCAAGAACACATTTAGTGCAAGCGCGTATACACCAGGTGATCAACACGACTTCCAATTAAGCTGCCCTCAAACATCTGGCACCTAATACTCGGGGGTTTAAAAGCAACTGGCAAAACTTGCAGAGTCTGAGGGTTTTTACAGGATGAAATCTTCCTTTTTATTTTTTATATTTCTCTTTTTAAAGGGAATAGATCACAGGCAGTCACAAAATCGCAGCACTTTTGCACCATAGCCGTCTCTAGAGATGAACAAACCAAACCACAGCCCAGGCAAGTGTGGGCACTTGCCCAAGGTCAAGCTCAGAGCGCCGTGGCAGCGGGGCTGATACTTAGCCCAGGACCTCCACTTCCGGCCAGGTCATCTCCCATGGTCAGAGCTGCCTTTCCAGGGAAGACTGCTCGCACTTAAGGTCCTCACACCCATGGCAGACGAAGAGGAGAAGTTCATGAAAATCTGTGGAGCCCATTTTCAATGTGTGGCACAAATTGAACAAATGTTTTGCATCAGGGATTATCTTAATTAAACTATTTATATGAGCACTGTTGATTTACTTCAGTCTTGCTGAACTTCATTAAGCTGTCCATTTACTTATATAAATCCTTATTTAAAAAAATAAAACACAAATAATTTTCAGGGTAGAAAACTGTATATTTTAACATATATTCATCTGTAAGAATTGTGATAATGTTAATAATAATAATTGTCACTTATTGAACTTTAATGTGCTCAGCAATGTGATAGGGACTTAATATTATATGATAGCAACTATAGGGATAATTATAAAATAACCACTTGTTAAATGCTTATCACATTCAGGTAGCACGCTGTGTTGCTAAGTATTGTGATTCATCTAATGATCACAATAATCCTGTTAAGGACATTTTACAGATTAAACAACTGAGGCCTTGAGAAGTTAAGTAACTGCCCCAGATTTCACAGACAGCAAGAGGGAAAGTCAAGATTCAAACCCAGGCCCACTGGACTCTCGAGCCCTTGGCCTTCTCCACCGTACAAGGTTACATCCGCATTTATAAAAGTACTGCTTCGAGTTCCATTTCCAACAAGAACATTTATAGACCCAAGGACAAACTACATGGTGCGAAGAGGATCCGTTCCCTATAAATGTCTTGGACTTCTCCATGGTTTGGAACAAAGTAACTCTGCTACCAAATTCCCAGAGGAAAAATAGAGCTCACAGCATCGGGGTAATCAGATAATGCCGAAATACGAAATAGTTCAGAACTACAATGAAATTTGGGAGTGAAATATAATTTGTCTATTGTTCCATTTTCAAATATTCATGAGGCAAGGAAGCATTTCCATATCCAATAATTAAATGGCTAAAATCTGCAACCTGATGTATTTACTGATCATGAACAAGGCATTCCCAGAAGGACCTAAGTTCAAATTAGCAGCCCCGCCAGCTGCCCTGTGACAGCGTAGAACCAGACAGATGAGACAGAAACACTGCTGTTGCCCGGAGAAAGCATCTTCCCCACACTTGCTCTGCTGTGGAGAAAGGCTGAGTTGGAACTGAGAACATGTCTAGGGCTTGGCCTGCAAACCAGCTGGAAGAGAATGAAAAGGGGAAAAAATCTGCAACATTTTCCCTAATTAGAAGAATTATTTCAAAAGGATTTGATTGTGCCCTAAAGGTTAGATTTCACAATCATCTAATATTTCACTTGTCTCAAGAAACCCACACAGAAAGGCAGGGAAAGGAAACATTAATAAAAATGTGAATTTATTAAGTGGCCCTGTTTTGCTTCTTCACTTCTGTGGTCACAGCAATATAGGCGACACCTATGAGTAGAGTGACATAGAACTGGGCATCTTGTTCCCTATGTTATTGGCAAACTCTGTTTCCAATGGCCTCCTTCGCCGGAGGCGTCCTCCGTCTCTGTGCATAAAGATGAGGCTACAGACCACCCTCCTGAGAGCACAGCGCAGACCCTGGGAGGGGTGAAGGGCCGCTTCCCAGCATCCTTAGGTGGTTTGGGACACACAGGACAGGGCTGCCAGGCAAGTGGTTCTCGAAGTGTGGGACTTGGACGTGCAGCATCAGTGTCACCTGGAAACATGCTAGAAATGCAACTGAGTCAGAGACTCTGGGGGTGGAGCTCAGCAATTTGGGCTTTAACAAACCCTCCAGGTGACTCTGACACCAACAGAAGTTTCGGGACCACCCAGCCACAGCCTGGGCGGTCTCTCCCCTTCTGCCCCTACTCAGCTGCAGGCTCTAAGGTTCCCTACCTGCAGATCTGCCCCATCCAGTCCTACAGCCTCTACTGACCTCGGCAGGGAGCAGTCAGCAGACTCCAAAGCCCCAGGAGAAGGGGACGTGGGAGTGGTCTTGCTGACTCAGCCCAGCATCTGCGGCCCAGCTGTGCCACCCCTGCTGCCGTGCTGGCACCGCTGACGGTTCTAACGGGGCTGCAGCTCTCTCCTGAACTCCAGGCTGGATGGCTGAGGCCTGGTCCTTGCCGCTGTCTCCCCCATTCCCAGCCCCACCTCTGGGGCAGGGGCTTGTGCTCTCAGGGCTTCCTCAAACTAGCTAGACAGCCCAGAAGCAGGAGGCCCCTCCGCCACTGCCCAGGGGACTCTTACAGCAATGGCTGGCCATGGGTTCCCTCCACCACGTGGAAGTGAGAACACTGGCCCAGAAGGCAACTTAGCTCTGTGCCCCACCCCCTGGACACCCACTCTGGGTACCCAGGACCCCAGGATGCCCCTCCTAAGTGGCTGGAGCCCGTCTTCCCAAAGGCAAATGGTGCTTCTGGCGCCTTGGCCTAGACCTGTCGGATGGCCAAGGACAGCGAGTTGTGGGTGGGGGTCTGAGTGGGCGGAGCTTGCACGTGTGAACTGGAGTGTCTGCCCCAGCCCCTTGCAGTGGTGGGTGGAGTCAGGAGTCGAGAGAGAAGGGGGGGCTGGCAGGAGGCTGGGACCTCAATCTATATTCTTTCTCGGGCCCCATAAATGTTGGGGGTAGGCCCGTATGCAAACTGATGAAAATTAAATCAGATAACGCATGTCAGCACCCAGTAGGATCTCAGTAGATCCTTGTGAAATAAGTGTACCCGTTGGTACCTCATTTGATCCTCACCACCAATGGGCAGTGTAGACACCATAATGCCCATTGTACAGAGGGGGAAACCAGGACTCCGAGAGGTTAAGAGACTTGCCCAAGATCACACGACCAAGAAATGAACCTGTGTCTGCTTGATCCCAGAGCTGGAGCGCCTTCCCTTTTTAGTCTTGGCTTGATTACTTCCAGCTACATGGAACTCACTACTCCTTTGAGTCAATCCTTATCATTTCGGGCAAAGTAAGTTGGTTTTTTATTTTTCTTTCATTGAGCTCAACTCTCTCTGCAAATTTCAGTCATGGTTCTTTGTTCTGCCCATTGGCACCTGCAGAGAGTTTGTCTCCTCTCCCTTACCTTTCAAGCTACAAATGGTACGCCTATCCCCTGGGGCCTATTTTTGTCCAAGCTAACCATCCCTGGCACCTTCACCCTTTTCCCCATCAGAGGGCTTTCATCACCCTCCCCCTTCCTAATCAGGCCTCTGAGGACAGATGCCTGTCACCCTCCCCTACAGCACTTCACGGAAGTCATGGTGTGCAGAAATACAACCTATCCGAGGCCTCAGCTATAGATTTGGCACGCAGGTAACCGTTCCTACTCCCGGCAATCTATTCTCCAACATGCAGTGTCCTAAAACCTAAAGCTTGTGGAATGATACGTTGTCTAAGTCTTAGTTTCCTTACCTGTAAAATGGGGATAATGATGCGTACATATCCTGCCTATTTTGCATGGTTCGGTGACTATTATTTAAGATAATTGGTTTGAAATGACTTTATAAACTGCTGAGCACATAACAAGCCCTCCACACTCATGCGTGCATGGGTGCATGTGTGCATTCATTCATTCGTGCATTCATTCATTCATGTGTTAGCAGCTTCTCAGGACCGGCCTCCAGTGCTGTAGAGGCACAGTAGTCTGGAGGAAGAAAATGAAAGTATCCCCCCCAGACAGGAAGGGCACACCAGGAAAGCCGGCTCCACACCAGACCCGGGTGCTGCTGACTCTCACTCATGACATGCGCACCCAGCAGAGGATGTGGCTGGGGGTGGATCCTACTGCTCTGAGCTGCTCAGATGTCACCCTCTCCCACTCCGCTCCCATTAGCCTCTGTGATGAGAGGTGCAAAGGGCTCTTATGCTGCTTAAAGTGAAGGAAGAAATGGAAATTGCATAAAAAGAAAAGGAGAGAAAGCAGCTGGAGAATATTACCAGCGATTTGGCATGATAACCAAGGGCTTTCCGATGATTACTAAAACTGGCTTTCATTTTGATTTTTCACTTCTGTTAATCTAGCAGATCATTAGAAGGAAATCAAATCCATCCACAGCTGAAGATGAACCTATAGCTCTCTTCCCACACACTTGATCAACTCTTCCTTCACACTTTTTTTCCCTTAAAAAAAAAATCCAAACCTCCAGTTTACATATATTGTTCAGTTTATTTAAATGCATTCAGATCGGCTGTTTCCCATGACAAATACTCTCTTGGGAATAAGCAACATTTCTCCCTCTCTCCAAATTAAGAATTTCTCATGGCTTTGCAGATTTAAAAACATCCAAGTGAAAACTCCCTTTTATGGATGAAGAAACCAAAGTACGGAAAGGGAGGTAACCCTGTACCATTTATGGCTATAAATGGCAGAGCCAGGATTTACCCGCAAGACTCTGACTGCAGGGGCCTTATTCTCACCTACTATCCTCTCCCACCTGTGCTCTGAAAATAAGAGTGGGTCTCACTTCCTGCTGCCTCAGGGACCCTCTCCACCCTAAGACAACATTCTAATTGCACACAGAGCTTTAAGCACAAGATGCTAGATATAAACTACACATTCACCAGCAGGGAAGCAAACAACGGTCCAACCATTGATGAAAATGATGTTTACAGAGAGTTGTTACCAAGAAGGGGGCAATTAGTGTCACATAAAATGGAGAAAAATGAAAGCAGCACACAAAAATGATAGAGACAGTATGGCTTCAACTACAAAACAACACAGAAGAAACCTGTACTATTTTCATTAACTAAAAAGTTGATAAAGTTTAACTCTAGGTGGCTGAATTTGAGGGAGGTTTTATCTTATACACGTTTCAGTGTTTTCCAATTTTTCTACAATGAGCACCATGACTTTTATGATGAGGAAAAAATTTTAATAAGAAACGGGGAGCACAGAAGCAGCATCTGTCTTTTCTACCCCAAAATGCCCTTTTGGAGGCACAATGGGGTGGTCCTGGCCTGCCACGGTGGCTCCCCAACCCCACAAGCCCCTCCGCCCACTTCCCGCCTCCATCCTTCCTGGCAAATGTAAGCCCTGCCTCCTTCAATCAGCCCAACTTGACCACTCCGGGTCAGCTATTAGGTTGAATCATATAAAGCTGCCATTCTTATATCCCGAAACTGGTCTACTATTGGCGATTCCATATGGTTCAAACTAGTCCTTGGCTCATGCTGCCTTCTTTGGAAACTTCAGCCTGCTCCCCAGCCTGGGACACACAATTGCACATGGTAACTTTCTGCATGGCCCTGTCCTCTCCCGTCTCACGTGTGGATCCTGCTTTAGGTTGCTGCTCTCTGCACACCGCCTTACGTTTTGTTCATTCTGGCTCTGAACATTATTTAAGCGGCCGCCTTGCTGGCCACAGAGCTTCCTCTCTCATAAGCAGCTTCCCGTGTTCTGTGCTTGGCCCCGGAGACAGAGACTTGAGTCCCTGCCCCAAAGCTTACAGTCTGAGAAAGAGCCCTGCAGAGGCACGAACCTGCCCAGGGAATGGTCACACCTTACAGGTGCCCGTCCCTTTAGTGTGCAGAATACTTTCATGTTCATTCCCTCGCAGGGCAAGAGCAGGACAGGCCTGGCTCTAAATCTCAGTCTCTCTGATAAGCAGGGTGGTCTTGGGCATGTCACTCAGCCTCTCCAAGCCTCAGTGTCCTCAGCTGTAAGCAGAAGTAGTCACATCCCCCGCTGCACACGGCTGCGGGGAGGACTGAGTGGGAACACGCGTAAGTACTTTCCACCTTGCTGTCACAGTCAGCACTCGAGAGCGCTTCCCTGAGAAGCAGGCAGAGCTGCAGCTATTATTCCCTTTTTCTTTCTGATGAGGAAACTGGGCTCAGGAGTCTAGTGACTCGCCTGTGGCCAAGTGGATCTGAAGCCAAAACCTCGGTCTCCTAAGCCCAGACCTACTGCGTCCTTCCAAGGAGCTAACAACTGCTGATTTTATTCATAAAAGCACACAAACATTTCAGGCTCACTGGCGCAACTCATCAGGAAATTTCCGAGCACATTTGCTACCCCATCACTACCTGGAACAACTCTGGAAGGGCCCACGCAGAATTCAGTCGTGCCATTTCCCTGTAATGGTGACTGACTGGCCATATGCTCGTCGCGTTTCCCATCTGCTCCATGCACGGGCGAGGGGACGAGCGTGCCTACCTGCCGGCGGAGGGACTCGGCTCCTGTCTAATGGCTCTCTGAAATGACAATCTCACGTCAGCTCGGAAATTCCACCTTCCCCATAAGTCTTGGAAATGGTCCCCTCTCAACAGACTTCACGCAAATACGGCTTTTACTGGTTACTTCTGACTTAATGCTTAGACATTTTCAAATGGAAGAGACTTGTCTGGTTTTATTCCTTGCACATAAAATAATGCACTTACCGTTAGTCATGTGCTGTCTGTTCTCACTGGGAAACGCATGCACATCTTTCTAGTTTGCTGACTACTGTCTGGAACCCGGGACCTTTTGAGAGCATAGTGTATCTTGGAGCCACCCTGCCTCGACTGTGGACAAGTTTCTGCAGCCTCTTGTAGCCTCCAGTGATAATAGGACACTTTGGCTCTTAACTTTTTGAAAATATGATGAAACTTCTAGCTTTTTCTCTGGGAAAAATACACATATACACAAAATCTGGGCAATTTCTGGGCTCACCGATACCCTTAAGGAGTCCATGCATTTCAGATTGCAAACAAGCTCCAGTTTCTTTAGCTTGACATTCAAGGCCATCGCCTCTGGCCTTTGGGTTTCTGCCGAGCTCCCACCGTCCTCGCTGCCAATCCCCTGCATGCACCTGTCTCTCCAGCCTCCTTGAGCTCCTCAAGGGTCCCCCAACGGAGCTGCATGCCTTTGCTTCCTCCACCAGGGACCTCCTTCCTTTCATTTTCATGTTTCAAATCCTACTCACCCTTTAAACCTCAGCTCAAGTGCCACCTCCTCATCAGTTTTTTAAAAAAAACTCTTCCCATCAGGAAATACTTGCACTTTCCTCCCTTGGCAATTTGCCTTTACCTTTGTGGTACTTAGCACTTTCCACCTTACAGATATTTATGGATGGGTCTTGCCTCCCGACTGGCCTGTGAGCTCATTGGCTTCTGTAGTGTCCCCAACCCCATTCACCAACACAAACAAATACCTGTTTCTCTACTCCAAGCCTGGTGCAAATGAAACAGAAAATGAATGTGAAAATATTCATCTCTCTGTGATTCATACTGCTTTATTTATGTAAAATCTTCCAAGGTGCTTGGGCTCAGTGTGAGCTGATCAGTAGGGTCTGGCCACAAAAAAACCCTTATCAACCGAACCCCAGAATTTCAAGCAGAGGTCAGCTACAGGACAGTCAGATGATTCTTCTGGAAGGTTCTGTTTCCAGAAGAATGCTCTCCAGTCAGAAAGATAATGGTTTGTACTTGTGATGGCGTGCTTAGTCTAGATAATGAGGAACCCCTCCTCCCTACTGTGGAGGGGATTTTGGTAAGATGTACTGCCATTGTGGGGGGCAGGGTCTGGGTTTGGAGGATTTCAGATTAATGTGTTTTCTCTAGTCTTCTCCTGGAGTGGACGAAGCCACACACATTCCCTGGTCTCACTACAAGACCCGGCCATGAAGCTGAGTCACTGGGAGATACCTTGTTCTCTATTCTCTCAGAATGTTTTGCCTTTATCCTGGATTCTACATAGAATCTACCCAATTTAGGGATTCATGCATTGGTTCTAAACATGACACAGGATCCAAGAGGTACACTTGGAGTCAAGGTAAGAGTAAAGCCTGATCTCCCAATAAAACCTTTAGGGGCCAAACATCTCTGAATTAGGACCAAAGCTGCTCCTGCAGGCCGATCCTCCTTTTGTGGTTGTTATGGTGACAGGAGGTAAAGGAAACAGGGAGAGGATGGTGAAACGTTACTGCAGGAAAAGGGGATTCTGGGCCTTATATAAGTCATGTTCCAAATATATACCTTTGAATAAGAGGCAGGCAGTCCCAGGCATCGTGTGGCATCGTGAATTCAGTAAGATCCTCTCAGATTTCCCCAAGCCTGTCTCTGCCTTCATTTTTATTACTCTGGGGTCCTAAAAGCTTACGTTTCCTAAGAAGAAAGTCCAGTTACCTGAAATATCTATGTTCAGGAAAAGGAGCACAATACTAGTAAAATGGCTCCCCCAGGGGTAAACTGACCTTCCAAAAATTAATCAATTGATGCAATAATCACCTTGTTTTAAAAATAATCAGCGAATACAGTTTATTCATTTCTGCTTCTGATAGAAGTTTCCTTAAAAAAGAGAAACTTAGCCCACCCAAACACCTTGAGTAAAGGGGAAATTTTCTGTTGATTTTCTTTCTTTTTTCCTTTATCTTCAAAGCTAAGCTTTGAGTGTGACGTGGAACCGGGAGACCAGTGCAGCCACGAGGCCAAGTGTGGAGAGTGCTGGCATAGAGGTCAGGAGGCCCAGGCCAGGTTTCTACCCTGCCTGGACTGGCTTTGTGACTTGGGACAGGTCACTCGCCCCCTCCTGCTTAGTTCCCTCATGTCTGACTCAGGGGGGCAGAACCATGATGGACACAATTCAAATACGCTGCCCCAGGAGCTGGCGAATTACTTGTCACCGCAAGCAAAATTTTAAAGAAAAATCTCATAGACCACTTGGGGACCCTGAGAACTAGCATTTGTCTGATGCTGTCAGATTTCATGAGGTTGTCTCACATGCATCATTTCATATCATGACCATGACCATCCAACCAAGGAGGTACCTTGATTTCTATTTACCAATATAAGAACAGAGAACAAAGTGACTTGGCCGAGCCCACAGTGCAACAATCAGAGATTAAGAGCTTCACCCCAGACCTGGCTGATGCCAAGTCCAGTGTCCTGGCAGGACGCACGCTGCTCCTCTGTCAGGATGCTGACAAGGGAGACTCTCGACCCAGGGAGCTGAGCAGCGCGATGATCTCTGAGATCTGTGCTTCTATCCATAAAATGAGGGGCTGTATTAAATCGGGGGTTCTAAAAACTTCTTGTAGCGGAAAAGATCCCCTCCCTTCAGATGAAATATAGAGTGACAAAACATAAACTGGATTAACTGCAGCATCCCTCTGGGTGAAAAAGAGATGGCTTCTCCCCAAATGTGCTAAAATGTGGTGTATCTGTATAATGCAATATTATTCAGTGGTAAAAAAGAATGAATGCTGACACATGTTACAACAAGGGTGAACTTTGAAAACATTATGTGAATTGAAAGAAGCCAATCACAAAAGACTGCATATGGTGGAATTCTATTTATATGAAATATTCAGAATAAGTAAATCCATAGAGACAGAAAGCAGATTAGTAGTTAGCAGGGACTGGGGGAAGGGGAAACGGGGGGTGACTACTTCGTGGATTTCTTACGGAGTGGCAGAACTTTGTGGACCTAGCTAGTGGCGAGGTTGCACAACATTGCGAATGCACTAAATGCCACTGAATTGTACACTTGTAAATGACTCATTTTATAATATGTGGATTTTACCTCCATATACATGCTTCCAGAATCCCACCCCACAAGCCTCCCCTCTCCTACATCTCTCCACGGCCTCCACAGAACCCCGCATGAAAATCAATCGAGTCACTAGATATTACAAAATGCCACCATAAGTCAAGATTGTTCTCTTATGACAACTGTTTCCTCCTCCAGGAACCAAAGGTGATTTCTCCTAACACACCAAATAAATATGGGCCAGTGACATCTTGCTCCCTGGAAACAGAACCTTCCACTGATGACCAGCTCCAGTGTCAATTCTAGCCCACAGCAACGAGGCAGCTTCAGTTTTAGGATGTGTCATTGGTGTTAACGTCAAAATTCTACTTTAAGTAAAATTTTGCTTGTTTGTTTCACATCCAGGAGATGCTTTTACTGTTGAGTAGTAAGCTAAGCGTGACTAAGTGCCTGCTATATATTAAAAGTTTGCCTCATTGTTTATTTAAATGTCACTATTCCCATTTTATAGAAAAGGATACCGAGGCTCAAAACAGCTGTGCAACATCTCCAGGGTCTCACCAGCAGTCATGACATGACAACAGGGCCAGGATTTGAATCTGCCTCTTCAGCTCCAGAGAAGGTACCAAGACTCTGCCAAGATGGGCATCAGCAGGGTCAAGTTCCCCCCCACCGAGGGCTCCCTGAGCACTGCTGTCAGCCCCACTGAGGAACTGAGCCCGGGCTGCCAGACCCAGAGCTGTGCACAGATGCGTGAGACACAGATGCATGTGTCTGAGCCCCTGCCCCTGTCCAGAGTACACTGGGGAGCTGAGGGGTTTGAGACATCGACTTTTTTTCTTCGTTCTGTGCGGGGAAAGTGAAGACCCACTTTAACGGTCTTGCTGACAGACTATATTCAAGAAGGAACCCATGAGGGACACTTCAGACCCTCTTTTGCTAAAGAGTTCAAGGGCAAGGCAAGGATACCACTTGTTTTAAAAGGTTTAGGTCCGAGCCTATGCAAACGGTAGAAACTCTGGCTTCTAAAGTCTACGTGACGTCATTTCATGCATTGGAGTGACATGGTCTCTGATCTGGACACCCAGGATTCAGCACCACAACACTGTGCAGTTTCTGTGTCGTAAATCTGGTGCTTTTTCAAGTTATTCTGAAACATTTCTACACAAAAGAGTTGGGAATAATTTGAGCCTTTTCCTCTGCATGGTAAAGTTACCAAAATGATACTAATAATCCCTTATGTATAAATGCACTTTACAAAGCGCTTTCATGGATAATCATTGCTGGGTTTAAAAAAAACATGAAATTAAGGAAAAATATCAGTAAATGGCATTTAGCTATTAACATCCACCCTTACATCGTAGGTAAGAAACAGGTGAAGTGAAAGGATTTTTATTAGAATTAAAGTCAGGTTCTTGAAGTTCTAACTGTTCCTGGTTATCAATAAAAAAAGTCAATGCTATTTAAATTAAAAATGAGGTACTGCTATTTATGACTTGCTAAGTTGTAAAATGCCTTTCCCACCCTTCCCAATGGTCCTGTGCCCCGTTGCTATTAAATTTTAGATCTGCAGCTCATACGGATTACACAGGATACAGCCTGTATGGCTCACACAGGGAGAGGCAAAGAAAACCAACGAGAACAAGAAAAAGAAGCTAATTTTGTTTCAATGCCATTTAGTGAAAATACAGTGGAACCCCTCCATCTTATCATGTTTTGGTGCAGAGTTTAAGAAGGCTCAGACCATACAATGGCTTCTGAAATTCCTGTTGCCACCAAAGGAATCAGAATGCTAATGTGTCAAGGTCATCCTAAAAAACCTGCACCACCATGCCACACTGACATAAATAGCCACCCACATCTCCCCACAGTGCCATGTGATCTCTTAGGACCTAATCTCTGCTGGTGAGATCGATAACTGTTAATCAGTTTTTGAGGACCAGATTGCAATAAAAATCCATTACTTTCCTCAGGGCTGGAGAAAGCAAGCAGCCATGTACACATGTGTACTAGTGAACACGCTACATGGCCGCCGTCGTGTTTGAGCTGCTCAGAGGACACACTACCGCTTTGAATCACTAATCGGTGGAAACTGGCAGGACTGGCCCGTACAGACTACAGGTGGATATTCTCAGCCGAGTCTTGCCAACAACTGCAACTGGGCCTTTCACGGTGAAGAACACTCTGGAGAACTCAGCTGGGCAGGCGCCATCCAGCCTGACTCAGGTTATGACAAATGCTCCTTCAGGGTAATGTTTCGTGCCAGGCAGTGGTGCTCAACCTGGGCTGCTCAGTACAACCCGTCACCTAGGGAACGAGCAAGCTGTCTGTGGCCAGCCCTCCAGCCCAGCTAATTAAAATCAGCATCTCTAGAAGTGGGGGCCCCAGTACTGCATATTTTTGAAAGCTCCCCAGATGGCTCTAGTGTGCAGCCGAATGTGAGAAGCACTAATGTAGGGCGATGCTACCAATACCGGGGCTTCAGCCCAGCTGGTGAGGAGCCTCAGGGGAGGAACCTGCGCAGCCCACTTGCTTAGGGAAGTCAGCGCTCCTCCTAGTCTTGCGCTGCTGATAAGTGCTTTACCTGCCCGGGAGCATTTGGGTCAATCTGACTTGTCAGGGGGTCTGAGAAGTGCTATGTGAGATGCCCGTCTTTGATTTTTCTGCCGAAAACGTAGGCACAATGATACTGACTCAACCCTTAATCCGTGAAAGCCTGGAACTTGGTAAAAACAAAGCAAACAACACACCCAAGCGAAATATCGTTCATTTCTGGGGTGAGTCCGTGGAGGGAGCACATACCCCCCAGCAATATCCCAATGGAATGTCCCGCTGGGTAGGTGGGGATAGAGAAGAATATCTGTTGCAAATATGATAGAACTGTCTTTAAATTGGCACTGCAGATTTTGAAACTAAAAGCTTATACTGCAAGAGTGTAAACATCATGAAGAAAATAAAAAGAAAGCAGCTCCTACCATGTCCACGTTCCCTGCGGCCCTCTTCTCCTGCCTGTGTTTGATTTTTCCTAGGCTTGCAGAGGAAACAAGCCTTATGTGAACAATGATGGGCAGGTGGAGATCCCATCCCTCAGGGAAAATGGGTTCTTAGAAAAGACTTCCCGGATCTGAGTAACAATCACTCGGAAATTCATCAGCTGAGTCCCATCTGCCAGATTCTGAGCCACCAGTTGCTTGGGGGCTGATATTAGTACAATGAAAATATGATCTATTAGATTGTTTCATAGGTAAATCTCACTCATGATGTTAACAGGTTCCAAGAATTTAACTTACCTGCTCAGGACACGAAGCAGAGTTGTTAGAAACAAATGACATCAAAGATACTTACTGGCTCTCTCCTTTCTTCTTAAGTGGGTCCATGAGGCGCAGAGTGTCTCTGATCACAGCCACCTTCACTTCTTCATCAACAAGGCTGGGGACATTTTCAAACACCCCTGGAGAAAGCTTGAATGGGTAAGGGTTCTGTGTCACCGTGGAGACCAGGACTGAGTGCCAAGTGGCTATCAGCCTCGAGTCCTCCAGCTAGCTCAAGGGGTTGCAGTAATAAATTTTGCCTATGCTAATCTACAGAAAAGAATTTTTAAAGGCTCCCTTTACATTACCTTAAAAAGGTCAATTTCCTTTTACAAATCAACAAAACACATGAAGAGGAAAAATAGCACTATGTTTTTCTGACTATCGAAATGATACATGCTCACTGCAGAAAATTAAGAAGTAAAGAAAGGGTCTAAGAAGATTCAAAGAATCCAAATAATCCCCCCAAACCCAATGTTAATATTTGTTATATTTCCTTCCAGTTTTTTAAAATACATTTTGGTGGGGGTAGGAAGAGGAAGATATAACCACTGTTAAATGTACTATTTATCTTAGTGATTCAAGCATGTCGACATGGCTAAATCATATTCACAGAATTTCAATTAGTTCATCTCCTGAGGCTAACTAATTAGTTCTTGACAAAACTGATGGGGAGGCTCAGCTGCTTCGAAGTTTCCAGACCTTAAAAACGGGAAGAGTGGCATGCTGGGAAATCACCATAGGTCAGATAGGTCTTATATTAATAGACCACGTTCAGAACACAGCAAAACCAAAATTATTTGACTGGAGCAGAACTTTGCTGTGAAGAGTTGAGGACGATGAAGCTTGTTTGGCTCAGTGAACGTGAGAGTAGGAACATTCAGTTGTGCGGTAATAGAGTCAGGGATGCTCAAAATACTTACTTCGTGCTCATGCTCGATTCTCATGCTGGGGTTTGCATTTACTTCAAGTAGCATAGGCTTCAGGTTTTTCATTAGAAGAATGTCAAAGCCTAAAATCTGGACAGGATAAACATAATTCAGAGTTACGTCCTCTAGCCGCAATTTCTATTCGGGAATTGAGTATGGTATTAGGGTCATTAAGGTGGAAATAAATTCAAACTCAGCCCCCGGCCGTGGCCCTGACCATGGCTTCTCTTGCCCACAGCCCCTCTTCCTCTGGGGGTGCTTGTCAGACCAAATGGACGCAGAGAATTGTACGGGAACCTTGATAATGGGGTGAGTTCCCATAGTGCATTTCTGCGCTGTGTTGTCTGAAGTGCTATGAGATGCTGACCTCTTTCTTCCCTCACAGGTTTTTTATTATGTTGAAGGTGAGCACTAGTCCATCAATTTCTCCCTCTGCCTTTTCTTCTGCTCTCCTCTATTAACTTGCGTCTTAGCTAGATCTCTGAACACCTAAGGCTGCTTTTCTTGTCCTGGGGTAGACATCAGTACCACATAAGGACCCCTGTCAAAGCCACTGCATCCCCCAGCCCACACCGACCGAATCGGAAGCTCTCAGGGTGGAACCCAGGCAAATATATTTTGAAAAAAACAAATCCCCCAGGTGATTCTGCTATAACCTCTTAGTTAAGGAGAAGGAAATACTGATTAGGCACCTACTAGGCACCAATTACCATACGACGCACTGATTATACCTAATCTCATTTAACCCTCGGGATGGTGTAAGTGAGGAGGGGTCATGCGCTCCATTCCACAGAAGCAGAGACTGAATCTCAGAAAGACCCCAAAGTCTTGGGGGCGAAGCGAATTGCCCCCAAGACTGCCTAGCTAGTAAGTGACAGAGCTGGATCTTACACCCAAGCGGGACTGACTGCATAATTTGTGTGACCCAGTACAAGACGGAAATGCAGGGATCTTTGTTCAAAAAGTCTTAAATATTTCATGCTGGGAACAACAGAGCATGAAGCTGAGCTCAGAGCCCTTCTGAGCACGGAGCGTGTGCGACTGACCTGCACCTGCGGCTAACTCCTCCTCCATTTGCTGGATGCCGAGTCTCAGATCCAGCATCCTGCCCCAGCTCCGGCTCTGCCTTCCAGCCACTCTGGTTTCTCTCAATTCCTCACAAACCCCACAATCAGGGCAAGCCAGCATGTGCATCTTGTTCTCTCTGCCTGAAACAATCCTTCACCTGGGTAACTTCTCATCCTTGAGCTCGCTGCTCCTAATTAGATTCAGATTCAGACTACAAGGACTTCAGGTTCTCAGGAGGACTCTTGTTATCTCTCCAGAAGAGATAACGTAGAAAGTTTCTAACATAATGATAGCACCCCAAAGTCACAAAACAAATAATGTGGAGAATAAAAGAGAAAAAGGAAAAGATATGGTTGTACACTCCCCTTCCCTGTGGATTCAAGAAGAAAAGATGAGGGAAGTCCATTCACTTGTCTGGATAGAATATGCATCAGTTAAATGATAATTATTAAACTGTAGCTTCATCCTTATTAATGAAATCGGAGCCCGAATGACCATTTTGGGGGATGATTCAAGACGAAGTTATTTTTCAGTGAAGGGCAATAAGGATGAGAAGTTGGGAAAAGTCATCCTTGCTCTATTTTTCTTTCCCTGGTCACGAAAAGAAAGGAATGGAAATTCGGTAGACAATGTCACATGTGTGACAGATCTGCTTAATAATATATGACAAGGGGATGTGAGTGATGAGGGCTCTTAGGGACTCTGGTGACATCATCAGTCTAACTTCAGACCTGGCCCGAGACATGTGACACTGAAGAGGCTGCAGAGAGTAGCAGGCTGCAGGGCCCATGTTTACCATCCTCGGTCACCAACTTGGACTTTTTGCTGCCGCTTAGAAGTTTGGACTTGTGCTTTCTCAGCCTGGTGGACTCCTCCCAGCCCAAGGCCCCTGGGTTTCATGCATGTAAAGCTGTAGGGATGCCGGGAGCTGGAGCAGGGACGGTGAAGCCTCATCAGGTCTTGTACACGAATGCTTTAGAGCCAGAAAGACCTGGGTCCAATCCCAGCTCAGTCTCTTACACAAGCTGGATGACTTTAGGTAAGGTGCTTAGCCTCTCTGAGCCTCAACAACCTCATCTGACAAGTGAGATTACAGCTGCCTTTCAAGGCTGTTGGTAACAGGTGAAAAGCAGGGCCTAGGACTGTGTTCCCATACGAAATGTATTCAGTAGGTGTCAGCTCCCTTTCCAGCTTCCTGCCAACTCCACCCACAAGAAACGGCATTAGTGCGCTTTGGAGTCAAGAGGAGCTAATATCTGAGTTCTGCCTGTGACTTGCGTGACTATAGGCAAGTCACTCAGCAGCTGTAAGCCCAAGTTGCCACATCTGTAAAATGGAAATATGAATGGTACCTACTTACCTTGGTTCATTCATTCATAAAATATTTATTGAAAACTTTATGTGTCCCAAGAACTGCTCTGGCTGCTGGAAATATAACAGTGAACTAGACAAAGTCCCTGTCCTCTTGGAGCTTACACTCTAGTAGGGGAGGCAGAATCAAATAAATACAATGCAATGCAAACTAGTTGGCACAGGGCTTGACGCTTAGCGTTTAATGAAGCCCAGGTTTATTATATATATATTTTTTACAAGTGCAAGGAAATACGAATGATTTTCGAAAGTTCAATGAACTGTGTAGCACCAATGGATCTCGGGGAACAGAATCACAGAACTGGGAGGAGCTTAGAGTTGATCTTGTCATAAAATCCCAGAATGTCCCAGCCAGAAATTTGCTTGGTCCTGTGTTTTTCAAAATGGGGTTCTTTTCAGCAGGCCCAAGGGGAACGCCAGCCAGATCAGATCAACGTTAACCTATTTTATGGACTGGGGTTTCTAGGGAAAAGGTTTTACATTTTTTTAAAATCGCTGATCTAATCTAACCTCCACTTTGTGCAGACCAGGAACCTGCAGCTTAGAAAGGGGAACACCTCTCTCCAAATCCCCCCAACAGCTGGTGGCAGAGCAGGGATTGCCAAACGGAGAGACAGCTCTCCAATCACGTGATACTCTGCCTCCCTAAGTAATTCAATCAGCATTGTGCAGGGAGCGCCTCCTCCGTGAGGGGTGCCCTGGGGGACTTAAAGATAACGGTCCTTCATCCCTGACCTTTAGAAGCTTCAAATCGATTTGGGGAGAAAGGGCCCTGAGCTATTAATTATTAATATAGATTCATGCAGAGGCTCCAAGCTACATCCCAATGAGGGGGTCTCTCTTGAGCCCCAGACCCACTCATCCGTCTGCACCAGCATATTCCCAATCAGGAAGTCCCGGGCTCCTCAAATTCAGCACATCCAAACTCCCTGTCTGTGGCCAGCAGTCTCTGAGATGCTCCCGGTGGTCCTCACCTCCTGGTACTCATGCCTCTGTGTGTAACCCCCGCACACACCCTGGCGTGTAGGCTGCACCTAGTGACTTGTTTCTAACAAATAGGATAGGGCAGACACAATGGGATGTCACTTCCAACAGCAGGCTCTAAAAAGATGGCGGCTTCCATCTTGGGGCTCTTTCTCCCACGCTCTTGCTTGCCCACTCTGAGGGAGCCACCTGCCTTGGAGTGAGCCGTCCTATGGAGAGGCCCGGGTGGCCAGGAACTGATCTCTCCAGCCACCAGCTGGGGGACCTGAGGCCTGCCAACAGCCATGTGAGTGAGCCTGGAGCAGGGTCTCTGCCCAGTCAAGCCTTGAGACGACCGCAGCCCCGGCCGACATGTGGACTGCAGCCTTGCCCGAGCCTCTGAGCCAGAGCCAGTCTGCTCAGCCTGCATTCCTGACCCACGGAAACTGAGGAAATGATGCTTGTTGTTTCAAGCTGCTAAGTTTGGGGGTAATCTGTTATACAGCAAACGCTAGCTAATACAGGCCAGGCACCGTGGCTCACGCCTGCCATCCTAGCACTCTGGGAGGCTGAGATGGGAGGATGGCTCGAGGCCAGGAGTTTGAGACCAGCCTGGGAAAGAGCAAGACCCCATCTCTACAAAAAGTAGAAAAAATTAGCCGGGCATGGTGGCGCCTATAGTCTCAGCTACCTGGGAGGCTGAGGCAGGAGGATTGCTGGAGCCCAGGAGTTTGAGGTTGCTGTGCGCTATAATGATGCCACTGCACTCCAGCCTGGGCAGCAGAGTGAGACTCTGTCTCAAAACAAAACAAAACAAAAACAAACAAACAAAAAAACACAGCTAATACATCATTTCTCTAAAATCAACTTTGCCTCTTATACTTCTTACCCACCCATTCGCCCAAGTCAAAGCATTCCCCGTCAGCCCTTACATCTAGCTGGTCACCAACTCCTGCACACTCTACCTCCTAAAGAGCTTTCTAGATCTGGGCCATCCTCACCCCTCCTACTGTCCATCCGGTCTCTCACCTTTTCCCTACTCAAACTCACCCCTCTAATTCATCCAGCACAAGGGGCTGCCAGCGGCATTTTTCTAAAATGCAAGTAGAATATTAACACTCCTCTGCCTAAAATCTCCACCTGCAGAATGAAGCCCAAGCTCCCCGCATGTCCTGCAAATTGCTCCACCCCTGACGCCTGGCTCGGTGCTCCAGGGTGGTCTCCCGCACTCAGGGCTGCACGTGTTGGGCTCTTGACTGTGCTGAACCCTTCGTAGTTCTAGGATGCATCACTGCTCCCCACTTTCATGCCCTTCAGCCTGGAGGCATTATTTACTTTGTCAAATATTTATTGAGCACCTACTAAATACCAGACACCGTCCTAGGCACTGGGGATAAAGCAGTGAGCAAGACAAAGCTCCGCCCTCCTGGAGCTCACGCTGTAGAGGGAGGGAGACCACGACCAAGTTAATGATTAAAGCAAAGGAAGAGCCCGGAGTGGGACGGTGGGGGGAGGAGAGGGTTTGGGGATCTAGACACAGGGCCAGGGAAGCCTTCCTAAGGAGGTGACACTTGTCATTCCATTGTCTTCTGGCTAGCACAGTCTCTGATGAGAACTTTGTGGATATTCTTTGTTCTTCTGAACATATGGGTGTCTTTCTCTCTGGCTGCTTTAATATTTTCTTATCATCACTGGTTTTCCACAATCTGATTATAACCTTTGGCAGCGGATGTATACCCCCTACTTGGGGTTTCTTGAGCTTCTTGGATTATGGGTTTATAGTTTTTATCAAATTTGGAAAATTTAGGCCCTTATTTCTTCAGTATTTTTCTGTATCTTCCCTGTCACTTTTGCCCTGGGACTTCAGTTACACAAGTTAGATCCCCTGATATTGTACCATAGTTCATGGGGGGCTGTTCTTTCCCTTCCCTTGTTATTTTCCTCTCTCTTTAATTTTGGATAGATTCTATCACTATGTCTTCAAGTTCACCGATGAGTTTTTCTTCAGTGTCTAATTTGCTGTTAATCCCATCCAATGAGATTTTCATTTCAGAGACTATATTTTCTTCTCTAGAAGTTCCATGTGTGTGTATCCTACTTATACACATATTTCTTTTTAGTAGTTTCCACTTCTGTCTTCATTAAGCTCATATTTTCCTTAAAATTTTTGTACGGAGCTATAATAGCTGTTTTAACATTCTTTTCCTACTAGTTCCATCATTTCTAGTATTTTTGGAGCTGTTTCTATTAAATGATCCTCCCCACTGGGATAGGGTACCTCTTCCTGCTTTGTGGAAGGTTTAGTGACTTTTCTTTTGAATGCTGGACACTGTGATGTTATAATGCTGAGTTTCTGGGTTTTGTCTTCCTTTTAAAGTGCTGGACTTTGTTTTGGCTTCAGTTATTTGCATATTAGCCCGATATCTTCAAAGTCTGTTGTTCAAGGTGAATAGGATGGGTCTAGCAGAACCCGCATTCCAGGGAAGATTCAACTCGACCCATTAAGGCAGAATTTCTTGGGAATCTCCACCAGACGCTCTCCGTCATCAGCAAGGACTTGCCTCTCCCACCTCCCTGCCCTCTGTGACCCCCGGAAGTTGTTCAGCTTATCAGTTTCTGGGTCATTCTCTGCCCAGCTTTGTGCATTCCCACTTCACATGTGCATGGCCTAGGACTCTGCAAAGACTCTTCGGGACCCCGTGCAGATTTCTGGAGCTCCTTTCCTGCTCAGCTCTTTCCTTTCCATAGCTCTACCCTACAACTTGCAGCCACCTTGGCCTTCCCAAACTTCGATCTCTAGCTCCTCAGCTCATTGAGGTCACAAGGCTCTGTTTAGGTTCACCTGCCCTGTGTCCATATTCGAAAAATTGGCTCCAGACAGAAAGCTGAGGCAACCACAGGACTCCCTTTCGTTTTTCCCCCTCTTTTCTCAGGGTCCACAGTGCTGAGCTGTCTGTTGTCCAAAGCCTGAGAATACTTATTTCATATACACATTCACATACATTTCGGGTAGTCTAGTTGTTTGTAGAAGGATCATGCCCAGAAGCTAAAGTCTCGGGAGGTGACATATGGACAGGGACCGAATGATGTGAAAGAATCAGTTGTTTTTGAAGAGCTGGGGAAGAGGGTTCCAGGCAGAGGGAACAGCAAGAACAAAGGCCACTTTTGAAGAACAGCAAGGTGTGAGCGAGAGGGAGCGTGGAAAGAGATGAGGTCAGATAGAAAGACAGGGACAGATTGGGTTGCATCTTGTAGACCATGCATGATAAGGAACTGGGATTTTAAGTGCAATGAAAACAACCACTAGAGGGTTTGAGCAAGGGAAGTGACTGGATCCAACCCATGTTTTAAAAGCATCTGTTTGATGCTGGGCATGGTGCCACACATCTGTGGTCCCAGCTACTCAGGAGGCTGAGGCAGGAGGATCACTTGAGTCTAAGACTAGCTTGGGTAACATAGTGAGATCCTGTCTCAAAGGGAAAAAAAAAAAGCATGTCCTTGGCTACAGTGAGAAAAATAGGATATAGGCAGCAAGGGCGGGAAAAGGGACCTCACTTAGGAGGCTAATGCAGTAGTGAGAGGTGACGGCTGCCTAGAGTCGGATGGCAGCAGCGGAATTGGCTAGAAGTGGTTACATTTGGGAAACGTCTTAAAGTGTATTTATAAGAGCTGCTTATGGATTGGATCTAGGAAGGACGGGAATGGAAGAAAGAAGGATGACTCAGGTGTTTGGTCCCGAGTCAATTAATTACTTAATTGATTGAATGCGGTTCATTTATTGAAACAGGAAAGATGATGGAGAATAGTTCTGGGAGGGGACTCAAGAGTTGGATTTTGTACATGTTAAGTGTGTGATGCCCACTAGCCATCCAGGTAGAAAATTAAAGTGGGCACTGGGATATACCAGTCTGGAGCTCAAGGAAAGGTCACGACTGGAAATACAAATTTAGAAGCTTAGGCCAAGCATGGTGGCTCACGCCTGTGATCCTAGCACTTTGGGAGGCCGAGGCAGGAGGATCGCTTGAGGCCAGGAGTTGGAGACCAGCCTGGGCAATAGTGAGACCCCATCTCTACAAAAAAAATTTTTTAAAACATTAGCTGGTTGTGGTGGTGCACACCTGTAGTCCCAGCTACTCGGGAGGCTGAGGCAGGAGGATCACTTGAGCCCAGGAGTTTGAGGTGGCAGTGAGCTATGATGATGCCACTGTACTCCAGCCCTGGTGACAGAATGAGACCGTGTCACAAAACAAAAAATACCAAAAAAGAAATTTAGGAGTCAGCAGCGTGTAGCTGGTACGTAAAGCCATGGGGCTGGGTGAGATCCGTTAGGGAATGATTGTGGATGGGACAAATTTCCAAGGATTGGGCTGGGGATCTCCAACAATGACAGGTCCAGAGGAGGAGGCTGAGATGCAGCAGCCAGTGAAGAAGGAGGGAAGCTGGGTGAGTATGTGTCCCTTGACTTCTGCTTGGCAAATCCTTCGTCATGTCTTAAGCTCCAGCCTAAGCAGCTCCTCTTCCAGGAAGCCTTCCCGACTGGGTTAGGCAGAGTTAGCCACCCCCTTTTCTATGCCCTCCCAGCACTCTGTGTGCCCTCCCGCAGTATTTCTTACAAGGAACTGCAATTCTCACACATGCACTGTGCACCCCTTAGGTGCAGGGACCCTGTCTCCTCCATGACTACATGCCCACAGCTAGCTCAGAGCTCAGCTCAGTGGGTGCCAGGGAATGTGTTAGAGTCCAAAGGAAGAAAAAGCTTAACTATCACAAGTGGTTCAAGAAGACTTTACAGAGAAGGTGGCACTCGAGCAGTACCCTTGGAAGGCCTTGAATTTCAAAAAGCAGTGAGCACAGGAGAGAGCGTGCCAGGTTGCCCAAGACAGAGGAGAACAAAAAGGCAGAACTGGGAAAGCACAAGTTACATCCAAGAGACAGGAATCAAATCTGTTTCGCAGGACTGCAGGGCTCACGGAGGGTACAGGGAAGCTAGACCGGGGCCAGGCGAAGGACTCAGTTTTCAAACTATGCTTCTTGGAACACTGGTGTTTCGGTTAAGTTTAAAGTGTGAATATTTCATGGTTTCCTATAACTTCGAGGCTCTTCATCATAGACAAATTTGAGAATTATTATTACAAATAACAATGTAATAATCATAAAAACTGCCATTTATTAAGTGATTACTATGTGCTAGGTGCTGTGCTAAATGTTCCACGTAGCTTTCCCTCACTTGAGCTTACGACTCTGTAAGGTAGTTACAAATACGATTTCTGTTTGCAGATAAGGAAACTGAGGCTGAGAAAGGTTAATTTGCCAAGTGCACCAGCTAGAGTTTCTGGAAGGAGG
The DNA here is from genome assembly GCA_028533085.1 of Varecia variegata. NCBI lineage: Eukaryota > Metazoa > Chordata > Mammalia > Primates > Lemuridae > Varecia > Varecia variegata. The sequence continues at coordinate 118,505,551 of CM052443.1, forward strand.
AGCTGGGATTGGCTTAAACCCAGGGTGTCTGACAACCAGATCCCAACCCTTGGCCACAACATGGCTCCTTGGCCTCCTCCCTTTGGGGTGTCTGGGCTGAAGGGTGCAGAGCAGGTCAAAAGGAACAAAGAAGAAAGAGGAGAAACATCTTAGGATTGAGGAACAGTGTCTCCTCCAGACATCTAAGGGAAAGTAGCATGGGCCGAGGAGAGAATTAGGCACAGAAAGCTAGAAGTAGACACAGACCAAGCAATGGAATTGGGAAAGAGTGTTCGTGAAAGCTGAGCTGAAACCCTTTCCTCTGCATCTGTATTTCTGCCCGATGAATCATCTACACCCAGATAGACCTTGCTGTTTAAGACAGGGTCACACTGGTGCCCTCGGGAAGACTGACATGAGAATATATTGCTGGGGGCTGCCTGGGCAATGACAAGGGACAGGGTGGAATGACAGGGCAGCCATGTTCCTAGGCAACAGATTACAGGAAATCTGCCCACAGCCTGAGCAGTGCCAGCAGCTGCTCCGGGCCATCACAATTTCCCAAGTAGTTATTGTGGCTATGATTGGAAAGGGGTCACCGTCACATGTTTAAGATAAATGTAATTTTTTTTGGCTCAAGCTTATGTTCTGGAATGCTGCAATCTGAGCCAAGCCCAGGCTAAAAGCAAGAGGGGCTGCATGGCAAAGAAATAATTTATCACATCTGCATAGAACATTACGGTTTGCAAAGTCCTTCGCAATCTTTATCTCATCGGAGTTGGACAACAACCCAGTGCGGTGGGTGAGGAAACTGAGGCACAGAGAAGTTAAGTGACTTATGCAAGATCACACAGCAAGTCGATAGCAGAACCATCCTGTGTCCCTAAATCTTTGGGTTCCAAGTCAGTTCAGGTTGACCCAAACTAACCCAAACTGACAAGTGTTCCAACAAGTGATAAGAATAAAGAAAGCAAGAGAAGACTCCAAGGAGAAAAAGATACTCTTTTCCTCTCTCAATCGCTGTGTGTCTGGAATGTACAGTAAAACAAACTCCAAACATCTGACACTTTATACCTTGCCAAAGCATTTTCACTTACATGACTTCACTAAAAAGGCAGGTAGGCAAGTGAGACTAGGCCATTGCATGGGAAAGACAGAGGCTGAGGGTGGTGAAGAAATTGCCCAGGTCACACGGCTGGAAAGAGGAAGAGCCGTTCCTTGAACTTTCCCTCCAGCCCTGCGCTCCCTCTCTCGCCCCAGGCCTGGAAGCAGTTAGTGCACTGGAGCAGTGGGAAACGGTCACAAGGCTGTGGTTCCATTTGCTAGACACGATCTGTCCAAACCAGTGGCCCCCGTCTGCCCTCCAGATCCACCCGACGGCTGCCCATGCGGCCTGTCCACAGCAAGACGCGTAGCAAAACAACCGTCCCGGCCCTCCACCCTGCCACTCCGACCGTGCCAGGGCTCTGTGGCTTGGCCATGCATGCTGGGCCCACGTGACACTCCTGGAATAGCTGTCACTGTCAAACAGATGTGGCCACACAGTCCCCCAGGATGACCCCTGGATACGTCCACGTTGCAACTGTCTCCTCTGCCCTAACTTTTTGATGGCTCAAGTCAGGACTTGTTTTCTCTAGTCCTACCTCTCAGTTCTGCCCACTTATCTCTTCTGATGTTTTAAACCATCTATCTGCCGGCTGAGCTGGACATTTGCCTGGGAACCGAAGGCCTGGGGTCGAAGTGCCTAAGGATAGATCTCTGGAGGACAGTTACCCCTCTTGGTGCTGATCACTGTCTGAATTCTCTCCCAAAGGGTTCCGCCAGCCTGCCTGGAAATCACGCTGGCGGGGGCCCCGCCCCCGGGGTAGCCTCTCTGGATTTGGGGCTGCACTTTGGGAGCAGCTCGCTCTTCTACTGTCGAATGAACGCCCCGTCCATTAGAGACACAGCCCCATTCCCTCCCCTCTTGCTTCTTGCTCCATGAGAGCTGTTACCCTGCTGCCATAGATGGAAACAACCCAAATGATAGGTGAAGTATGCGTATTTATAATGGAACACACAACAGTGCAAATGAAACACACCAACGACCCCATCAGCATGTGTGGACCTCTGAACCATTGCATGTAGTGCAAAAGAATGTTGCAGAAGACATCATACTTTATAACAGCATTTTTATAAAACTCAAAAACAGGCAAAACAAAACAATTATTGTTTAGGGATACATTCACACATTTAAAAAGTACTTTTTAAAGCAGGAAATGATAAACATAAAATTCAGGGTGATGGTTACCCCAGGAGTGGGCAGGGAAATGGGTCCCTGGGAATCTTGGATTCGGAGCTGGGTTTGGGATAATCACTTTGTCATTTTGCCATATTGCTTCTTGGCTTACAAATATGTTCCATGCATTCTTTATTTTATTTATCAACTGCTACAAAATAACTTTAAGGACTAGGTGGAGAGGGTCCCAGAGGTGCCCCTTCTTCTCCTCTCCTCCCCATTCCTAGTGGCAGGAAAATGTGTGCTCACTGAGTGTCTGGCCTCCATGTCCCCGCCACCCGCACCGTCACAGCCAGTGACCTGCAAAAAAGCTCTACCTCACTCCCCAGTTCCCTCCACACTCCGGCTCAGCCCACTACGCGCTGAGGACAATTCCCACAGAAGTCCCCAGCCCTCCTTGTTAGAAAATGCAGCGGACAGTTTCAGTGCTGCTCTTGCTCGACATCCCAGCAGCATGGACGTGGCTGACCTCTCTGCCTCTTCTCTGAGCACCTCTTCCTCGGCACTTCGAGCACCTCCTCTCCTGATGTCCCTTCTATGTCTCAAGAAGGCTCCTTGGCCTTCGTTGCTGGTGCCTCCCTGCTGCCTGTCCCTTAGTTAAGTGGTGGTGCCCACAGGGTCTTCTCAGGCCTCCTCTCACCCTGCAGCCACTCACGTCTTGAGTCACGTCTGAATAGTGAGTTCTCATCTCCGTCTCCAGCCCAGACCCCCGTCTCCTGAACTCCAGAACCAAACAGCCAGTTGTCCACTCAGCCTCTCCACTTGGATGTCACACAGGTACTTACGTCCAGCCTCTGCCCTTCCCCTCACAGCCTGGTCCTCTCCCAGTGGCCTCTACCCACCCAGGCAAGTACCCAGGCCACCTGTGAGTCACCTCGGTTCCTCCCTGCCCTCCCTGCCACCAACTCTCCTCTGTCCCCAGCCCTATCCAGTCACCAAGTCCAGCCCTTGTACCTCCTCATACAGCACTCAAACCTGTCCATTACCTCCACCTCCACCAAGACCGTCCTACCCACGCAGCCTCCTCTCTGGCTCGTACGAAGGCCGTGGTCTCACTAGGAACCTCCCTGCCTCCAGCTTTACCTCCAGCCTTCTCCACCTGCAGACACTTTGTTCTTTGTAACATGCAGATCCGAGTGCACCTGTCTCCTGCTTAAAGTCCTCCAGAGGTCCCCCTTCCCCCGGGCTCTGCACGACTTGGCCCCCACCTCCCTCTCGCACCCCATCGTCCCTCATCTCCCTCCAGGCCTCTGCCCCAAACCCACCCTCCATCCACCCTGAGCCTCTTTCAGTGCCTCAGACACACGGGCTTCCCTCTTACCTCTTGGGCCCAGCGCGTCTCCACCTGGAACACTTTGCCTCCCGTGGCCCTGCCCAGTCCCGCCTGCTTCATCTAACACATAAGGTTTCGGTTTAGCTGCCGTTTCTCCTGGGAAGCCGTCCCCCTCCCGCCCAGAGGATGTCAGGTGGCTCCGCAATCTCACAGCACCTTGTACGTTCCCTATTCTGTCCTAGCCCTTGTAACACTTTATAGTAATTGATTTTAAATGATGCGTCTCTCACAACAGACTCTACGCATCAGCAGGAACCCGACTTATGTCTCCCTAGAACCTAGGACAACGCCTGACCCCGACTGAGCAGGTGGTAAAGGGTGTTGAATGAATGAATGAATGAATGAATGGCACTCTGCTTTACATGTTATCTTATTTAATTCTTACAAGCATCCTTTAAGGTAGGTACTATTAGTCTCATTTTACAGGTGACGGAAGGGAAGGCACATGCCCCAAATCACACAGCTAGCAGGTAGAAATCTGAAAGTTGGACCCAGGTTTAACACCAAAGCCCACAGCACAACCACCCGTCCCCTCCTCTGGCCATCCCACCCCCATCACCCCACTCCCCCGAGGCCGGGGAGCCCTCTCCAGGTCCGGTCAAGGCTGGGAACTGGCGACGGTTACCTGGAAGCACGTGGGGCCCGGCCTCCCGGTGGGGATGTCCGACTGGTAGAAGACTTTGAGCTCTGGCGTCAGGGCGATGACAGTCTTGATCACCACGGAGATGATGTCAGACCAGACCTTCTTGATGTCAACGCCCTTGGAAGACAACCTGCAAAGGATGCTGGAGAAAGTCCTTTTGCTGCCCGTGCTCGCGCTGTCCGAGTGCACGAAGTTCCCGCTGTGGATGTTCAGGGAGTAGTTGGTTAAGTGCATAAAGACGTGGTGCAGGTTTTTGGGGCTGGGCTCCTGATAGGGCTCGGTACAGAATCTCGAGAGTCCATCTTTGGCGATATAAATCTCTAAGGGCTCCAGGGACTTCAGTAGGACATACAGACGGATATCGAACTTGAGCTTGTCGATAAGGAGAGGTTTGCAGATGTACTCCTGGACCACCGCCGGCCTGCTCTGGAGGGTCCCTGTCAGGCGGATGTCACTGGGGTCTTTAATGAGGTAGATGCCGTCACCCTGACAACCACCGTCAGGTTTCACAATGAACGTGGGCTTCCAGGAGGGGTCGCCATCTTTCACCATTCGAACCTGGCAGGGGGAGAAAGAATGATCAGTGTTATATGTTTTTCCTCTCTGGATCCCCGACACAGAGCAGGGTTTTGGCAAATGTTTGGTGAATGAGTGAAAAAACGGTCCCTGCCTATCCGAGTACTCACTGCACATCCGCCATGGAGACGACACTGTACTAGATACAGGGATAGTGACACAAGAATTGTCCTCAACCTTGTGCTCCGGAGGGAGGTGGAGAGTGCAGTGGATTGGCAGCCACGAGACCTGGGTTCAAATCCTGTTCTGCCAGTTATTAACTACGACCTTGAACAAGTCATGTAACCAATAATAATGCTGAGAACAATAACGACGGTGATCTAATATCATCTCTGAGTGCCTGCGACGTGCCGGGCACTGTGTTAGGCACTTAGATGAGTTATCTCATTTAACTTCCACAGGAAATATGGTGCTGCCCGTTCATGTCGGGAACAGGGACGGCGCAGCAATTGTTAAGCGTGTGGGTGTCCAGTCAGACGGCCTGGGCTCAGATGCTGGCCCCGCTACTTACTCTGTGACCTTGGGCAAGTGACTTAAGTTATCTGCGCCCTCCTCGTCTGGGAATAGGAGTAAGATTGTTCTGAGGATTAAATGCGATGACAAGTGCCAAGGGCCAACCAAGCACACAGAACCTGACACGTAAGACAGCCCCGAAGCCTCGCTGTGGCTATTTTTAAAAGATGAAGTAACTTTCCAGATAACCCGGGGGGGCAGAATCGGGACTGGAATCTAGACTGATGACTCAACAGCCCTCAAACCTTCCCCTAGACTACCATGTCTCCGTTTCCTCTTTTTGAAAATCAGGATGTGAACACCTACCCTCACCGGGTCATTGTCAAGATGAAATAAGCTAAAATGTGCAAAGGGCCAAACACAATAATACCAAACACAGAGCTAGTGCACAGGAAACGTTTGTCTTATCATTTACATCTGTTCTTAAGTTCATCCAGTAGACCTGGCCCACCCTTCGGTCTGCTGAGATCTTCTTGAGACTAGATTCTGTCATCTGCAATATCTGCTCTCCTCCCAGCTCCAGGTCAGCAGGACACTCGCATAATTAATTATCCCGGCACTTGACCAGTCCATATAGTCCGTGTGGACCTGTGAGTCATCCGGGCCTCACTGCCTCAGACACCTGTGAGATGTTTTGTGCAGCTATGGAGAGTGGATGGACTGAAACGGCAGAAGAGGAGGTTTTCACCGCGAGAGTGGAGCTGGAGGAAATGTAAGGTGGGTTTGAAAGACAGAGCCATGCTCTCTGCAGCTGCTAGCTTGAAAGTTCCCTTCTGAACTCTGCACCTGACAGCAGTGCCCGGCAGGCCGAGCTGGCGGCAGGCCCCTCACCTTTGCTGCGCAAGCCCAGACCAGGACGTATGCACTCTGAGTCGGACTTATCTCTTTGACCAGGCTATATTTCTAAATGAAGCTTTTGCCAATTCCTTGAGGACTATCAGCTATTCCAGGCTTGTAAAAGATCTTTAACAATGGAGAAACACTTAAAGCTTTAATAATGGTCCACATCAATTGTTTCCCCTTGTCAGCAGGATTCGAGAATGGAACTTCACAAGAGATCAATGCGAGCCTCCCAGGGCCTTCCACTGAGCCTTTCTTGCAACCGTGACCTTGGCGTTTATGTAGTTATTTAATATTCATCCAAAGCCTTCATGCACCTGGCCGTTTACAGCACATACAAGCAAGCCGGACAAATGGCAGCGAGGGATCAGGAAGTGAAAAATGTCAGGTTTGCCCTGATAGGTGATTTTTCTCTCTGGAAAGCTGTTGCTATGCCGGAGGTACTAACAGTTCAATATATTATCAGCAGCAATATTTTCTCCGTTGAGTTCAGTGTAGATGCCTTAAATAAATTAAACCACATGGTCAATAGTCTCTGTCATTCATTGCATTACTGAATATTTCTTCTGCTCTTTGCCAGAGTAGAGCCATACAAATCAAGATTTTTAATACTAATCAAATCATGGAATTTTTAGAACTGGAAGGATTCTGGGAGCTCTCCATCTTCCAGTCCTTTCACACTTCAAAGGGGAAGCTGAGGCTCAGGGAGGTGACATGACTTGGGTCCCCTAACTTGCCAGTGGGGTGGTTAGGATAAGAACTAGGCTCCCCTGACCTCCCCTCAGGTTCGATGTGCCATTTTTACCTCTCATAAGGTAAAACTAAAGGTCCCTTTTTCCTGTTTTTACTATAGGAAAGGTTCTCTTAATGTACCAGACAGTACTGGCATCTGAGCTCTGGCCTTGCACTACAGTTTGGTCCCCGATGACCTGGGCACGGTCATTTGGAACTGTGTCCGTAGTCCCCGTGTTGGCCAGGACCGCTCCAGCTTCACATCTTCTCTCTGGGTTCCCAGCTTGTTAAAACACAGGTACGATCTGTAGGAAAACCTCACAGTCGTTCGGAATGTGGTTCCCATAGCTACCAGACCCTTCAGCCACTTCTACTTAAAAAGAGAAAAAGATTTTTCAGAATTCATATGCACTCTCTTCTGAGCTTTTACTCAAGAGCGACCCTTTCTCCCTAGTTATTAAAGTTCAGAACTAATGCACCGGTTGTTGAAAAAGAAGTTATGCACCGGAATGAAGATATCGTCTACATACCTCGGCCCCAGCAACAGAAATTCTGATTTAATCGATGTGCATGAGACCTGGGCGTGTGTGTCTTAGAAAAAGCACCATGAGTGATTCTGATGTGCTCTCTGTCTGAGAATCGCCCGACTAATGTGGATTAAGTAAAAATACAAACTGAAACCGAGATATAGAATGAAGTTTTATGCTTTCGTGGTCGCCGGAGTGTGAGGGAGACTTGCACTTAGGCTACAACTGATGGTATCTCTAGTTTTACCCAAACCTGCTGTTGGACGTGAAATCCATTATCTTGTATCTGTAGACGTGGATGGCGGAGAGAGATACAGGATGTAGTGGCCGGATTGCCTGGCAGTCTCCTGCCTGGTGAAAAATTTATGTGTCTTTTACTGCCCTCTAGTGGATATCGAGGAACTGCGCCCAGGAAAGTCACCCCACTCAAAACCCCAACACTACTTAGCAGTAAGATACTCTATCAAGATGTTGCCAATGCATCACTACAAATGGAATCTTATTCAGCCTTAAGAAGGAAGTGAATTCTGACACATGCTACAACGTGGATGTATCTTGAGGACATTGTGCTAAGAGAAATAAGCCAAAGACAAAAAGACAAATACGGTATGATTCCACTTACATGAGCCATCTAGAGCAGTCCAATGCAAACAGAAAGTGGAATGGTGTTTGCCAGGGGCTGAGGGAGGGGGAGTGGGAGCGTTAGTGTTTAATGGGTACAGAGTTTCAGTTTTGCAAGATACAAGTTCAGGGATGGATGGTGGTGATGGTTGCAGAGCAATGTGAATTTACTTAACGCCACTGAACACTTAACATACAAACAATGTGCACTAAAAGATGCCTAATCTCGTAAATTTTGCTATGTATATTTTACTACAATTTCTAATTAAAACTTTTTTAAAAAACTTTTTAAAAAAGAAATAGCTTTTGGTGAGTTAGAAAAAGAGTACCGAAGTAAAAACAGGAAATCTGGATTTTAGTCCCAATTTAGCCAGGTCATTTCTGACTGTGTGACTTTGAGAAAGTCACCTAATCTCCGGGGCTTTGTTGTCCCCACCTATGAAATAAAGGGGTCACGCTAAGGTTCAGCTGACAAGTGCTGCACAATGATTTATCCTGACGTCACCACCGCTGAAGGCCGTGTTACAAACACACCAGCGGCATTAATCACACCAGAGGTTCCGGTTGTGCTGTTGTGATCAGCACATTGGGATGAACTATAAGAGCAGGAGGTTCGGAGGGGAGATTTATGACGCACTTGAGGACGTCAGCTGGGCATGTGGGGGACGCAAGCTGAAAGATTTGGAGGGGGAAATTCGGCAACTGGAAAACTCAGCTACAAAATGTTATTAGCAATGAGGGGCAGGTAAGAGGACAATTTCTGAGGAAATACTGTATCTGCAATCCCCGGGAAGTCAAAGCCAGTTAGAGCAGTCCTTTGTCACTCAGGCAGATTTGCATTCAATCTTAGCAACTCAGACCCTTGGTGTCACAGGCACATGCTGCAGATCTTAAGCACAAACAAGCCTCTGTGGACAAAATCAGTGTCACAAAGTGCAGGCTGGACAGGATGCAGGGACCAGCCCCTGCCAGTGTCGGGGCTGAGCGTGGTACCCAGGGCCAGTTCCTATGCTCGGTGTTGAAGGCAGTGTCTGAGTCCATCCAAGACTGAGGCAGTCTGCAGGAAGGGTCCCTGGGGACAGATGGGAGGGGCGTGAGGGGCAGAGCGGGAGGTAGAACAGTGAGGCCGAGAGAGAGAACTTGAGCAGGTAACTTGCTGCTGCGGTGGGGTTACGAGGGCAGGAGAGAGCAGGAGACTTCTGGGGAACTGCAAATAGTTCCAATGGCTGGAGAACAGAACGGGGGTGAAGTGGGGAGTGCACAAGGAAATCCCACTTATGAGACTGGCGGGGGCCAGATAACAACGACGACGTAACAGTAACATTAGCATACACTTATTATGGGTCAGGCACTGTTCCAAGCGCTTCACATGTATTATCTCAGTTAATCCTCACAACAATCCCATTTTACAGATAAGGACATATAGGCCCAGAGATGTCAAGTAACCAGCCAAAGGTTACACAGCCAGTAGGTCATGGAGCCAGGATTGAACCCGGGCAGTCAAGGTTCCTGGGCCCACGTCCAGAGTGAAAGAGGGATGCATGTGAGGAAGAGAATGGAAGACAAGCGTGGGTAGGAGGCAGGGGCCCGATAGGGCAAGGCCTTGACTATCGTTTCAGGGAGTTTGGACAACGTCCTGCAGTGCTGGGGACCCACTGGAGGGTCTCGAGAAGGAAGCAGCTTAACTAGCTGCGCACAGTGGGAAGGCCGTCTGGCTGCCGCCTGGAAAGTGTACCGGAGGGGCGGGTGGTCGGTGACAGAGAGGAGAAGCCTGAACTGAGGCTGGCGGTGGAGCTGGGGGCAGGAGGGAGGCCTGAGACATATTTGGAAGGTAAAATCGGCAAACAGGGTGACTAGGTGAGGGAGACAGGAGTGTGCAGCATAACCTCCAAACGGCGAGGTAGACGGCAGTTACGGTCACAGGGAACATAAGGTTTGGGGAGGCAGGGAAGGGGAGCCCGAGAGACGACCCTCACACACATGCAGCTGCAGAGGTTCTGCAGTCACCTGGAAATGTGTGTCTGGGGCTTGCGAGAGGGACCTGGGGTCAGCAGGCCCCTGGCGATGGCCGAGGCCTTGGCGACGGCCCAGGTTGCCCAGGGCAGGTGAGAGAGAGGAGATCACGCCTGGGAACCAGAGGCTGGAACGGGCAGAAAAGATCACAAGACACCTTGCATTGTACTTGCTGGACTGTCAGCTGGCGAGTGGCACACGCCCTTATCACCAGGGCACCCACGAGGAGGACGGTTTGGCAGGAAGGGGACCAGAGGCAGGAAGAGCCCGAGGTTGCCAAAGTCCTGAAGGCCTGAGCTGGGGCAGGGACCATGGGGCTGACGCAGGGAGACAAGAGAGCGAAGAGGCGGAATCAGGGACCTGGCGACCGGACGGATGTGATGGGGCAGAGAGGGAGGAAGGGGTCGCTGAGGGCCTCAGCGTTTGGGGCTTCAGTAATTTGGGGCGGGTACCATTTACAGATTTCGGGACTACAGGAAGAGGAGCAGGTCCTGTTCGGTGAAAGTGGGGAGGGCGAGATGGGGAGTTCACGGCGTCGAATGAGTGTCATTTGTGCAACTGCAGCCACAGAGCTAACTCAGGCCTTTGTCGTCTCATTCCTCAAGCCCTTTACTGGAACGAGACCATGTTGTCCAGTGTCTCCTAGAGATGGCTCATTTTGATAGGACAACTCTCCCAATCTTAGAAAGAATAAGGACTGCTGTCCGGCAGGGCCGAGACTCAGATTTCATGCTCAGATGTGGCCTATCTTGGACTGGGGGAGGGTGTCCCAGTGAACCCTCAGCTCCACAGTCGGCGGGGGGCCCTGGCCACGTGCAGAGGGGCCGTCCTGCCACTGCAGAGTCGAACATTCTCGCCACCCCCTGGCTTTTGAAGCGGTCCCGTTAAGAAAACCTAGGTGGCAAAAAAGCAACCCTGTTCGGTTTACCACTGACGAGTACCCTGAGTTCACTCGGGCAGATTGAAAGAAGTAGCACGATTATTCCCGAGGAGGGGGAGTGACCACCCGCGTGCAACACCTTGGCACGTCCGAGAGCCCCGTCTTCCTTGGCGGCCCAGCTCCAGCTCCCCAGCGGCCTCGGTCCTGCCTCCCACCCCGCCCGGTCCTCCCACACCGCACGCCCTGGCACAGGCTTCCTGCAGGCCCCACCTGCCTCTTTGCCTGTAGGGCTCCTACCCATCCTCTACAGCCCAGCTCAGAAGTTCCCCCAGAGAATCCTTACCTGACCTGCAACCTCCACTCAGAGAGCTTTCCCTTTCCAAAGTTTCTCAAGCTACCCTGTATCTTCACAACCAGCGCTTTGCAGCCCGAGGAGGAATCATCACTGCAAACACACACACACACACACACACACACACACACGCACACAAAGACACAGGCCCAGGAGCAAGGAGGCCTGCCCAAGGCCACACCGCCAGTGACAGAGCCAGCACTAAACCATAAAATCGCCAGATTTGCAACCCAAACTTCTTTCTACCATAATTAATGCAGGCACCGGAAGAGGCCTTTCGGAAGAAACCTTGGAATAAGTACTTTCTCCTCCTTCTGAATAATAACATAGCATTTGTTTGGTGGTATTATAATTTTTGACCCTTTGCAGAGATAGTACTTTATTGAATCTTCCAATCTCCATTCTGCGGAAAATGAGGAAATTGAGGCCCAGAGAGTCCAGTAAGAGGCTACGGACACCCGGCTGGAAGGTGGAACCGAAGCGTCAGGCCCAGCCCGAGCTGCCCTTTCTTTGAAGATGGTCTCGGATTCACCGGGGAGGCAGACACAGCACCACACACGGCTGCTCAGGGAGGCCGGTGCTTCTGCCTGGAAAAGTGGGGGGCCAGGAGCAGCCCCTCCACATGCTGCACCCCAGATCCAGCCGTTGCCTGCGCAACTTAATGGGTCCCCCTCTTGGGGAACAGCAACGTCCTGTGGGCCGTATCTACCGTCATTAGTGAGCAATCAAAAGCCACTCTAGGACACACCTGGGACAATGAAACCTCCTGGCTAGGAAGGAACCAGTCATCTCGTGAGACTCCACTTTCCTCCCAGGTCTCTTCTCAACACCGGCCCTCACTGCTGGAGCTGAGGGGGCGAGGACACAGCCAGGTGAGGCAGCCCTGCCCGGCCTTCCCCACCCTTTGCCCACGGGCAGGTCTCAGCCTCTACCCAGCCCTGCCCAATGCCCCTCACAAGCGGGTCCTAAGCCGGGTTGCGTGGCCTGAAGCCCAGCATCCTAAGGGTCCTGGGTGGTCCCCACCGAGTCCCCAAGTCTGGGTGTCTGTGGGGAGCAGCAGAGGGCATGGGCTCTGGAGTCAGACAGACCTGGGTTCAAGTCTCAGCTCAGCCACTTCCTAGCAGGAGGACCCTGGCCGAGCTATGTACCCTGTCTGTATCTCAGAGCCCCCACCTGTAAAACAGGAGTGCTGGTGCATACTACCTACGGTTCTGTGAGGATGAAATAATGTCTTGCATTTGTGTCTAACACAGTACTGTTTCTTATTATTTTGTTTGTTTGTATTAGTCCACCTTGGTTTCCTGATCATCTTCTAGATTCCTGTTTGAGGCTCACCCCCACCTACGTGGCTGGAGTCTAAATGCCTGCCTGTGCTACCCTACAGTGCTCTTCCTGGGGTGACTGGGACCTGCCTTCTGAGTCCCAGCTGTTTCCTGGGGCCCCTTGGATACCAGCTCCATGTTTACCTTGGTCCTTGGGGCCACCCCGTCAGAGTCCAGCCCAAGCCTGGCTCGTCTCCCTGCCCTAGCCTCACGCTCCTTCCCTACCGTCTCCTACTGAGAGCCCGAAGGCATCATAGCTGAGCCCACCCGGAATGCAGCCCTGCATTGCTGAGTAAGCTCCCCTTCCAGCTAAAATTGTTTTTCCAGTAGTGAGGGTTTCCTGCTGATGAACTGGCTAAATAATCCTTAGCTCACTTCCAAATGCACACAGCCCGGTTACAGTCAAAAGTGCTTCACGTCACTGGTCTTGGTTTTCCTGCTTCCCAACACTACAGTCCCATGTCTCTTCATTCCTGCCATAATTGACACATGAAACTTTTTAAAAATGCAAGAATATCAATGTCATACTTTGCAACACTGAAACCAGGTGCCCCCTCCCAATGCTCTTCTGGCTAAACGAGCAGTATCGATCAACTGCAGTAACGATCAGTGCCAGGCTGGGCCGGGCATGATGACAGGTATATGTGAGACCCAATTCTGCAGGATTAGTAACACCATTTCCATTTTTAGACTTTGTAACTGGAGGTTTCTCCCCACGCTCGAAGACCCTACATAAAAGAGGCGGTGCTAACTAAATAGTTCCCTCACACTGATTCTCCCGCCCGCTATGTCCCCACCCGGCACAGGATGAGCCCTGATGGGGCGGGACTCAGCAAATGCTTCCTGAAACCCGAGACTCACTCTGTTCAGAGCAGTCACATTTTATCCCGGATCACAGGTAAACAACTCCCATGCTGGGTGCCTCCAACCACTCCTTGGACTCGGTTAAAGTATGTCCTGAATGCAGACAAGTCCCTGCTCTCAATTTCTGACTGCACACTTCTCAGGGCCTACCGACTCATATAATAAGACATGTCAAACTTAACATGTCCAAAACTAAACTCATGGTCTTTTGCCTCAAACCTACTTCTCCTATGTTCCCTCTGTCAGTAAACATTGCCACCATCTACCCATGGCCCCAGGCCACAAATCTGGGATCAGTTCCACATCACCCAACCCCACCCAGCCACCAAATCCTGCCATTTCTACATCTTAACACATCTACAGCCATCTAATCCTCTTCCCATATTTATTTTCAGTTCTTATAAGCAAACCTAAGAGGTAGGCATTAAAGGGTGGGCCAGATGGAATTGCCATTTTTGTAGGTCAAAACCAGCTATACACACACACACACACACACACACACACACAATTTCATGTGGTTCAGGAAACTGGGACTTAAAGGTCCCCAAGGTCACAGAGTTTGTCACTAGGGAGCCAGACTCTGAGCACAGGTGTGTGTTCAAATTCACAAAGGCCAGACTGTTTCTGCCAAATCATGTCATCTTTCAGGGTCCATATACCAGTTCCTAGAGGAATGCTCACAGCTTTAAATACATTATTTAAAGTATTCATACATCTTAATACTTTAAAATATAATTAATAATAATATATAACAACTACCATTTATGAGCACCTACAACGTGCCTTACATTAGTTATTTTACTAATCCTCATGGCTATGCCATGAGAAATCTACTGATATTGGGTTTTTTGTTTTTTGTTGTTAAAGTTTTGTTTTGTTTGGTTTCATTCTTCAGTTGTGTATGTGTACGTGTGTGTGTGTGTGTGTGTGTGTGTGTGAGATATTGTTTTTGATAACGTTACAAAGAAGGCATCTCTGGCTCAGAGAAGTCCGGTGGCCGGAGAACCACGGTTAGGAAGTGGCGAGCCCGAAGGCGGGAGGGGACGAGTGACAAAGGCGAGGCAGGAAAGTCAGAGGAGACTCAGGGGCTACGGCCATGAATCTGGACACTCGCCCTGAGCGCGGCCCGAGGTTGGGTGTCCCTGGCTCTGGCCCCAGGGTGGGCTGGACAGCAGTGCAGAGCTGGGGCTTCTGGGCAAGAGCTCCCGCCTCTCGCAGCGAAGCACTGGATGGAAACCGACGAACCGAGAAGACAGTGTTAGACACACACCAATCTGCTCCGAGAACCCCGCCGGGGCAGCCAAGTGCCCGCCCGGGAACCAGACAGTCGGCCTGATCGTTTGCACCAGGAGAGTGAGAGCAGCTCTCCTGCAAGCCCCCGGGTTTCAACTGCGGGTTTAAATTTCAAGAAGGAGCACGAAGGTGTTGACATGTAAGGAATTACTTGAACATGCCTTTGATCACCCTGAAGCTCCGGGGTGTTCTAAATGAGCGGGCTGGTTGGAAGCCAAGCTGAGCTGAGTTTTACAAAGGAACTCCCACCGTGCCACTGAAGGCCAGCTACAGAAGCCACTTTGCCTTAAATAAACACTGTCTGTTTCCCCTCCTTTCATGCCAACGTAGCAGGTGGCCACGGGACAGGCGGGCCTGGGGCTGAGCTCTCTCCTACGGGCTCACAGGAAACGTTAGTCCAGCACCCGCTGCTGACCTCTGGCCAGCCCCTTAACCTCGGTGGTCACCTGTAAGGACACCTCTCTGCTTCCTTAATAAATCAAAGAGGGGCCATGGAGGCCATCTCTCTGTGTGGGAAGAGACTCCCTGACTGTTCCCCAAATTTCCCTTCCCTTTGGGGATACCTCACTAGCCACTGCCACCACCACAACAGGGTTAGGACAGGGAGGGGAGTTGGGATCCCCCTTTAATGCTCTGAACCAAGGCCAGGCTCCAGCTCTTCCTTAGTTCCCCAGAGCCACGGACCAAGCTTTGAAAAGATGTTATTAACAATTCAAGGAGAGCAGAAGGGAAATAAACCGAGAGAAGAGCAGGAAACTAGATAATGGTGTTTACAAGACGCTCTCACCTCGGCAGGGCAGGGCTCTTAAGTGTGCCCTTGGATGGCAGAGGACATGTTTTCCCATGCCCTGGGAGCACTCTGGATTCCCGGGAGGCTCAGCTCTAAGAGATCCCCTGCCCGGCTCTCCGGGCTTCCCTGCCGACTGACATTGGAAAGTCCACCTTCTTTTGGGAGACCTCACCTATGAACCAAAAGACACGACAGCTATGCCACAGTCTCAACAGGACAGCCACTTCAGGACAGGATACCATGAAGTCAATAGCCACAGAAGAAATGTGCATAAGAAATAGTAAGGTATTTGTTATCTAACAGCATCAATATCTTTATCTGTCAAATGGAGATTAGAATAAAACCTCTCTGGTCCAGCATTTCGCAGACTTACATGGCTAGGGAACACTTTTAAAATTATAATGTACTCAGGGAACACCAATGGGGGCTCACATATATTCAGATTAATAATGTGGACTGATTGTAATCTCAATATATAAGATCTGGTGATATTAGTCAATGGTGACATTAATCAATATATATTTAACATTACAGCAGTTAATCTGTGAGACCACTTACTTTTTTGCCTTCAACTTTAATCCAAATATGCATGAGCTCCTCGTTTGCGTTTTGCCCATATAATTTTTAAAGTATATCATGGTTATCTAACCAAAGGGTGAAATCCAAGGGCAGCTGAGATAAGTCTGGCTGATTTTACTCTGAAAAATCATTTGTGAGCTTTAAGCCCTTTCTGGAGGATGCTTCAAACATGTCACACTGGGGAAGGAAAGAGAAAGAGAGAGAAACTAACATTCATTGAGCATCGCAGTGCTGGGTGCTTTACAGCAATACTCCATCTCTTGCCCTGGGAGACAGTCATTATTTGAGTTTTATAGAGACTGAAGGTAACACTGCAAGGCCACATAGGTAGCCGTGGATGGAATCAAATGCAGGTCTGGCCAGCTCCAGGGCCCGGGTCCCTCCTATGACGCCACACCGGTGAAGGAGGCAGAGCCAGTGAGCCTCAGCACACGTGTTCATGCTTGTGTGGTCTCTGCCTTCCTACCACGACAAAACTCCATGAAAGCAAGAACCACGTCAGGTTTGTTCATCACAATAATCTCAGTGCCAAGTACAATGCCAGAGACTGTAGCTAAGAAAGCTCAGGAGACCTGGATGCAATGCTTTTTAAATTTCAGAAGGATTATCATAGGGTCCACAGGGAACATGCATGTTCATGGGACCAGGAGGGCCAAACCACATCCAGAGGAGGGATGAGATACAGGGAGAAGGGTCTCAATGCAGGAGTATTTTAAAAGTTAGAACAGTCCCACTGTGTGACCAATTACCTTGAGAAATATCAAATTACTCATTTCTGAAGATGATGGAGTACAGGCTGGAGCCCAGCAGTCCGTCCAGGTATGGAGGGGATTCAACCTGGGGGGAGTGGCCTGGATGGTCTCTCAGGTACTTTCCAATCCCTAAGATTTGTTTATTCTTTGGTACTGATTTCTTCAACTCCAGGTCTAATTAGTATCTATGACTCCCTGTGTGACTCAGTCAAGTCTCTCTCCCTCTCTGGGCCTCAGTTTCCTCATCTATACCATGGAGGCATTTGTTTGATGACCCCATTAAGAATTCTTCTGCTTAGGGCTTCCAAGATCCTACAAGCTTTCTGGAAAACAACGGTTATGACAAGACTGCCTGCAGGATGCTGTCATGCTATGAGAGGTCATGAGCCTTCCTGTGTGTGCCCTGTCTGTGTACATGCTCTGGCCACCCAGGCAGTGAGCTCAGGCTGCTTCCTCACCCAGGCAGGGAGACAGACCAGCTTCATCCTGACTCAAAATGTAAAGTGGGAATCAGGCAAACCCACAACATCAGACATAATTCTGGAATGTGTTAAAAATTAAATGCCTTCAAGCAACATAACCGTGTTTATGTTTTTTAAGGAAGAGAGATGAAAATGCTTCTGTTCCATATATCGATAGATCCATCTGTGGCTCTCAATGAGGCTGGCACTGCCACCTAGGGAGGGTTTTGGAAATATCTCGGGGTGTTCTTCATTGTCACAGTGAATGAAGGGTGTTTCTGGGCAGAGGCCTGGAATGCCCGGATCGTAGCACACGGGGCAGTCCTGCCGCCCCTTCATGAAGTTGAAAGATCTATCGTTACAGAGCATGAAGACAGTCTAGAAGCTCACCCCATGTTACATATGAACAGAAAGTATTTTTATATGGTTTAAATTGAGCATCACAATTTTCCAGGAAATGTCAAAACCAAGTAAATAGAAGGAAAATTACACTTTGCCTTTTTTTCCTGAAGTTTTATCAAGTCCTTTTAATACTTCAGGAATATCACATCACTGATGGTACAGTGCTCATGGTAGCTGAGTCACCCATACAACACCCAGTGAATGGATGTGAAAATAGTTTGCAATGTCAAATATGAAGAAATATTATATAGAGAGAAAGACTATAATGTTTAATCAAATGTTGTTTCACTTTTCTTATGTCCAAACTTATTCACTGTAGGTAGGTGCAGGCATCTGACCACTTCCTTGTGCCATACAGCGTAACGGTGCCAAAGCATTTACTCATCGCAATAGAAAGTATTTTACATTACAAAGAACTTTCCTTATTTTTCTGCTTTAGAGAACATTTAGGGTAGGTTTTTTAAAAAAAAACAACTGTGTGTATAGGTTTATTATATTTCATCTTGGTATATTATTTTGATAAAAAGCAGGGGCAGAAGGGCACTGGAATGATGACACCTCTGGAGCAACGAGCACACATAATACCCTGAAATGAAACCAGGACTTCTTAGAGATTGGCTGATTCCAAGACAGGGGCAAGGAAAACACAAGAAAAGCTTGGAACACCTTGCTGTGGCAAAAGAGAGCACTCAAACACTAACAGGGACAGTATGTGAGGTAATACTTGTTAATTAGCTTGACTTAGCCATTCCATACTATGTACATATTTCAAAACAACATGTTGTACAAATATATATAATTTTCATTTATCAATTAAAATTTTATTTTAAAATAACAAAACAATAACACATAATAAAACAAAAATAAAAAAATTTAAAAATCTATTCACTTACCTTCATTAAAGTGTTTCTAGCATTACTTTTGTTATATTACCTTAGATGTAGAAATTTAATGAGATAAATGATACATAAATGTTTGTTATCTGTACATTACTTATAGTTGTTTATTCTCTGTACAGTATATATGTAGATATATTACATAGTACATATGTGTATATACTACACATACTAGATATACACTATATATGCATACATAAACACTATATTTACTATATAAACACTGTATATGAGTATACATTATATATACACAGTACAGATATGCACACATGCATATACATACTGTATACACTATACAGAGAAAAGAGAATAGTAAGTAATGTACATATATATATGACTGTATATATATATATACACACACACATATATATGGTCATTTTGGTGTCTGCATCATAAAACTATAGAGTGACAAAGGTGTAACTAATTTTAAGAGGTTATATGCGTCTATTCCATGATTTCAGATAGCTGAAAATCTAAATCCCTGAAAGTTGGTCTATTTTCTTCTTTGCTATCTCTGGAGTTGGCTACTATACAGAAATAAATAATTTTAATAAATAATCAAATAATTTCCCATAAACTAAATAAATTTAATTCTCCAACATTTCTTTTCTTTTACTTTTTTTTAATCTTTGCATTTCTCCAATAAGCCTTGTATATTGGGTGGTCATTAAATATGTATAGATTTACTGGTTCTTTTACTCTGATTCTTCTAAACATTATTTTGTGTAGTAATATTGCTTCTGAAGTGCCTTCCAGTATTTAGTCAATCTGACACTTAGGACACTCTTTCTTATGAATTACTTTTATCATTTTATGTAAGTCCCTTTCCTCTTAATCATTCATTTGATACAACTGACCATGAAAATGAAACCCATGTGGACTCCACTCCCTCCCTTTATAAAAATGAAATTCACATATGGCTTAAAATTAAAATACATCTATTTTTTGCTTGTTTACAATTGTTGCACCCTCCAGAGACTCCTCAATGAAACAATTATTTTAGCCCTAACACAGGGGTTGGCAAGCTTTGGACCACGGTCCAAATCCACCTCTGCTTGTTTTGTAAATAAAGTTTTCTTGGAACACATCCAAACTCATTGTTTTATGTATTGTCTTTTACACTACAATGGCAGAGTTGAGTAATTGTGACAGAAACTCCATGACCCACAAAGCTGAAAGTAGTTACTATCAGGCCTTTAAAGTTTGCCAACCTCTGCACATAGATGGGCATTTACACCATTAATTATGCTGCTAAGAAAACAAGCCTTCACATATAGTATTGTTATCTGTATTAATAAATGCATCCAACTGAGGGACAGTTTTCAACATGCATTTGAATATTCCATATCATACATGTTTATATTTACTTGCTTGTTTCCAAGATAATTCTCTCTAGACCTGAAATCTGCCAAAATTTCCTCAAAATCAGAGTTCTATTGCCTATCCTTTGGCTCACAGAAATATCAGTTTACATGATAGTTAAAAACCTGGCCTGCAGTGTCTACTAGGCCATGTTCAAAACAAGATCTGCCACTTAGTGGCTGTTAGTACCTGCTAAGTACCCAGAGTGGAACACCTAAGTTTGGGCATGTCACTTGAACTCTCTAAGTCTTATTTTCTTTATTTATAAAATGGAGGTAATAAGAGCATCATGTCATAGGTTTAATGTGAGAATTAAATTAGAAAAAAATGTATATAATGTATTCATGGATTATAGCCAGAGCACATGATGTTTGCCCCATAAGTAATCAGTATGTGCTTTTTGTAACCTAAGTAAATGTACAATAAAAAATTATAATTAAAAATCTTAATAAATTCTGAATATGATTAGATTATATAATAGATAGTGCTGAGTCAATGTTAATTTCATGATTTGATAATTACACTGTGGTTATGAAAGAAAATACTCTTATATGTAGGAAATACACACAGAATTGTTTAGGGGTATATATAGGAATGTAGATATACACAACTTACAAAAAGGAGAGAGGGCAAATGTGGTAAAATGTAACATTTGGGGTTGAGTGAAGGGTTTGTAGAAATCATTTATATGATATTCCTATAATTTATCAGTAAGTCTGAAATTATGTCAAAATAAAAAGCTAAAAGAAAATGGTAAGAGGTCATTAGGTCCAAAAGCATAGCAAAGCACTGTTATAGATCTATTCTAACCAAACACATCCTTTTATCTTACTCTTCCATAAAATGAATGGGAAGGTGGGAGAAGCAGGTGCATGTTTGGGTGAGAAGAAAGGACAAGAGAATCCTTTCATTAACAAGGCCAGAAACTTGGATGGCACCGACTTTCTAAATTCAAATCTCTGCTTTGCTTTGCCTTTCATTAGAAGCCCCCCCAAGAAGCAATTACACAGAAAAGAAGTTGAACAAGAAACAGAATAGGAGAGACTTCTTTATTTCTTTGGAGATGAGGAAAGAGGGAAAAGCAGGGCAATTTTCATAATTTCCTTTTGAAACAGGCACTGAAGTCAAGATTGGCTCTACTATTTTCTTGTAGAAAATTAGACATCTCTAGTCAAGTGACTCAGGCGACATCACTAAGAACTTTTGCAATATGAAATGAAAGGACAAAAATTGAAGGGTGAAAGATGACCTTTTACTCGCTTTGAGGAAGCCAGGTTTTCTTGACCTTTAAAATAGTCTCTCCCAGAAAAATGTTTACCTCTTTCACTTTTTCTTTTTAAAAACTTGCCATTAGGGAAAGGAAAAAAAAAGCACATTAAAGCAGTGGCCCTCTAATGAACACATTCATCTCACCATTCCGCAAAATAAATCAGTACTGCAAAGTAGCAAGATTATAATGGTTATGATTTAAAACAATAAATGCATTTGGGGGCAAATTAAAGCTCGGAAAATTAAACAATAAGCTCCTACCATTAGAAGTGTTATCGCGAGGGCTGTCTCTAGGGAGGAAAAACATCTAAACCAAGTTAAACCAAACTGGGGTGCAGTTCAGTCAAAGACAAGTCTTAGCTCGTTTCCTCTCTTAAATGACCTATCATCAAATAATGAGTTAATTAGTCTCAAGATTAGATTTTTATTAAAAATTAAAATAAGTCCATTTCCATGTTTCCAAAAAGCCAGAAACACCCAGAATACTTTGTCTAAGCATTCTCAGCTCCACCTTAAATCTCCATTTAAAACTGCAAAACCTTTTTCAATATTCACTCATTTCCCACATATGCCTGCGGGGCCCCTTTGTGCTGGGCACGAGGGAGACAGAAATGAATCTGACCAGGTTCCAGCTCCCCTAAGGGGGGGAGGTAAGTACATGTCATTCACAGAGGGGATGCGGTGTGACCCTCACAGCAAGCTTCTGATGCTACAGATGGGGAAACAGAGGCTCAGAGTAATTAAGCAACTTACCCAAGGTGCACCCTTAGAAAGTAATGAAGAATGCATTTCGCCTAAGTCTGTAATGACCCCAAACCCTTGCCTCACTGTCTTTCAACCTGGAACACTGCAGGTACAATGTTCTAGGGTCCTCTGATTGAGAAAGAGCATAGGACTGGGGCCAGAGGACAGAGTGGTCAACTGCCCAGAGGTCAAGGCAGCAAGGAAGTAGTGGGTAGAAGGGGGAGGAGGTATCAGAAAAGGTCTTCATAGCTTTGGGGATGTCAGCTCTGACACAAGCAGATTCAGTAAGAGTTTGGCCGGTGGAGAAGTGCAGAAAGGGTCTGCCCCACGGAAGAAATGGTGGTGTGGGCAACAGTCAAGAAGTGTTGAGAACCTTGGTAGATATGAATTTTTCTGAATGGCTTCTAGATGGAACCAACAGGAAGGAGGCCTTGGCTAAGCCAGTAGCTGATAGTCTCAGCCAATCGCATCACAGGAAAGCCGGGCAAGAAATGTGCAGACACAGCTTCAGTAGCTGGCGTGGGAGCGGGTGGGGCAGAGGTTAGGGGATTGCAATTGCCAGATTGCCACAGCCGGCCACCGTGCACTTCCAGATGCAGCCGTGTTGCAGCCATGTTGCAGCCTTCATTATCGGCTGCTATGCTAAGCCCCAGGCTACACAGGCCCCAGCACCAGCAAGAAGATGATTGATTGCATAAGGCCCTTTGTGCTTCGACTGAAACTTTGGCAGCAGAAATCTGTGCAGAATTTTAACTCCAGTGGAGAGTTTTGTGGAAGTCCAGGAAAGCCAAACCCACAGAATCACAAAAAATTAGAAGGAAGGGATCTTAGTGACAATCTACAGTCTTCTCCTTTTGCAGAAGCAGCACTGAAGCCGTGAGGGGTGGGGGAAGGTTGGGGGACTTAGCCAGGGTCCTAAACTCAGTGAAGAGGTGGAGTCGGGACTTGAACCCAGGTCTCCTGACTGCGGTTCGTGTTTCATTTCACATTAAATGACTGCATAGGAGCTTTTCTGAGTTCTCCATGTCCCCGTCTTTCCCACTCCGTGTTACTCTGGCTCCCATAGTGCCTGTGCTTACTTCCATCCCAGCTTGTGCCATCTGTCTCCCCTGGGCCAGCTCTCTCCTCTGCTAAGAGGTACCCTCCCTCGGAAGCAGAGATCACAGCTTTTGCCTGACTCCCCAGTCAACCAGTGCTGGGCATATACAAGGCACTCTGTAAATATTTGTTGATACTAAAGGAAATTGGGACACAGTCAGAAGGTGTGGGTCCTAGTCCCGGCTACATGAACCTATAAGCCATGGGACTCTGGGTAACATACTTAACCATCTGAATTTCAGCTTCCTCATCTATAAGGTGGTGAATAAAAACAAGATGTAGTGGAAAGACAACAGGATCAACAGCCTATAAACGTCCAACTGAATGAATGAATGAATGATCATCCATCTATACCAGACGCCTTGAGGGCAAGGAGATTTCTAACTTGTTTTGTATCCCTAGCACTTGGCACTTACTACATCTCCAGAAACGACTGCACGGAACCAAGCGAGAATACCTGTGTACACCAGCAGCTGTATAACCACGGATAAGCAGGAGCGAGAACCTGCAATTCTGAACCTGTATTTCCTCATCTGTGAATTGGAGATAATGATACCTTCTCAAGTTGAGTGAGGATAAAAGAGGTCATGTATATAAAAAGCATTTGGTTAGCTGCGAAGCACGACACAGATGTCAGTTGTCACTTGGGCTGTTGGAAAGGACTTCCTGATGAATAGGACCTAAGTATGTTTTCCAGGGAGGAGCAGCATCTTGAGTTTCGGATGATATCATTTTCCCAGTGAACAAACTGAACCGTGAAGCCAGGGGCGCAGGAACAGCATGATATATCTAAGCAGGAGGTGAGGCTCTATTTTCGGCAACAAAGGAAATAAAACTTGAAGCAGACAAGGAGGTGAAACCACGGCTCCTA
>CM052443.1:118530040-118573876 GCA_028533085.1 Varecia variegata
GGTTGCTGCCTCAGGATCCATTCCTCGGCCTGACCCAAGTCACTTGAAACCTAGCCATGCCACATGGCCTTTGGCCTAGTTATTAACAAAACTTCCCTCTCCGTGGGGTCGGTTGTGATGTAACCTGCCAGTTGTTCATCCACTGACCCACAACCCAACATGCCCACAGCCTCAGACCAGCACGAAACCCAACGGTCAGCACCGGAGTCGGTAGATAAGCTCCCCTTCTCCCATGTTTCCTTTAAGCCAGCCACACCACAGCCCTCAGGAAGGCCCAAAGGACACCATGACCTTGAATGCACAGTCCCACAGGCCCTCTCTATCACTCTCCTGCTCTGGCTCTCGCTCACTCTCTCACTCCCCACCCGCTGGTGGAGCTCCCTGTCCCCTGTGGACTTCCTGCTGGCCCCCACTGGGCACCCCTAACCTCTCTGGAGCCTCTGAGTCATCAGTTTCTTTCGTTTCATGCATTTTGGTTTCACTTCCTGGCACACACACCCAAACCTGACTTTCCCCCTGGCCAGGGCTCTCCTAGAGAGTGTCTATCCTGGCTTGTGGCCACACTCAACAGAGAGACCACAAGACCAAGGAAGAAGGAAGCCATAATAATAAAAATAATGACAGAAAAAATGTAGCAAAGTCCAGAGAAGGCCGATTAAGACAAGGAAACAACTGCCCTTCAAGGGTGGACAAAAAAATCAATGTAGTACTCTTCTTCAATCAGGCAAGCAAGCAGACTAAGAAAATACTGGTAGAATTATCAAATCCTGAGGGTGTGACTAGATGGAACACAGTTCTATCTGCCAAATGTGAGTGCATTGGAAGAAGGTGAGTCCCTTTCAAGACTCAAAGAGGGAGGCCAGCTCCCTCCTCTTCCTCATTGCTCACACCTCAGCTAAGAGCACTGCTATCCTCCCAGACAGACGAGAAGAACCAACCACCAACCATGGGGCCACAGGAAAATTCCAGGCTCCCTCTTGCCTACGGAAAATGGGGCTGGTGAGAAGAGTTCTCCCCATGCTGGTGAGGGGCTCCCTGACTGCGGTGTCTTTGGGTGGGGCTGCTGGGGAAGCCACTCGTGGGGCACCTCCGAGCCTGTTTCTGCTAGGGGAGCAATAACGTCAACTGGATTGAGTTACTATAAGGATTAAGAATGTGCGTGAACCTCCTACCACTGTGCCTGGCGCACAATGCTTGATGCACAGTTGGGGTCCAAAAAATGCTGGTTTCCTTATCTTCCATTCTTTCCCATCACTCTGCACCCCATGCTTATTAGCTGCTAAGATTTAAAAAAAAAACCCTCCCCCCATGCCCATCTCTCCGTTATCCAAAGGAGCTAGGAGATGGGGTGTCTTCCAGGTCTAGCCTAAGTTTAAATACGCACCAGGTACATGCAGGGTGTGAAAGCTAAGCGGGTCTCAGTGGGTGGGCAACCTCTGGGGGAGCCCACACTTGGAGAACAGCTCCTTGCCTAGAGTTCGAGAACCTGGATTCAAATCTCAGCCCTGCCAACTATTAAGAGTCTTGGTTTCATCATCTAAGAAAGATGAGTAGCACAGCCTCCCTCACAAGGGATGTCTAAAGATGGAAACAAACACATGGGTGAATGTGTTTGTGAACAGCCTGGTAGGTAGTAGGAGTTAATTAGTCCAATTAGAGAGTACTGAGAGCCAGTCTCCTGGATTGTTCTTCACCTAATTAAGTCCCTTGGTGAGAAAGGCAGAGAGGAAGAGTCCCCAGACATGCCCAATGGCAGAGACAGCAGGGGCTGGCCCTCCACAAATCCACCTGGGGGTGGGGGGACAGCTGAGCATCAAACACGGCTCCAGTCCCCCAGGGAGCCCGGAGCCAGGCCCGGGGTGGGGGCAGATGTGTGGACAGATATGCAAATGTGTTCTGCAGATGTGTGGACAGATATGCAAATGTGTTCTGCAGATGTGTGGACAGATATGCAAATGTGTTCTGAGTGCCAAAGTGCTGTGGGAGGGCCCAGAAGGAGCAGCCATCCTTTCTGGCCAAGGTGAGAAAAGTGTAACCGAGGAGGGGCCACAGAGCCCAGTATGCAGCAGGTCTTTGCCAGGAGGGGAAGAAGGGAAATCCGGCAGAGGGAACCACGTGCGCCAAGTGGGGACTCTGGGACGGCAGAGAAGTTCCGCGTGCCCAGAGCCGGGCGGGGGCAGGGGGACAAAGCTGGAGAGGTCCCCATGGCTCACACAGATCGTGAAGGGCTCACAGGGCCCGCTGAGGAGCTGGACCTGACTCTGCAGGTGGAGGAAAGCGAGGAAAACGCTCCAGCAGGGAGAGAGGACAGGGGTGCAGAGAGAGACTGAGGGCAGCCAGGCCTGGGAGGAAGCCCCCACCACGGCTGGGCAAACGGGGAGGGGCACGGGTGGTGACTGGACCCAGAGAAAAGTATGCGCTGGGAGCAGGGGCAGGGAAGGCACGGAGGAGTAAGAGCAGTCACAGCTCCGTGAGCCAGGACACCTCTGCCAGTCAAGGCACTTTAGAGGCCCCTTCCCTCATGCTCATGGGCTGACATTCCTGTCTCACATCCGCCAGGTTCCTGGTCACTGGGACCTCGAAGGGACAGGGTCCCACAGGAATAACCAGCACTCCGAGGGCCTTCCAATTTAATAAAGGCGCTATCTGGCTCCAGTGGGTTTCCCAGGAACACAATAATTACTCATCCTCTAAAAGAGCCAATAAATATAGCAAGAGGATAAGTAATTAACAACCTTTTGCTGGAAAGTAGCAATTCTCGTGATCTATGAAGTTTCCTTTTCCTGTTCACTATTTCTTCGTTATTGCAAATATGATACCCTGGGTAAGCGTGCCATTCATCGTTCACTGAGTTAATCACCAAAGCTTGCTGTATTTTATTAAATCCATTCATTATAATTGACTCATATGAATGAAAGCCGGAAGAGCTGCAGTGAGGGCTGTTATCCACCTTGCTTCTGCTTCTGATTGCAATACTTCTAATGAGATCAAAATTATTACCAAACAATTTAATGATGGGAAAAAAGAAACACGTTACCAGGAGGGGAAGATAACCTTGCCCCTTTCATAATTTTGGTGCACGATAGCAATCTCCGCCAGTTATTTATTCTGGTGTCTAATTTCCCACCCGTAAAGAATCTTTATTAGTGGTAATTATATTAGGCAAAAGAAAAACTTCACAAACTTCTAAAGTGATTTACTTCTTGGCTTGCAGTTTTAATTAAAATTCCAGTTTATTTAGCAAATTGCTCTGAAAAGATTAGATACCAATTTAGCACTATGTTCTTTTTCCACTTTCCAATTCATAAGGGTGACACAAACAACAAAATAATCTCTTTCAATGACTCTTACTCCATTCCATCATAATTCAGCTCATGGAAAAGAGCTCCAATATCAATTATAAATTATAAATTAGCTCCATTATGCTCTGCAAAATTATCAGCAGTAATCTCCCTGTTCTCCACTTCCGCAATTGATAGTCACTAAGTTATACCAATTTGCTACTAGGCCTCAAATTACCCAATCTCTTCCACATCAAAACCTCAAATGTGTTTATTAGCTGAAATGGAAACAAAGCAAATCAGGTTTCCATTTCAGCAACACCTTCCTCCCACCCAGGATAGCAAACAGCTTTATCCAAAGACACACCTGACACCTCTCAGGCAACTCATCTGCCAGTTAACCAGAAACCCCAGCCAACTGAGCGCTTTCCCCAGTGGCAGGTCCCACCAGAAAGCCAGTCTACAGGCCCCATGGTTTAGCCGGCCCACCAAGTCACTCACACCACACAGAAGCAAGGCGAGCCTCTGAGCCAGGCAGTCTGCCCAGGGAAGGCTGGGAAGTCCCTCCCACAGGAGCAGAGGCTCAGATGTGGGAGACAAAGCTGAAGAGGTGAAAATGAACAAAGCACTCCCTACCTTCGAGGAGCTGCGGTGGATAAGCCAGACAAATGACGCCCGCAGTCACCACCTTACTAAGCATCCTCTATATGCCTGCCTTGAGCTCCTTACCCACTGTCAAATTTCCAATCAAGTCTCCAGGCAACCTTGCAAATAGCTGTCATAGCCCCATTTCACAGACGAGGCAATGGAGGCCCAGAGAGGTAGCGGACGTTTGAGCTGACTGCTGATGAGAAAGAGGGAAGCTGCCACGAGGACTGGGGGAGTTCCCACAGGTGGAAGCAAACAGCACGTGCAGAGACTGAGCAAGCGGCAACCAAGAGCCTGGAGATCCAGTCGGCCCCTGTCTGTCGCCATCAACTTGCTGAGACTTTGCTGGACCTCTTCAGGCTGTTTCCCCACCTGCCACGCGGTGTTTCCCATTCTGCAATTCTCCAGGGGCCTGCTTTTCTTTTCTAGCAATTGGCTGTCATTTGTGCAGAGCATAAAGCACCCCGTGCTGTCAAGATAATGTGCGCAAGGGAGAGAGGAGAGGTTTCCCAGAGGACTAACCAGATGAGGTGGGTGGGCTCTGCCCCAGATGCATCTGCTCCTCCTCACTCCTAAAACCAGAGAGGTTTTAGACATGCCACTGCCATGAGATCCTCAAGTCATACAATCACATATTAAGAAGAATCAATATTATTGTCCAAATAACTCCTATATTATCAATAAAAATAGTGGCTACTAGTCACTGAGTTCATAATATATGCTGTGTACATTACATGTGGCCATCTCAATTCACCCTCACAACAACACTATGAAGTAGGTAGTTATATTATTTCCGGTTTACAGATGAAAAACCAAAACTCAGAGCAATTAGATAACTTAGTCTCTGGTGGTATATCCAGTAAGTGGTAGAGTAAGAACTAGAACCCAGCCCCATTAGACTCTTAGTCCCCCCAGAACTAAGCCTAGGAGAAATGGATGAGGTTCCTCTAACGACCACAGAATTCCAGTGATGACGGGATGTATACTGAGCTCCTAGGCTGATTTTCGGGGAGAAGCAGCAGGCAAGAAAGAAACCCTGGGCCCTACCGAGGAGCTCTCCAGAGTGCTGAACAGCCTCTGCCAGAGTACCCTGACGTGGAGCACGTCCAGCTCTGCCTGGGTGCCTCTGCCCGTCCGAGTCTTGCCTCCTGATCTCAGCGCCCAGGAGAGCCACCAATGGAACAGAGTGTTGGGGATGGGAGTACATCTGGGAGAGAAAGCTAACTTTTAGAAGTACTGAGCTTGAGCGGACAATAGGACGTCGAGTTGGAGGTATCCTGCAAGGGACTGGAAATACGAGGATGGGAGGAGAGAAAGACCAAAGCAAGAAGTGCAAACAGGAGTTGTAGAGGAGAGAACTGATGAATGGGGAATGGGTTCTTGGAGGGATTTCTGAGAACGAAGAGCTAAGGCTAGAGGCAGAGAGGGCAGGGGACTCCTTCCAGCCACCCTAGACAGTGGGTCCCAAGAACAAATAACTAAACTCTGTAACCCCACTACTGTATTGAAAGGTGTTCAGGAGGATGGCGTTTTATTGCCTGTATGTTTGAATCTGTGAACAAATAACGACCACCATGCCTCAACCCCCCAAAAAGAAAGAATAAGAAATGATAAAGTATTTGAGGGAGAAACAGAAATTGGCCTGCCCTAGGTGACATGATTCAAGCTACTCAAGGTCAGATGCACTCTTACTTGAAGTAAAAACATCTTATAAATTTGAGAGGTCACTCGGAAAGGCCCTGTGCTTCTCTTTGGCTTTCAGAACGTAGAACCTAAAGGCTTACATAATGGGATATTTATAAATGCATCTCTCCCTC
Source organism: Varecia variegata (assembly GCA_028533085.1). Lineage (NCBI taxonomy): Eukaryota > Metazoa > Chordata > Mammalia > Primates > Lemuridae > Varecia > Varecia variegata. The sequence continues at coordinate 118,535,787 of CM052443.1, forward strand.
TGGTGGTAAAAGAGATATTAGAAAAGCACATTTATTCTCAGGCTCCATCCCCACCTCCACCCTCCACCCTCCTACACACCTTACATAAGAATTGTTATGCCCTTTTATTAACTTAGTCTTTCATTCAAGCAAACACTATTATGCATCAACTCAATGTCAGGCACTGGGGGATTCAGAGAAGAATAAGGCGCAGTCCTTGTCTTAGGATGGTGAACTTGGAAACAAATCATAACGCAAAGTGGCAAATGTTCTGGCAGATGAAGGCCAAAGGGCTAAGGGAGCAGAGGGCAGACGGTGAGTTATTCCACTGGGGGGGGAAGGGGAGTTGGAATTTGCCAAGTCCAGATGCCAAGAAGGCACTCTAGGCTGGAGGAGCCCCACGTGCAAAGGCTTGGGAGCAGGAGGGAGCATGATTGCGTTTCCTTGAGGCAGGAACATCTTAATGATCTCCACATTGCTGGTGCCTTGCCCAGCACCTGGGAGCAGGTAGGTAGGTTACAGGTGCTGGAGAACGACTGGCATGTAGCTCAGTGTAGAAGGAGTAAGGTGTGCCGATGGGGGCTTGCAACAGATGGGGAACTGAGTGGAGCCAGAATCCAGAAGCCTCAAAACAAATCTGAATGTGAAACTGCTCAGGTGTGCATCAGTCATGTGTAGGTCTGGTCATTCGTTTCTCTGGCCAAGGGTTTGATCATAACTGACGTGTCCCTCTCCCCACAGGGGAACAAGGCCGCTGTGGGAAAGGAAATGTGTGGCCACGACGTGGGCCAGTTCAAGAATGATGGGCCAGTTCCCAGCTGCGAGAGAGTCCACACTAGAATTTTAAAAGGAACTATCAGCAATAACAGTCCACATGTGATGAGAGAGAGCACTAGAGATTATGGGCGTCCTTAGCAAATGGTGGAGTCTCCTCTTGTTTCTGATGTTGAGCATATTATACGTTCCAAATCTTCTCATTTTTCACAGCTCAACACAGCCAATAGCTGTGGCCAAATCCACTGCCTTCACTAGCTCCTTGAGAAGAGAGTTGTTATTCCTCTACTAAGTATTTAAGCAATACCTTTTAATATACTTAATGAACTCAGAACAAACTGATTGCAGGCCCAGCTCAGCTGGCAATGACAGCTGGCATTTCCCCGATGACCAGACAATGAGGCAACCATATTATGTGTGTGTCACCCTGATCAGCAGATGTGGTCTGTCAGCTCCCACAGCAGGCAGGCCTTTGAGCACTGTGGTACCAGTCTAAACACTTCTGTGTTTCCACACTGTGATCAATCTGGTATTTGCCTGGTGCACCTTGAAGAAAGTTAGCTTTGGAAAAATATATATTCTGTTCCAAATAATGATTAGTAGAAACACTGTAGGATTAAGAATCAGGAGAACAAGATTCTGGTCCTAATTAATTAATTCATCCACTGAATACTTTCAAGATTTATATATGATCACATCAGTTCTACTATTGATGTTTAACTGGAAAAAATGTCAAAATTGAACTATTCACGTCAGTGAAAATGTTTAATGCTATAAAATGGGCCATGTAAATTGGCTAGCTACAGCCATTCAGGTGCAGGAAAGATGGGATTTGGTTTTAAGACACAACACCATTCATTTCTAAATCACTGCCATTGAGTTCAAAAATAGTGCAAAAGAAATTATATTTATTTAAGACCACCTGTGCCTAGTTTAGTGACTTTAAAAGCAAAATTAATTGTCAAAAACTTTCACAAAATTTTTTTAAAAGACAATATTAACTTCTTGTGTTTCCTATGTTTCTTAAAACAACAGAAAATCATGCTAATGCTTCCGTTACTGTTGCTCCAATCCCTTCAACAAGCTACTCTGTGCACTGGGTAGGATGGCCAACCACTTCATCCCAATTTGCCCAGGACTGTCCTGGTTTTAAAATTTAGGGACCCCTTCAGTCCTGGGCAAACCAGGACAGTTGGTCACCCTATCACTGGGGCAGCTTCTTTTTACCAACATATGGAAGGAAAGGCCTGTCTATAGCAAATCCTTCTCATATACTTTACATCTGAATGGCAGTCATACATCTGAAAGGTATTCTTAACAGGGCAGGGAAACAAAATTAAACTCTGAATTTAGTTCACTTAATAATATCAGCCAGGATTTTACAAAGGATTAGAGGGAATCTTCACAAGTCAATGTTCTTATTCTCTTCTAAAGAATTCTAGGAAAAGAGATTCCATAAAGCTACCTTTGAAACCCACTCCACCATCCATAATCTTTTTAAAATATTAAGTTCAATATATAATTATATCATTTTCATTCTCAGCACCAAACTGAATAAAGAAATCTTAAAGATATGCTATCCACAGGAAATCAGGTAAAGTTATTAAAGACCTCAAATGGGTCACCAGAACAAAGTTAAAAGACCATTGGAGGACAGTCTTTTCATTGGGGGGAGGGGAGGCTAAATTCTAAAACTTTAAGAATACTGGAAACTTTTTAGAATAGAGGCCTCAAAGCCTTGGTTACATTCTATTCAGTACAATAACCATAAATGGGTTCTCCAAAAGGTGGCCAAAACTAACATTTATGAGATGCCTACTATATATCGGTTGCTCTGGTCCTCACTATTTTAATCTCCCTATACCCATGTTGATCAATAGCATTTATCCATTTTACAGGTGAGAAAAAGAAGACGCAGAGTTCATTCACACTGTACTGTGCAAGGTGTTGGGCGTGCGATGACAAACGTGAGAGTCACAGCCCCTGCTTTCATGGAGCTTAGAGCCCAGTGGGGAACGATAGAACAAACACTGAAAAGCTCATTACAAAAACATTATGAGAGACACAGCTTGGAGGGCGTCAGGGAATGCTTCCCTGAGAGCTGAAGAAGACGAAGGAGAGGAGAAGAGGTAGGGAGAGAAAGGAAAACAGTTTTCAGTTTCTAGGCAGAGGAAATGGCAGGCAGAGGTCTTGAGATCAAAGCACTCACTTAGGCGCCTGAGATAACCCAATTTGTGAGTGGCCAGACTGGGGTTTCAAACCCTGTGCTTTCTGATCCCAGAATCCATGCTCCCCCCACTACAGCACAGTGGGGCCAGCTGTGTTCATATCTAAAGGGCACCAAATTCCCAGCAATGACACTCATTGTTTCCCAAACTAGTCTGATCACAAGAATCACCTTATGGGGCTTGTTAAAGAAAATAAATATTCCCCAGGTCCCACCCCTACTGGGAAATCAAACTCTAACAAATGCCCCAGGTGATTCTTATGCTCAGACAAGTTTGGGAGACGCTAAGTTACAGCTTCAGAAAACCTAAAACCCAACGCAATAGGAGTTCACTGAACTGCAATCTCCTGGTCATTTTTAAGAAGCTGGTGGTAATTTAGCCTTCCAAGAAGAAATGGAATGGAGAAAAAATAAAAACCTTCCAGAGATCAATCAGCCAGCCAGTCAAATAAAAATGCTGCCCCTCCTTTCTTCCGGGTTTCCTATGGATTTGACCGTCTCTCATTCTGGATTAAGTAATGTCTACTCGCTATACATTATATGACTACTGTCAAAATAAAACCCATTCCCGCACCAGGAGGCTCAGTAACATGCTACTAATTTGGAGTCACTGCTAATTAAGGCGTTGAGTAGAGTAACGGAAGCAGGAAGATAATAAGAAACTGTAAGCCTTGGCTTTCAGTTGGGAGAGGTTATGGATTTAGAATCCAGGCAACTTGGGTTCAAATCCCAGACCTACCACTTACAAGATGAAACACAGACAAATTAATGAACCTCTCTGAGCCTCATTTTCCCCAACTGTAAAGGGGGTTAATGTAATAATACCTCCCTGGCAGAGTTATTCTGAGGAATAGGTGAGATAAAGGAGGTGGTGCCCTGACACTACCGGCCCCTTAACAAATGTTTGTCAATAAGTAATAAAACAAGAGGGAATTTATAGCCCAGTAAGACAGAGATTGTGCTAATATGGAACCAGCAGTTAATAAAGATACATTAAATTTTAAAAAGAGAGATTCACAGGCACAAAGTACTGATTCTAAGCTATATTGTGGAAAAACAGGCCCTTCCCAGTACACAGTGCATTGCATTGCAATTTGGCTCTCTGGATATGATGTTCTAAAATGGGGGTGGAGAGGTGGGAGGGGAACTTCAATGTGCTAATTTTTGTTCTTAGGTAATAGATTTCCTGGGAGCTGAGAACTGAACCAGGTTCCAGAAATGAGCAGACTACAGACTGAGGGGACACCAGCTCAAAGGCTGGAGAACAGGGGAGTGGTGGTAGCGGTAGGGTTTGTAGGTCACATTAGTAACAGTAATGCCACACAATTTAGAAAGTGCTTAAAATGATTTTCCTGTAGTAAAAAACAGCAGATACAGTAAGAAGAGAAGTTTGTTGAAAAGTGGGGGGGCGGGGCAGAGGACACCAGGAAAGGACACAGATCACCGAGCCAGAGCCCAGGGCCATACGGAGAGTAGTCCTGCCATAGGACTGAGCGGTGGAGACGGGAGGAGGATGGAAACCAGCAGAGCTGACAGGGAAGAATGGACCAGTCGCCTGAGAGCTGCTGGATTAATGACTTAAGGTCTAGACATGCCGAAAACTGAGCTCGGGGCTGTTACAGACATGACCCTCTTTCTCCAGTAAGCTTGTAGAGGCTACAGAATCTTTAAGAGACACTGCTAATCAGCAAATGTTTACTCAAAAGTTAAACCTTATTTGATATCCAGGGAAGTTCTACTGAATTCCCTAATTAAGAATAAATGAGGCCCACAGAGTGGAATAGACATCGAGACTTGAGTTCAAATCCTGCTTCTGTATGGCCTTGGGCAAGTCACTTAACCTTTGCGACCCCATCCCTTGCTTTGTTTGGAAAATAGGGATAATAATTACACCTCAAAGGATTTGCAAGGATGAAATGAAATAACCTATGAAAATTTCCTAACATAGAAAAAGCACTAGCCAGTGCTTGCTGCTCTGCCACTCAAAACAAAACAAAAACAAAGAACAGACTTTGTTTCTACTGTGGTAAACCTAACTTCTTTGATAGGTGCGGGGTTCGGAAAGTTGGTAGACAACTTGTGTATGTGGGAAGACATACTTGAAATTAAGAGATTATAAATCTGCCAGATATGACTGCTGCAGCATCTGTAATCCAAGGCATCGTGGGAAGAGGATACAAAGTCTATGTGAGCAAAGGTTTTTAAAAGTAAACAACGTGCTTTATCCCCCACTTTCTCATGACATGACATGACAAGCCAAATCTCTTAAATCCCAATTCTTTCTCTCTACAAGTTACCAGAGAGAAAGCATTCCAAATGTTAAAGCCTAGTTTTGAAGAGAATTAAATGTGTGGCATGGTTCCTAGAGAGATACGCTTACACAAGTGCACAAAGACACACATACAAGGATACGGTCATTGCAGCTTCATACACAGTGGCAACACCCTGTAAACAGTGACATGCGTGTCAGTGGGGCGCCATGAGGTGGGTGACAGTACACTCATACTATGCAGCCATGAAAACAAGATGCAGTAACTCAATATGTAATGATACGAGACAATAGCTCAGTTCTATTATTACATTAAATAAAAGGTACAGGATAGAGTGGATTATATGAAAACACTGGGTAAATAAAAAGGGCTATTTACACAAGGCATGCCTATGTATGCATGTCTCTGGAAATACACCAAGAAACTGCTAAAGGTGGTTGCCTTTGAGGAAGGGACCTATGGGTGGGATGGATGAGAGACATATTTTTCAGTGTTTATACTTTTATACTATGTAAATTTTTTACCATGGACATGTTATTAAATTTTTAATCAATAAAATTGAGATATATGGCAATAATAAAGATAATAATTACTACAGTAGTAATAGTTGAAATTTGTTAGATACCTATCGTGTACCACTGGGCTTTCCCGACATTACCATCTCTCAGTCATCCTGTAAGGTGGGGGGTTTTATCCCCCATTATTCAGCTGAGGAAACTAAGGCTGGAAGAGGTTGAATGACTTCTCCAAACCCACAGGCTAGTAGGGAGAGGGAGCCTGGATTTGAGGCTGGTTTTGGCAGACTCGAAACCTTGCCCTTTTTTTACAGTGCACTGTGGCAGAGACAGCAGGCTGGTCACCAAAATCCATCTCCTCTTCTTCCTGGACACAGCACTAGGCTCCATTTCCCAGCCTCCCTTGCAGTTAAGTGTAACCATGTTCCTGAGTTCCAGCCAATGGGAGGGGGACAGAGTGATACTCCCAGTCCTGGGAGTCCACTCCCAGGACTCCCCTAAAATAATCTGCTGCGTGTGTCCCTCCATGCTGTCCACTTCTGCTGCCTGGCTGGTGGTGATGCAGAGACCCTAGGGAATGGCAGAGCCACAGACGGAAGGATCCTGGGCCCCTGAATCATGCCCCACCAAACTGAATAACACTGCCTAGGCTGTTAAAAGGGCAAGAAATAGACCACCATTGTGTTGAGCCCTTACATATTTGGGTCTACTTGTGACAACTGTTTAGCCTCCTCAAATGAATGTACACAGTGAACAAAGCAAACAAAGACCAAGAAGTGCAAAGCCACTTTGTGTTCAGCAAACAATCCTTGAGTTACCTCCTGGGAGTCAGGCCCTGTTCTAGGGACTGGGAACACAGAGATTAATAAGACAGTCCCTGGCTGTGCAGTGGGCAGACTGCCACGTGTTTGAACCCTGTCTCCTAAGGCTGGGTCAGAGACAGTTCCAAGCACGGGGAGCACAGCCAGTTTTCATTTGCTCACTGCTAGTAAGCCAGGGTTTCAGGACAGAAGACAGGGGAGGCTGGAAGGGATGGGTAAGGCGTCTGGTCACTCTCCCAGGTGAAGGTAGGCAAGAGACCCCTGCTGGACAGCCCCAGAGAAGGCCCAGCAGCGTGACTCCCCGGACAGAAGCAGCCGTTCTTGGCGGGAGACCAAAGCACAGAGAGAGGAGAGTTACAGGAGCGGACTGGCTTCCTCACGTAACGCATCTCTCTTCACACTTCCTCACATTCTTCCAGGTCACACTCCCTTCCTTAGCACCTACTCTAGGCCAGGCACACACAGTAGGACACCAACTCTGTCCTCAAACTGCTCAGGGTTTCCTGAGAGCCCACAAGCAAACCATTATTCCCCCATAAAAAGCAACATATGTAGAGAGAGGGACACACCAAGTGCTCGGACAACACAGGCAGAAGTGGCTACTTCTGCAGGGAGCATGAGGCTTCATGACGGAGCTCGTCATTGGGCGGGACATGAAAGGGGCTCCAAGTTCGGCCAGCTGGGAGTGGGGGCAGCAAAAGCTATTCGGAGAGCTGGGTGTGAGCAAGGGCCAGTGGCAGCGGCACACAGCCAACATGGACGGTCAGACACAGCAGAGCGGGGACAGCAGGGGCAGGGGGAGCCTGGCAGGGCTGAGGCTGACGAGCAAGCAGAGGGCAATTTTAAGTGCTGTGGGTGCTCTGCCAGGATGTGAGTAAGGATTTCGAGTGTGAGAACACGGACTCCACACCCTCCTCCCACCAGAGGCGTCTCACCCCTTCAGCTCTTGCAGACGATGGCGTCATCCGAAGTCTCCTTTTAAATGTGACACCCGAGGAAGAATCACAACTGAATTCTCCATCGACTTGCTCATTACTTCCCAGCAAAGGTCTTAGGATGGATTCAAAAAACTATCTTCAAGTAGGGCCAGACAACTGTCTCTGCGGGGGCACAGCAGTGGAGGAGAGGGCAGGGCAGATGAAAGGGCAAGTGACGAGAGGGTGGCAGAAGGCCAGCGACCCCCTCCTCAGCGCAGTACGAACCTCCCAGCCTTCACCCGGCCGCACATGCCAGGACACGGGGGCAAACAGAGGGTGCCTGCCTTCGGGAGTTCACCCTGGGCACAAAGAGGACGGACTCTCGGGGGCAGCACTGTCTAGGGGAAGGAGCAGGCTCCGTGGGATCAGAGAGCCAGGACGGAGAGTCTAGCTCCACGTACCTGGCTGGTGTCTTGGCACTCCATTGCCTCACCTATGAAAGCTACAGCACAGCCTCTGCTTGTCAGCAGTGCCAGAATTAAGTAAGAAAACCCAGGCAAAAGCTTCCAAGCAGTGTCTGGCTGAGAGCTACCTGGATGCGGGTTTGTTCCCTTTCCTCTCTCATTAGCAAGAGGGCCATGCATGTGAATAGCTGCTTTATTATTTTATTTCCACATGGTCTGAATTTGATTTAACTCTGCATCTTCCTCCACAATGAGGCTGAAATATATCATTGGTTACTTAATGGCCCTTCAAGCAATGAGGCCTTTATTAAATAGCAGCGTGATACCCAGGCGATGAGGACGCGAGCAGCACACAAATCTCTCCCTGCTGCTTTGGCAAAGACAGCTCTCAGCTGCCCCCTGGGCCTCCATCCCTCTCTGCCAGGAAAGGGGGCACCACTGCCTGGAGGGGACACATGAGATGGCGCTACGTAGCTGGAAGCCTGGAGATGCCTCTTTTGCCCCCTCCCTTGTCAGAGAGGAAGACAGCGAGTCCTGGAGAGAAGAGACACCAGTGAGCCATTGTGTCCCCAGCACTGCCACCCACCGGCCCAGCCCCTAGGTGCAGCATAGGCTGGAGGAGAAGGTGCCTGACTTGACATCAACAAAGACCTGGTTTGAATTCTGGCTTTGCCACTTTCAATCTGTGTGACTGGGAACAAGCCCTTTGTTCCGTCCGGGCCTCAGGTACCTGGTCTGAGAAGTGGACCTAATGCTAAATGCCCTGCTTGCTACAGAGAGTTGCTGGGAGGCTCAGTAAAGCCATAGCGGTGATTCCGCTGTCACTGTGCAATGCAGGATTAGGATTATGAGTCAGACCCTGCTGGTCTCCTGCATTGACTCAGTCACGAAGTATCACTGCAGTGCTCGCTAGACACCAGCCACTGGCCAGATGTTAGAGGTTGAGGAAGTGATTCTCCCTGCCCTCAGGGAGGCTTCCCCTACTTCAAGTGCACACTCCAACCCCTAACTACACTCTCCACCACAGCCAGGGGGTCTTTCTAATGTTCAAATCTGGTCTTTCATATACACACACATGTGCACGCACACATACACCCCTGTTTAAAACCTTCCTTGGGCTCCCCAAAGCTCTCCGCTTGCAGCTTGGCCCTGCATACTTCTCAGATCCGTTTCCATCCCTCTCCTCCCACATCCTGTGCCCCAGCCAGAGTTAAATGTTTGCAGACCCCTGAATGCCCCGTGCTGTAGCTTGCCACCATGCCACGATACACTGAGCCCATCTGGATGCTTTTCCTGCCCTCGCCCCTGAAACCTCACTCACCCCTCATCCTCCAGACTCAGCTCAGAGGCCCTTCCTGGAGGAGCCCTCCCTGAACCCCAAACCTGAGCCAGCTGCCCCCTCCTCCTCTGTCAACACTGCATTTCCTACACTGGACTGGAATGAGCAGAGAGGGAGCTTCGTGTGGGGAGGGACCCACAGGGTGTCATTTATTTGTTCAGTGTTCAGCAGGGTCCGTGGCACAAAATAAGGGCTCAGGCAATGTTTGAGGAATGAATGAAAAAATGATTTCAGGCAATATAATAACTTTATTATATATATAGTATGTCAGGCATTGTGCACTGGAGTATGAGGATCCAATAATAAACAACAATAAAAGAGACAGACGTGGCCCTCACACTAGTTGAATTTAAAATCTAGTGGGAAAGAAAGAAATCAAACAAGCAATATCAATAAAGTTGGCCGGTGCAGTGGCTCACGTCTGTAATCCCAGCATTCCGGGGGGCCCAGGCAGGAGGATTGCTTGAGCCCAGGAGTTTGAGATTATAGTGAGCTATGATCGGGCCACTGCACTGCAGCCTGGGCAGCAGAGCAAGACCCTGCTTCAAAAAAAAAAAAAAAAAAAGCCAATTCATGCTCCAATGGGGGTTAAGGGAGCACAAAGGATGAGCAGCTAACCAACTGGGGAGGAAGGAGCAGAGAAGGCTTCTTAGAGAAAGTGAGGTTTAAATTAAGACCTGAAGACAGAAGAAGTTGCAGGCAGGTGGAAAGATCGACATAGTCTACCTAAAAATAGAAACACGTCACCAATCTGGAACTCTGCTATCTCACCTACCCAGAAAGTAGCAGGAACCCAGAAAGGAGGATCAAAGGCTACTTAATAGCCAAAATATGTCAAAAAGACTATGCACCTTACTTGCCTGGGAGCCTCTCACTCACACAATCCTTTCTCAGTAACCCCAGGCTGACCTCGTCTTGCCTCCCACCACGTTTTGGACACACTCCTGATAGAACTCCCGGCAGCCCACAGGGGACTCATCAGCTATGTCTGCTCCTCCCAAGACTGGGGCCTCCAAGGGCACCAAGTGTGGCTTTTTAAGTCATGCCACAAGAGTGTCATGATGCTGTTCACAAGTAGGCATCTTTCACATTTGGAATATTTTTATAATTATATCTTTAACTCTACAACAAATGGACTATTCACTATAGCAAATATGAGTTAATGCATAATATTTACATATTGTCATCATGAAAGTACTTGTTGATTTAAACTAGGAATCAAGAACTATTCTGGTTCAGTAAACAAACATCAGATGATTTTATATTTGGGTGATTTTATATTTACGATGAGAATTTTCTAGCAGATGGCAGTCATGTGTCTTATTTTAACAAGCCAATATGTATTGTTCCCCTTTGACAAATTTGATAATCAAAAGACCTTGTTGAACTAATCATATCTAAAATAGCCTGTGTTTCTAAGCAGGGATCTGCTTTTACATCTGACGGATGATTGGTGAATTCCTTTAATTTTTTTTTTTTTAATCTCTCGCTGGTATTAGTGCACTGGTTAAATATGAAGTTTCATATTGCAATTCAATCATCTGATATTTGTTTACCATACCAGGATACTTCTGAATTCCAAGTTCAAATCAACAAATACTTCATTATGTTACTATGTAAATATTATTTAATAACTAATATTCATTTACCATTAATAGTCCATTGTTATAACAAATTTGCTATTGATATATATGTAGTATATTGACTAATTTGATATTTTTCCTTGAGGAGGGGGCACCATTTTCTAATTCACACAAAAGGACAGGAAGGGCCAGTAGTTGCCCTGGTTCAAGGACAGGGATGGTGTCTGATAATGTCTTTATTACCAGTGCCTTGCACAGGCCTTGGGCATAGTAGACATTCAACACATATTTGTTGAATAAATAATAAAGACCTCCCAGGCCTCAGAACTTAACATCATATATGTATGCTTTATTTCACCGTACTTTCTAGAAATACTTCTGCACATTCTAATGAAACAGTATTGCATAAACTGCTAGAACAACAGTTCTTAGTGACCAGCTGAAGCCTATTAAACTGTCACACAGCAGGGACCATGTGCCTCTCCCTTCATTCCCTAGACACAGAGCACTTTTTCCGAGAAGAACACCTTCGAAGTTTCCACAGCTATAACATATCATTAGAGGAACATCTTTGCAATCTGCCTAGAGAGTCATAAAAGTTCAGTAATTTCTGAGAAAATGTCATAAAAATCCCGTGAGATGGTAAGGCTTTGTGTAAGTAGTCTCAAACGGAGCCTGAGACTCCTTAAGAAATGAATAAGTGCACAGGCTAAAGAAGGCTGTGTCATCATGGAAAACAAACCCTGCCAAAACCTGAAGCTTTCAGGGCTTACAAACAGCTGGCTCTCTATTTCTGGCTGGAGCCTTGCAATGCCAGAGACAGGCACGAGTTCACTGCCTGGAATCCCTTCAGGTAGTTTTCCTTTAGAAAATAGTCACTTTGAAGGCAGTCCAAAAAAAAAAAAAAAAAAAAAACAGTACTAGACCCATAATTGATTCCATAGTTCAATTCCATCAGCATTAGTGAATGCCTTCTCCACGCCAGATACTGGAGGACTCAAAGATGACTAAGACAAGCTTCCTGCGACTGAATACCTTACAGCCTATGGGAAGAGACAGACCATCTCAATCCATTACCTTCCCCACCCACCACCATTCTGTCTGTCCCGGGGGTCTACAACAGCATCCTAACTTGCCTCTCTGCCTCCACTCTTAAAACCCTCCGTAATCCATTCTCCAGAGGGCAACTAGAGTGATCTTTTTAAAAGGCAAGTGTAATTATCTTGTCCACAGCACATTTAAGCAATGGTCTGGCCCCTGCATGTGATCTGGTTTTTGAACACCTGCCGGCAAGGCAAGAATCCGATTGGAAACTCCATACCAAGCCAGGTCCTCTGAACGGCCACATCCCCAGTAGGTGAACTAGAAGAAAACCTTCTTTGTCTTGGCCTTGTTTCAGGAAAGGCAAAATAAAAGGACAAAAGGTCTACCCTTAGAATACCTAAGCATAATACCTTCCTAATGCAAGTCTGCAGTCAGAATTCATATTACGCTATAACCTAAAAAGCCTAATACCAAAAAACTTAAGTATCTTGGGTTAGTAGAGCCCTCTGACGCATCAGCACAAGATGAAGAACCTCACTTTAAATCCAGGCCTCAAAGAATTATCAGAGATTAAAGTCCCAAAGAACATGAGCTCACCACAAAAAAGGTCTAACATCTAAATCATAACTCCAAAAAGGGATGAGAAAGATTAGATGAGAGACAATATTGAACGAGAAAATGGATGAGACCTTTCCAGAATTGATAAAAGATACCAAACTTCAGAGATAAGAATCCCAACAAATCCTAAGCAGAATAAAAAGAAATCCTCACCTAGAAATGTCTTAGTGACACCAAAGACATCTAAGACAAAGAGAAGATTTTAAAAGCAGCCAGAAAGACACTTTACTAGCAAAAGAAAAAGTTAGACTGATAGCTGACTTCTCAACAGCAAAAATGGAAATGAGAAAACAATGGCATATCTTCAAAGTGCTGAGATCACATAACTATCAACTTAGAACTGTATGCACAGTTTTCAAGAATGAGGACAAAATGAAGGTAATTTTGAACAAATGAAAGCTGACAGAGTTTACTACAAATAGTATCTCACTAAAGGAATGTCTAAAAGATTACTTCCAGGAGAAAAAAAAGATGATCCCAGAAGGAAGGTCTGGGTTGCAAAACAGCATAAGAAAAGAAAATGGCAAATGTGGCCATGCATGGTGGCGCAAACCCGTAATTCAGTGCTTCAGGAGGCTGAGGCGGAAGGATCGCTTGAAGCCAAGGAGTTCAAAACCAGCCTGGGCAATACAGCGAGACCCCGTCTCTACAAAAAATAGAAAAATTAGCCAGGCGTGGTGGCACGCAGCTGTAGTCCTAGCTACTCGGAAGGTCAAGGCGGAAGGATCACTTGAGCCCAGAAATTTGAAGTTACAGTGAGCTATGATCGTACCACTATACTCCAGCCTGGAAAATAAAGCCAGATCCTGTCTCAATAAAATAAAATAAAGAAAGAAAGAAAGAAAATGAAAAATGTGGGCAAATCTAAAAAACACTGAGACTATATAAAATAATAATAATGTCCAATTTATGAAATTAAAAAGCATAAAATAAGATAGAACTAAAATATTGGGGGAAAAAACATAAAAGTCAGAGGGATATGATCAAAATGAAAAAGTATCCTAAGATCTTGTGTTGTTAAGAGAATAAAGATACTAACTTTAGACTTTGTGAAATTATACACACACATTAGATTTTCCAGGGTTATCACTAGAAGAATAAAAATAGAAGGTATAACTTCCAGGGTAGTACAGAGAGAAAATGGAAAAAGAAAAAAGAAAAATTAAAAAAGATATGAAATCCACAATCATAGAGGAAAACATTAACATAATTCTTTAATTAATAGATTAGACAAAAAATTGGGGCTATAAAATTCATATAATGTGATTCACAAGTTCATGTAATGTATATATATATAAAATATTACATTCAATAATTAGAGAATGCACATTCTTTTCAAGCACACATGGAACATTTTGCAAAAACTGACCACGTTAAGTCATACAGCAAAAAAATTGCAAAAAAAAATGAAGGGAGAGAGGAAGGACACAGGATAGGAGGGAGGAAAAAAGAAAGAAGGAAAAAAAGAAAGAACATCTAACCACAATGCAATTAAGTTATCAATCAATAACAAAAAAAAGTGTTTAGAAATTTTAAAAAATACAAAAATCTAAATAACCCATGGGTCAAAAAAGAAATCTTCATGAAAATGTAAAATCCATAGAACTACAAGGTGATTTTTAAAACACTGCACAATAAAACACGTAGGCATAGCTAAAGCAGTAGTTAGAGGCAAGTTTGTAGTCTTGAATGCTTTTATTAGCAAAGCATCCTACTTAATGTTATGGAAAGAATAATAAAATGAACTTCAAAAAGTAACAGAAAAAAATAATAAAGAGCAGAAAGTTATGAAATAGAAAAAAAAGATGCAATAAAGTAAAAAAATTGCTTCTTTGAAAAAGCTAGCTATGGCCAGGCATGGTGGCCCATGCCTGTAATCCTAGCACTTTAGGAGGCTGAGACAGGAGAATTGTTTGAGGCCAGGAGTTTGAGACAAGCCTGAGACCAAGAGTGAGAACCTGTCTCTACAAAATATAGAACAATGAGCCAGGCGTGGTGGTATGTGCCTGTAGTCTCAGCTACTCGAGAAGCTGAAGCAGGAGGATCACTGGAGCCCAGGAGTTGGAGGTTGCAGTGAGCTATTAATATGATGACACCACTGTACTCTAGCCTGGGCAACAGAGTGAGACCCTGTCTCAAAAAAAAAAAAAAGCTAATCGAATTGAGATATGTATTAATATAAAATACTCTAAGTGACAAAGGAAGGGGACTTAGCCTGGGGGAAGGAGGGGTGTGTGGGAGTCAGGGAAGAGTTATGATGGAAAACATGAACCATGAGCTGATTCTTGAAGGATGTATAAAAGTTAGCCAAAGAAAGGGAGGGAGCACTCCAAGGAGAAAGAAAAACCTGAGCAAAGGTGAAGAGGAATGGTACAGCACGAAGGCTCAAGAAAATCACATGCAGTGTGGTGTCAATAGTGCATAAAGTTCAAGGTAGGGAACAGGGGAAGTAAGTCTAGAGAAGTTTAGGGCCAGACATTAATAAAAAAAAAAATTCAACTGAGTCTTCACTATGTATTAGGCTTTATAGGCTAAGTGCTTTACATTACTGTATCTTTTTATGCTGGCAACAAACAACTCCATGAAGTATGGTTATACTATACCCATTTTATAGATAAATAACTGAGGCTCTGGGTAAAATATGCCAAAAGTTACATAGTGAGTTGTTTCAAAACCATATCTGTGAGGGTCCAAAGCCCATGCTTTCAACCATGATGACATACTGCATCTCAGGTCATAGAAGCTTCATATGGCCCTTCATAAGGAGTCTGAACTTTATTCTTCAGGCAAATATTCAAAATTTCCCCCCCAAAAACCAAGATTCATTCCTATGAAGCAAGTCTGGAGTGCTGCTACAGCTGCAGCCAGACAGCATACTACCTTATGCAACCAGCACAGGATTTCATTAGCTCCAAGCATCCAAGGAGTCAGAATACCAGCAACAGATAATATTGCAATGCAAAATTAACAGGTGACACTGAACTTACTTCATTCCCTGAAGCATAGTTCCAATGACTACCTAGGAAACAAGTACTGTTCAATGACAAGAACGGGATGAGCGTATGACAGTTTTTAATAGCTTTACTGAAATATAATTCACAGCCCATACAATGCACCCATTCAAAGTATACAATTCAATGGTTCTTAGTATATTCAGAGTTGTGCCACCAACACTGCAATCAATTTTAGGACACTTTCATCACCCCAAAAAGAAATCCTGTACCCACTAGCAGTCACCCCCGACTTCCCACACCAAAATCCTCCCCAACCCTTAGCTCTAAGCAACCACTAATTTACTCTCTCTATAGAGTTCCCTATTCTGAATATTTCATATATTAATAAATGAAATTACATAATATGTGGTCTTTTGTGCCTGGATTTTTTCACTTAACATAATACTTTCAAGGTCCATTTATGTTGTAGCGTGTGTCAGTACCTCATTCCTTTTTACAATCAAATAATATTCCACTGTCTGGATATACCACATTTTACTGATGGACATGTGGATTGTTTCCACTTTTTGGCTATTGTGAATAATGCCACTATGAACGCTAGTGCACAGGTTTTTGTGTGGATATATGTTTTCACTTCCCTTGGGTATATATCAGGAGTGAATTGCTAGGATGTGGTAATTCCATGTTTAACATCGGAGGAATTGCCAAGCTGTTTTTCAAGATGGACGCACCATTCTCCACACCCTCACTAACATGTACTCTCTGTCTCATTTGTTATAGATATCCTAGTAGGTACGAAGTGGCATTTCACTGTGGATTTCATTTTCGTTTGCCTAATGGTTAATGATGGCATGTGACAATTTAATACAGCTCTTAATGTATTCCCTTTTTTTACACCAGAGATATTTTGACAAAACCTAAGAAATAACCTGTTGAAATTTTGAGCAGTTTTATTGCCCAGGTGTATGTGAAATGCTTAAGCCTTATCCTATGGTAGAAGATCAGGGATGAGGTAAGGAGTTAGAGGTGGCGAGAAGGTCAAGGATGGAGAAAAAGTCAAACATGTCTACTGAATACATGATTTGACTATTAAAAAGAGTAACTTTACATTTTGACATGGCTATTTTAATTTAGACATAGTGGCTACACCAAAATAGTCATATCAAAATGCCCTGATTTGAACTATGCACTGATGATTAGAATTAAGTATTCGGTGAAGACAGGACCCATAGGTTGGAGAAGATTCATTTGTTTCACTCCCTTCTTCAATATTTGCCATTATATCTTTCAAAAGTAAGTACTTATAGGAACCCTCACCCAATAAGAGTTGAATATAAACTGCTAAAACTCTTTTGGAAAGCAGTTTGGCAGTACATTCCAAAAGCCTTAAAATGTACATGCTTTGTGACCCAATTATTTCATTTTTGGAAAGTTATCTCAAAAAATAATATGAAATATAGGAAAGAAACACTTCAGAACAATTTTTGATAAGGGATTCAATCTAAACATTTAATAACTGGAAAATAAATAATGAAATATATCCCACTGAGTGAGATATAGTGTAGCAATTAAAATGACACGTATGAAAAGTTGTATAGCAAGGAAAAATGTTTAAATTATAATGTGGGCATTAATGTTAATGATATGATAAAATTATATCAGCTTTGCACAACATAAAAATATAAGCCCAGAAGACATACTGGAAAGAAATGCTTCAAAGCGAAAATAGTCAGTGCATCTCAATGGTGGGACTATAAATGTTTTTTTCAGATATTTTTTCTATATTTTTAATATTTTAAGCAATATGCAAGGATTATTTATATAAGAAAGAAATGTGCTTTTTAACTAACACTAACATCTAGGCTCAAAGCCCAGTCCTGCACTGAAGGACTTACACAAACACTAACTTCCGCTGGTCTTATTTCTAAGGGGCCAGGAACCCACGCTCTCTTCAGATGGGCGGTACAGTCCCCTGGAACAAGACCTGACGAGAGCCGAGAGAGCCAGCCTCTAGCTGTAAGCAGTCTGTCTCTTAACAGAGCAAACACTGACTGCAAACTGACCTTGCCATACACGTTACGTATGATTAAAATGGGACAGCAACCCCGTAAGTATCAGGATGCCCCATGTGACAGCACTAATAAGCAGTGGGGATTCAAATCCAAATCTGACCCTATATTGCACTGACATTTGTCAACCAGTACCCTACTTACTGCACAAAGGAAAACTCAAGTTAGAAAAATGCATGTTAAAGTTCCAAATACAATATCCAATTCCATGAGAATGTAAATAAGACTTGAAGGCTCTCCATGCAGCCTGTTAACTTAACTAGACGTTTCATAGCACCTGGAGGAAGAATTGTGTTTCTGCTGCCTTCTTAAGCTAACAAGTCAATAATAATTAAAGACTGTTTTTAGTAAATGGGAAGAAAGAAAATTTAATTATAGTAATGTAGACCATGCAACGCAAATGATTATCTGTTAGATGTTTAAATAACCAACAGGGAAAAATATTTACAATGCATGTAAGATAAAAAGCAACTCTCCATAACATTTACAAACCAATAAGAAAAAACATAAATGTAAACAAACAAAACCCAAAAGATGAATGACCAAAAACTACTTCAGTCATTTCACAGATGAAGCAATGCACATGACTTATAAACTTATGCAAAAAGCTGAACCTTATTGACAATCAGAGAAATGGAAATTAAAAGAACATATTTTTACCTATCATTTTGGCAAAGATTTAGAAGATTAATAATATACAGTATTAGAGAGGACATGAGAAGACAGGCAGTCTCAAACA
Organism: Varecia variegata; assembly: GCA_028533085.1. NCBI lineage: Eukaryota > Metazoa > Chordata > Mammalia > Primates > Lemuridae > Varecia > Varecia variegata. The sequence continues at coordinate 118,554,100 of CM052443.1, forward strand.
CTGCTGATGGCAATTTGATAGTAACCATCAAAATACAAAGTGTGTATACACCCTTTGATCCAACAATTCCTAGGAATTTATCCTACAGAGGTATTTACACAAACACACACTTAAAATGTCTCAATAATGATGTTTACTGTACCACTTTTTGTAACAGAAAAGAAAAATATGGGAATAATATCTGTTAATAAACTATAGTACATCCATAAAATGGACTATTAGGTTATTAAAATGAAATGAATCTGTACATACTAACAGAGAAAGACGTCCACAGGGTACTGCTAAAAAAGCAGTTGCCAAACACTATATACATGGTATAAGTGCTGCATTTTAAAAATACAATAAAAATATGTATATTCACATTTAAATACAATATATATTTTGTATCTCTACATAACTGTATATGTACACATATTAATATTGTGGTGGTCATTAGTACAGTTTACCGAACACCATGATTCTCCTCTTTCTCCCTCATGGGGCTGCACAGCCCCAGCCCCTCTGAGGTTAGCCATGGCCACGCAATTTGCTTTGGTGAAGGAAATGTGAGCAGAAGTGATGTGTCACTTCTGGGTAGAGGTTTCAAAAGCCAGTGCAAATTTACCAGGTGCCCTTCCCCTCAATGGCTCAGGGAAGCAAGTGTCACAGTCGAAGCCTGGGTCTCTGAATAACCACGATGATAATAATCTCTCCCAGCCCCCACTGAACCTACAACGTGAGCAAGAAACAAACTTTCCTCATATTAAGCCATTGCTATTTTGTGGTTCTTGCTACTATAGCACAAGTTAGCCATCCTGATACATACAAGAAAAAGAAAAAATCTGGAAAGACAGATATCAAACTGTAATCCTGGTGTTACCTCTAAAGAGCAGAATTAGAGGGGAAGAGGGAAAGAGTGAAGAGGGGAAGGGAGGGGATTGGGGGGGTGGAGATTTTCAGTTTTTATTTTATATGCTTAGGAACTGTATAAATTTTTATAAGCACGTACTGTTTCTGGAATTTCAATAAAGGTATTTGTAAATAATCTAAGATGTCCAGAAAAGTGTCCATTGTTGCTTTTTAAAATCCCAATAAACCATAGTTCTGACACAGTGAGAAATAAAATCTCCCTATGAGCATAGAGAACAAAATACGAAAACCGGCCTTCATCAGAGTTTTAGGCGGAAGCACAAAAGGACTTATTGGAAAAGTAAAACTCTACCCAGGGAAGACTACATGGGAGATAAACTGCTTCCACGTCTGGCTTCATCAAAGACGGGAAGGTTTTACTGAGATGACAGAGAGGCAGATGGGAGAAGGGAAGGATCTGCCAGAAATGCCTGCTAGGACTTACAAAGCATTTATAAAAATTACTAAATAATGGTTCAAAAGCACCCAGGGAAACAAATGTGTACACAAATGGCAGCAGAGGCAGCTGTCAAGGCAAGGCACGGTTTGATGTGAGCAGGGAGAGATATCAGTACACCTGGAATAGAGAAACACGATAATTGTTCTCTGCAGGAAAACAATAACCTTTGTGGAAGAATCTCAGGGACACGACTCAGCTGCAGAGGAGCAACCACAAGGCAAGGAGCTCACAACTAATCAAAGCAACAGCATGCTTATCTGCCTCTCACACCATCGATTTTTTGGTTATAAAATTTAATTAAAATGTCATAGAACTTCATCAGAGGGAAAGCCGAACCAACATGGATTCTTAAAGTACCAGGCACTTTAAAGATTTGCTGACTTGATCCTCACAACAGCCCCAGCAAGTATTTTATGTTCATTCTTAGAGATGAGGAACCTGTGGCAACTTGTCCAGTGTCACCGCGTGACAGAGCCAAGACTCAAACCCGTGCCTGGCTGTGGTCTTTCCAGGATCACTGGGAGGGCTGCCTAGCAATGAAAGGAAAAAGCAATGAAATCAGCCCAGGAAATTGGTGTCTCTTCCACGCAGCCAATGGGAATGTTCATTTACAAACACCTCGGATTATTTCAACCTGTGAAACAGTCACCTCATTTGTTTTGTGAACCCAAAGTCAAGATACTGATGTCACTCAAATAGATAAAATGAGTTTCCCATGGTGATGTATATAATTAATACACCCAAGTATGAGGCAGGCACCAGCTCCAGAATGGAAACTTTAAAATAGTTAATTAAACTCATCAAACTTTAAAACTATAATAGATTTAAAAAGAAAAAAATTGTCAGTATTATTTTAAAGATTTTAAACCTAGAGAACATCCAGTCGACATTCACCCAAATGTAACTGTCCCTTATCCCACAGCCATCTTTGTGTGTTTTGGCTATCTGCTGTATCTCAAGTGCCCAAGCACAACCTGGCACAAAGTAGGTCTCAAAATATTTATTAGATGAGTCAAATAAGCTGGTCATGTCTGTTCTGGTTAACCAGTAATCTATATATATGCAGACAAAATTCTCTAATAGTTTCTCCCCTATTTAAAAAAATATATTAACAGATCAAATAACCAACGTCTGTAATTACCCAATAGAAGGTAGAAGGAAAAGAATCAATACTAACTGAATACCTACAGTGTGCCAAGCATTGGGTTGAGGCAACTTACATACATTCCTTCATTTAATCACAAAGTTTTTGTGATTAAAAACTTTTGCACAAAAGTTCTGCAAGATAGGTGTCACTAATCCACTGTCACAGTTGGAGAAACTGAGGGTCTGTATTTAGTACACAACCAGTTTAGCCACACGGCAATTAGAGGCAAGGATTTTAACCCACATCTGTCTGACGTCAAAGGCTGTGCTAACTCCAGAACACAACACTTCCTCCTTAGAGAAGGCTCTTAAATAGTGGCTGATTACTTTTACAATATGTTCTTTTCAAGGAATAGATTTGAAAGAAAAATGAAACATATGACTGAATTGTTGCATTCAACTTCTGCTAATACAAAACCAGAATCCAAAACACTACCAAAACTCAGGCACAATACACAGTTTATGCTTTATAACAAACAAAGCAGCCTAGGAATTACATCATCTGCTTTAATAAAACACCAAAATTCTAATTTGTAGTAGTTATAGGACTTCAATGTGAGCTCTTGGAATTTATTATCTTTCAAAGGACTGCTTAAGGAGTTAGTGTGGATTCATGAAGCTATTACCTGTATTGTATTGTTCAAATAACAGTGGTGGTGAATTGTGATTTTTATGTTATGACAAGTTTAACTTGCAAAGGAAAAATTCTAATGGATTAGACATTAAAATAACATGTCTGGTGAAGGAGAACATTTGATGGAGTAGGGCATAAACCGTTCTTTAATGGAATGCTGTTTTCAAAAAATGGGAAGTAAATTGCAATGACTATCATTGAAACTAGAAAGGGAGGGAAGGTTAAACCATCCAGTTTTTCATTTTATACTCTGCTTTCTTCCAGAAGGAATCTGCGATGGAGGGAGTCAAATAGCAGGCTCACATTCCGCGGGGGAGGATGGCAACTCAGCTAGTCAAACGGCACAGGGATCGCGCCTGGTCTGTGGGCAGCGGTGAGACAGGGTTTGGCAGACACAAAGTGCTCCCTCTGCCAGGCAGGATGTATATTTCAACGTGCTGTATTTCAAGTCCTATTTGCATCATCGCTGTCCTGGTTCTGAGCGACAGATGAGGAATGGGAGGGTTAAGAAGTGGATAATTATAAAACATACCTAGAAGTGGGCTTTGGAACCAGACAGACTACCCTTTGAATGCCGACTCTCTCACTTGCTGTGCCCACCTCCGTTTCTTCAGTTGTTATCTGAGAATGATGATGAAGATGATGATGATGACAATAATAGAGTAACTCCTTGCAGCATAGTTGTTATTAATAGCAAAGGATTAGCAAAGACGACACTATAGGATTGAAAACTGGCCACAAGTGCAGGCCCTGGACAGCTCTGCCACTTGTTACCTGAGCGGACCTCGGGCTAGCCCTGTAGCAACCTGTCTCCGAACATCGGTTCCCTCATCTCTAAGTTGGAAATGATAATGGAGTCTATTTCAGAGGACTGCTGGGAGGATTAAATAACCTACAGTAAATGCTCAGTGCAGTTTTAATGAGCATAAAGCACTTAGTACAATGCTTAGCACATAATATTAATAGATATTTAATAAGCAGTAACTAATATTATACAAGTTGTAAGTAGGACAATATAGTAAGTGTATACATGTTCTGAAGAAAGGCTAGATAAATTTCAGAAGACAATGCATGATTTGGAGTTTCTGAAAAACAGAACTCAGACTGTGACAGATCCCAGGACAGGGGCTTATGCAAACTGTCACCAACAAAGCTCCCACTGTGGAATCTCTCAGAGCCCTCATTCATGGCAGCTGGTGTCCATGGCACCACTGTGCACATATACACAACCTACATCTCCAAGGAGGGCAGCTCACAACAAAAGTGGCATTTATTCTCTTTGGTGTCTTTCCTCTAAGGTTTTCATTAATGACAGTGGGAAAGTGACAAAGGAATATGCAGGCAATGGGTAGAGAAGTTCGCAAGACTGGAAGGGGCCATACGGTTCCGTAAATATTGAGCAACTGCTATGAGCTGGGCACCATCCCTCTCTTTCATATTGCAGCTTCAGTGGTGACTCTATAAACATGGTTTTGCTATTGGAGCAAAACTTCAGTCTTATCTACAAGTTTACAGAACTAACATCTGTGAATTTTCCCTTTCAGAAGCAAATTCAACATTGTGGACACAGTTAAATTAGACCTAACCAGAATAGATACGACTGAAAACTGAATCATCCAAGAGTTGGCATGGTTCACTTGGGACTGAAGGAGAGTGGGCAAGGGAGGCTGGGGCTATATATGGCGAGCAATCTGTGATCAGATTCCGTCAGAAGCGCAAGCTTCTTGGCATGCCCTTCAACGTGCTCCGTGATCTGGCTCCTTCTTCATCTCTCTCCACTCCCCAACGTGCCCCTTAAACCGCCATCATCCCACCCTGCATAGAAAACCTGGTCTTTACTCCCTGCTTTGTTCCTACTCTGCAGGAAATGCCCTTGACCCACTCACCTCCCAGATTGGACTGTAACTGTGTGTTTGCAGGACTGGGAGCTCCCGGAGGCCAAGGAGGCCAAGGAGTATATACCATTCCCATCTACATCTGCAACCCCTAACCCGGGGTCTGCCAATAGAGGACACAGAACTGAAGCCTGGTTTCAAATAGAATACCTATTTCAAATGCTTGCTCTGCCTCTTTTTAGCTGTATGACCTTGGATAAGTTAACCTCTGTGTACTTGAATTTTCTCATCTGTGAAATGGACACAATAAGGAACTTACTTCACTGGGTTGTTGGGAGAATCAAATACTTGTATATACGTAAAGCACTTCAAACAGCACCTGGTACAGAGTAAGCTTTATAAAGGTTTATTATCATAATCATCGTCGTCGTTAAACGCATGTGGAATAAGGAAAAGTGGAAAAGGAAGGGAGATTGTGTGCCCTGCAGCCGAGCAAACTTCTGAATTCACACGCTGGCTCCGTGCCACCCTGTTAAGTGGACCATGTTACACAGCTCCTCACAATACATCCACAAAAGGAGCCAGAGCTTTCACTCTGGTTGGTGTTCATGACCTTGTTTCTTACCTGGGCTACTCACCCACTCCTGCCAAAGCCAGCCAGCTAGGTCCTCCCAAACCCTGCAGCAGCAACACAGCATGACATGGAAGGGACACTGTTGCTCAATCCCTTGCACCCCACCTCCCAGGAGAAGTTCCCAATCCTAGAATGTCAGTGCTGGGAGTTAAGAGATTATCTTATTCAACATCACCCCCGTAACAGATGGGGAAGCACAGGCCTAGACAGGTCTTGTGTTTGCACTTTGTCAGTCCCAGGTTTATATATATGTTACTTTTCACGCAGTCAACTTTGTAGGAGGTACTGAGAATACCATAATCATAATTTAAAGCAGGATGGAACTTTAAAGTTTATCTACTCTGGCACTTTTCAAACGCCACATTCTAGGGTGTCAAGATGAGATGTGAGCTGTTGTAAGCATTCCATCATTCCTTTGATGACTATTTATTGAGCACCTACAATGTGCTGTGCAGCAGGGACACGAGTCAGACACCACCCCTGCCCTCAGAACCTCACAGACTAATGGAGAAGAGTGACAGTAAGGAAATAATCACACATGCGTAGCAAAATCTTATTGTTGTGAGTGGATTATGTTTTAAAATATACTAGAACAAGCATTTCCACTTACATGCCAATATGCTTTATGAGTGGGAGAAAAAGGCAGGCTTGGGGTGCCCTGGAAGCCACCCACCCCACCGGGTTGACCAGTGCAAAGGTCTCAGGCAGATTAACATTACCATTATGTGACTGCTGCAGTAGAGAGACTGGGACCCACTCAACTAGTTCTATCCACCCCCATTTTACAGATAACCAAACTGAGGCCTGTAGAGTTTAACTAACTTGCCCAACCTAGCACAGCTAGTACCTGGAAAAACCTTAAAATTCTGTAATGACTCACATAGCCTTCCTTCCGGAAAAAAGTCCAGCTCCCATAGTGTGGCACATGATCTGACCCCGCTCATTCTGCAGCCTCGTCTCTCACCATTTCACCTCCCACTCTTTGATCCAGCCATACCGAAATACATGCAAAGCCCCAAACGGACCTCTGCTTTCCCCATACCACTCCCTCTAACAGCGACCCAAAGTCCACAGCCCCTAAATAACTCCAGCTCATCTTCAGCACTCAGGACTCAGCTCCAGTTTATCTCCTCCAGGAAGCCCTTCTGGGCTGCCCCTCCTCTACCTCCCACAGCACAGATACCTTCACATAGAGAAACACTCATCACATAATGTATTCATCCATTCAACAAATATTTATTGAGTAACTTCTATGTGCCAAGCACCTGCTGGTACAGCAGTAAACAAAACAAAGCCCCTGCCCTCATGGAGCTTACATTCTAGTGAGAGAAACAGACAATAAACTAATAATACATAATAATACATAATAAAATGCCAGGTGGAGTTTAGTGCTATGAAAAAAAAAAAGATCAAGGGCTGGGGACTGGTGGGGGATCATTGAGGAAAGTCTTTCTGGGGAGGTGGCATTGGATCAGAGATCTGAAGAAGTGACAGAGTAAGCTGCACAGATAACTGAGAAGGGAACATTTCAGGAAGCAGAAGCAATGGCCCTGTAATTACTATTAATAAAATTATTTCTTTACTTGTGTTTTATTCTCTGTTGAACTATAAGGTTCTTGAGGGCAAGGGTCACATCTTAAGCATGTTTGATTCCCAGGGCCCAGCACAGAACTTGGCACCTCCATAGTGGACATTTACAGAATGAGTGAATGAACCTGGGCTGGGATGTATGAGTCCACCTAGCCCCATCTCTCCTACTGAACACGATCCTGCTTCATGTCTCTCTCTTCCACAGGGTTAAGCTAAGCACAGGCCCTCCTTGGGCCAATCTGTCTAGCCTGACTCTGTGGCCTGGTGTCAGTCACTGGGTTCTCTTTTCATTAGGACTATGGCACTGACCAGTTGTTCAGTTTTACTCTGTCTGGGCCTCATATCCCTGGCCTGGATGTGGAACCCCATCTAGAAATCCAGACACTCTAGGACTGTGAGTCTGCCATTGCTGTCCCCAGGTTTCCCCAGGATGAAAGTCCTCCCCTGAATTCCAAGGCCCCAAGCTGGGGGCCCTGACCCCTGGAGAGTGATTTCCCCAGTGGCTAACTCCACCCACCTGGAAGTTGCCCTGCCTTGATGCTTAACTTCCCTCCAAACCAAATGACTCACATCAACACTGTGACCACATCAATCCTTTCTGTGGCCAGCTCTCTGCATGCTTCAACTTCCAAAAACCATTACTGAATGTCTACCATCCCAAGGCACAGGACTAAGTGCCTGAGTCCTCAGGTTGCCTGCTGCAGATCCCTGCTACCTTCAACAGACCATCTGGGTCTAAGTGTGCGCACTCAGCTACCCTGAATCAAAATCTTAGCACTTCTGAAAGCACAGTAAATAACCCATATGCTGCAAATAAAGTCAAATGGCTTTATCCACTCGGCCAACTCACTGGTGCTTCCTCCTAGCCCTCATCAGCCTAAAATGGGCTCAGGGATGAATAACTCATCTCTTCCTTCACCCTTTCATCCACCACTTACTGACGCCTGCTATATGTCAAGCCTTGGAACATAAAACACAGTGCCTGCACTGATGATGATGATGGTGATCATGATGACGGTGAAGGACGAAAGGATAGGATGGTAAGATAAGTTCCTATTTATTGCATAGTTGTGCTATAAAATACTAAGCAGTGAGTTTTCTAATATTAACAAAATGATGAGATAGGTATTATTGGCCTCAACTTGCAGAGGAGGTAATGGGCTTAAGAAGCAAAGCAACTTGCTCAAGGTGACACAGTTAAATATCAGGGTGGAATGAGACCCTAGGTCTGTTTGCCTCCAAAATACAAACTGTTATACTGACCAAGAGTCACACAGTAAGTGCCAAACACTTAACTTCAATGAACAAGTGAAAGAGATGAGGGTCCCAGGCCCCAGGGACTCACAAGCTGCTGGAGGAGACAGACATATGAACAACTATCTACAGCATGCAGAGGTGAGTCCTGAGAGCTGGAGACATAAAAAGAGCTGTAGGGGAGCCAGAGGAGAGAGTGGCTAACTTGACCTAGAGGGGTCTAGGAAGCCTTCCTGGAGGAAGTGACTTTGGGGCTAGGCCTTGAAGGATAAGCTGTTTGTTGCAGCGGACAAGAAACCTCCAGCGTGGCGTGGCGCACCGCGGGAGCTCAGCCCTCGCCCGCCGACCTGGCCTGGGCCGTGGAGGGTCCTCTGAGGCCGTCCTGTCCACCCCCCTGTGCCCACGCGGCCGGGCCAGGCCTCACCTCCTTCCACTTGAGCTGGCGAATGCTGATCTTTAGGGCGTCCAGGGAAGTCCTGGCCTTGGAGCTGTCCACGGTGACGGGCCGCTGAGAGCCATACTCGTCGGAACGGTGGCCCGAGCTCCGCTTACAGCTTCGGCCCTTGCTCCTGGGCTTCCCGTGCGGGCAGAGGCCCAGCGCCGGCGCTGACTTCGGGTTGGCCGGGGGCAGCGTGGGCAGTGGCCGCGCGGGGACAAGAGCGTCCCCCTCCTCGGGCGCGCGGAGCTGCGCCCGGGCTGGAGCCTTGAGCTGCTCCTCCCTCACCTTGCGCTCGGGCTCCCCGGCCGCGCCCGCATCCACACGGACCTGCTCCGCCGCCGCCTCCGCTTTGGCCTCCGCCTCCGCTTTGGCCGCCGCTTTGGCAGCGGCCACCGCGTCTGCCTCCCACCGGGCCGCCAGCTCCCTCTCGCAGCTGCCCCGCCGCATGGCGCTCAGGGCTGGGGCCAGTGCCAGTGCCGCCGCCGCCGCCGCCGCCGCTCCGCCGCCCCGGCCCGCGACCAAACAGCAGCCGCTGCCGCCGCCGCCAAGCGCTCCCCGCCCGAGCCCGTTGCCATGATCGCTCAGGCTCGGGTTGACAGGGGCAGTCGCCGCCTCGAGACGGCGTCCGGCAAGGGACAATCGCCAACCAAGCCCCAGCGACCTCATAGGCGAGGGTGTCCACGTGACCAGGCCTGTCATAGAGGCGGCGGCGGCCATCTTGGAAGAGGGCAAAAAGCCGCTTTGGCGCGCGCACCTGGACAACCTGCCAAGTGTCGGAGCGCGTAGAGAGTGGAGAGGAGAGGTCGCAGGTGAGCTTGGGGACGGAAAGCTGTTGCGCACACCTGGGGCTCCTGAGCGTGGGGACTGGGGGAAGAGGCTCCCTGGCCTAACTCCCGGTCCGACGGGGAGGCACAGCCACCCCCCGCGACCCGCGCGTGGGAACCTCTTCAGTCTGATGATGGCTATCGCAAGCCCAGGCCCCACGGGAGCAGCAAGTGTTCCGTTGGAAGAAAACCTTTTCTGATCCTTCGAGAGCCCCCAGACTGAGAGAGGAATCACCTTCCCCTGTGCTCAGGGCGCTCCTGCTGGAAGGGGCGAGCCCTGCAGATTCCCAGTCCAGTTGAGGACATTAACCACTGCTTCTTGTTAGGGCACTTTTTTATTGTGCAAAATATACATAACAAAATTTACCATTTTAACCACTTTTAGTGTACAGTTCAGTGGCATGCAGTACATTCACATTGCTGTGCAACCGTCGTCACCATCCCTCTCCAGAACTTTTCGTGTTCCCATTTGTGCCGGTTAAACATTAAATACCCATTCCCCTCCCCCTCAGCCCGTGGCAGCCACCATTCCACTTCCTGCCTTTATGAATTTGACTACTCTGTGCACCTCATATAAGTGGAATCATACAATATTTGTCCTTTAGTGTCTGGTTTATGTCACTTAGCATGTCTTCGTGGTTCATCCATGTTGCAGCATGTGTCAGAATTTCACTTCTTTTTAAGGCTGAATAATTTTCCATCGTGTGCACACACCACATTGTTTTCATCCATTCATCTGTGAATGGACATTTGGGTTGTTTCCACCTTTTGGCTATTGTGAATAATGTTGCTGTTAACATTGGCAAACAACTATCTGTTCGAGTCTCTGCTTTCAGTGCCTTGGGTTTGCCATATATTTTTTAAGCTAAACCAAGGAGAGGGCTCTCCGCTCCCACCTGAGGGAGCCACATTTGTTTTTTTAGGGAACGGTGTTGGGAAGGTGTAACAGCACCCCAGACTGATGAGTGACCATGACTGCACACAGGTGAGCTTTGCCACGCTTTGTGCTATAGGGCGAAAAGAACACAGAAGTTATCGAGGGAGGTGGCCCCTCCTTCTCTCGCATCTCTCCAGGTGTCTTGTTTCTTTGCTTTGGCCCAGGGTTTCACTGGTGAATAAACTAAACTGCCTTGAAATGACCAAGTCTTAAACTCAGGAGGTCCAAACCTCCTTCTTAGCAGCAGATGGCGCTCTCACCTGTTCCCTTGGAGCCCACGTGGTTTTATGTCCCTGTTTCTGGAAGTGGATACACCACACTGTTACTTATACCGCACCAGAGCAACCTGGGGTGCTTATGTAGAATGCAGGCTCCGGAAGCCCACCGCCCTCCCCAGAGACTTTGATGCAGAGCATCTGGGTGGGCCTGGGAATCTGCATGTTGAATTAGCACCTCCGCTGATCCTAAGGCAGCCAAGATCAAGAACGACTGGACTGTATTTGGCGGCCTCTGAAGATTCTTGGAGCTGTCTGCGGTACCAATAAGAAGCCCTCACTGCACCCCCCATCTCTCGCCACCACTCTATCCCCAAATCCTCCTGGTGCCTCTGGTCTCAGCAAGTGGCACCGCCTTCATTCAGTCATCCATGCTTGCAAATTGCCAAGTCTTAACTTAACCCTCTCCCTGGCCTCCTGAAACTAGTCTGTCACTAAGTATTACAGGTTCTACGTTGACCGTCTTTCCTCTCTTGTCTGTCCCTTTCATCACTACCCCAACTCAGGCTTCTGCCCTTGGCCTGGGCCACTGCAGCGCACACACACACATACCCCAGTCTCCCTGGCTCCAGTCTCTGCCCCCATCCATTCTCCACACTGCAGCCAGACCTGCCACTCTCCTGCTTAGACACCTCCCCTGTTTTCCCGCCACTTACAGATAAAGTCCAAGCACATTAATTGTCCTAACAGACCCTTCCTGATTACCATTTTTTTTTTTTTCAGAGACAGGGTCTCACTCTCTCACCCAGGCTGGAGTGCAGTGGTGTGATCATAGCTCACTACAGCCTCAAACTCCTGGGTTCAAGTGATCCTCCTGTCTCAGCCTCCCAAGTAGCAAGGACTACAGGCACATGCCACCACGCCTGGCTAATTTTTTTTACTTTTTATAGACACAGGGTCTTGATATGTTGTCCAGGCTGGTGTCAAACTCCTGTTCTCAAGTGATCCTCCCACCTCAGCCTCCCAACGTGCTGGGATTACAGGCCTGAGCCACTGCACCCAGCCCTGATTACCATTTCTGAAATCACCTCCCTCCCTGCCTCCATGCCTTTGTACACACTGTTCCCTCTGCTTGGACTTCCCCTTCCTTTGTGTCTCTACGTGGCAAACTCGGACTCAGCTTGGGTGTCATCTTGGATAAGCTTTTCTCAGTGCCCCAAGTAATTACTCTTTCTACTCTTCTAATGACACCCATTGATACCTCTCCTGTGGTCTGTCACACTATAGAGAAATCATCTCAGCCTCCCCCATTACCCTGAGTAGGAACAAATCTGGTCTGATTCATCTCTGTGTCCCCATCTCCTGGGGCTTGAACATAGTGGCCCTCAGAAAGTGATATGAATGTATTAATTAATGAGTTATTTTCAACTTCATTTGTCCAATCCGGAAAGACTATCCTACATAGAGATATCCATGTTTGCTTTGCATCCCAGGACTTCTGCCTCATGGCCTTTGCACATGTCCTTCCCTCTGCCTAGAACACACTTTTTCTAGGTCTCTGCCTACTTCTCCTTCCATGTTCAGTGTAAATGATACTTCTGCAGAGATGCCTATGATCTCGCTATCTAAATCAGACTTCTTCAGATGAAATAATGACACAAGAGAGGAAAACAAGAGGAATCACAAGGCAGTACACAATTAAATGCCAAACGAGGCAAAGTGTAGAAAATAAAAATTATTTAGGCATCTGAGGAATGGAGAATTTACTGTGAATTACAAAGCCAGACCAGCCTTCATGTAAGAGGAGCCTTCGAGGTGGAGTAAGAACCCAGTGGACAGGAAGTTAGGTGGTGTCACTCAGAGCTGTGGGCAGGGCTGCCACAGTCACGCAAGGTGCCTCAGGAGGGTCGAAACCCAATGTGTGCTCTGCCCACCACGCCGCACGCACCCGTGGAGGCTTTGTCCACCAGAGGGGGGCGCTATTGCCAATTGGGTCACAGGCTCCCAGGGCTGCTGGAGGTCCTGTGCTAAGAGGGGAGATGCGGAGAAGGTGCAGTGCAAGTGGAGTTAAGAAGAGGATCATCGTCAGCCTCTTCCAGGGAGCAGGAAGCAGACTGGACCAGTTTAAGCCCAGCCTTGGAGGAAGGAAGAGCAGGAAACAAGTCCCAGTCGCCAGGCCTCAACACCACGGCACCCTTTCACTTCTCAGGAAACTCCAAAATGTGTTAGTGGAAAATCCCACCCCATCCGAGGCGCCTCCAGGAGAAGCTTCAGGTGCGGCTACTGAGGAGCGAAGGGCAGGTTAGAATTAGGGAGGAGGATTCCTTCCCCAAATACACGAACGTGTAAATAAAGGAGCTCTCTGCAGGAGCTCTGTCCTTGTCCTTCATGTCACTCACCACAGCCACTGGGGCTGCCAGCAGTAGTTAGAGTGTTACTTGTGTGTCTGTGTGTTGTGGCCTGTCTCGCCAGCCTGAGTGCAGATGCCAGAGTGAGGGGTGCATGGCTCTTGTTGACCAAAATGTCCCAATTCCTAGTTCCGTGCCTGGCAGAGAGCAGGCACTCGGTAACTATTTCTTGAATGAATAAACGAATGAATGAATGAATGAAAAACTAAACTGCCCAGATATTCAACAATAAGGAAATAGTTAAGCGAATTATGGCAAACGCTGTCAATGACAGTCTTAGCCGCCTAGGAAAATGTCGATGATGTAACATTAGGGGAACTGGCGCAAGCATTGTAATTACGATGCTTCAAAACTGCTCTGCATAAACAGGGCCTGGAAGAATGTAGAGGAAAATGAGAACAGCTGCGGTGCTGGAGACAGGCGATCCTGCTTGAAATTTTCCCCTCAATTTTGGCAAACTGTAGCAACCTGATGCGTGGCCCTTCCTATCCTTGAACCCAGCAATCAATCCCATTGCTAGAGCTTGGTGCTGAGAATCAGAAAGACAAAGCTTTACGCAGGAATCTATCATTGGCGAGTAACCTCTGCATGGCAGGCCCTGTACCAAACGTTTTGCCTACGTCATGTCATTTCATCTCCACAGCAGCGCTGGGATGGGGCCCGTTGTTAAGCACATTTTACAGATGGTGAAGGAAATTGCTGCTCACAGAATCGCTTGCCCAAGTCACACAGCCAGTGGAGGCAAAAACAGAATCCAAACTCAGAAGGGTCTGACGCCAGCACCTAGCTCCCAACACACACACCAACTCCCACACCAGGCCTTTGTCCCCAAAAGTACTCAACATACATTTCAACACCATGAGTCATAGGTATGTAAATATACATCAATGTATACACACACTAATCCTCAACTAGGTGAAAATTCTGGGCATTGAAAAACACGAGAAGCAAATATGCCAAAATGGTAGTAGTGGTTACTCTGGGTGACAGAATTAAGGGTGACATTTCCTTCTTCATTCTTTTCTATATTTTCCGAATTTTCTACAATAAACATGCATTGATTTGATAACTGGAAAATTAATGTAATTGTTAAATTAAAAACTTACCTTAGTTGTTGTTATATCACTTTTACAGCAAGTCCATTTGTGGGGAAAGAGGAAGGGACCGACGGGGGTTGGGGGCAGCTTTTACGCCGGCGGCTCTTTTCTGCCCTGTTGGTATCAGGGGTCGCCACCAGGTGGCGCCCGCGGTCCACCTTTTAAGCGTTGGCGAAGGCGTGGGGAAGGTCCCAAGGTGCACGCGTCGGAGCAGCTCCCGCCTGGCTGGCTGCAAACACACGTTCTTTCGCACCTGTGAGCTTTCGCTGCTGTTGCTCCCTCTGCCTGGTGCGCCCCACACCACCTGACCCCCTGTCTGCTCAGTTAATCCTTAAGGCCCAGATATGAAACGTCCTTCTCTTCTCAGATAGGGGGTGACAGAGCACCCGGGCGCACCCAGGTTCCTGGAAGGCGGGTGATCACTCTTGAATGAGCAGAAAGCTGCAAGTGCAGTTTCAGGCTATCGTTTCCTCGAATAGGTTGTTTCTTTGTGAATGACAATTACAGCCCTCGTTCATTGAGCACATCTGTGTGCCAAGCCCTGCTGTGTAACAGGGCATTTAACTTCTCTTCCCACAAGACAGCTGGGCGCGGAGGTGCAACTTAAGTTCTGAAGCTGACTGCCTGGCTCCAAGTCTCCCCTCTCCCACCTCCGGCTGGTTATGTGTTAGCATAAGTAGGTTACCTAGCCCTGCTGGGACTCTTCTAGGCTGTAAAAAGGTGAAAATGATAGTACCTACCTCCCAGTATTACTGTTGCTTTGAGGATTAAATTGGCCGCCATATGGAAAAGCATTTAGGACAGAAACAAAAGCCCTCGATAACCTGCTAATTGCTGTTATGTCCCTACGTCCCTCTGGACTGTGTGCTTCCTTCCCTAGGAGGCAGTCTGCCATTCCGTCCTCTCTGACCCACTTCTCTGGCCCCCTCTCAAGCTGGGCCGCACTTCCCTGTCCCCACTGGACCAGGAGCTCCCCAAGGACTGACCGGTCTGTGAACAATTCAGCCCCTGGGTCCCCAGCACAGGGCCTGGCACAGAATAGGTTGTGTTTATGGAATTGGACTACTTAGCCCAGGGATTGTTGCCTCAGGATTTACAGTTCTGTATCTACAGTTCTGCCAAGGCTGTAGGGATGAAGGAGGAATTTATCAAAAAAAAAAAAAAAAAAAAAGGAGTTTTGAAATTTTTGAAACTTTTAATGAAGAATAAATACATATAGAAAAGCTCGATGGATTTTCATACACTGAACACAGCCATGAAACCAACACCCAGATCAAGAATCAGAACATCCCTGGCATTCTGGAAGTCCCACCCTTGGGTAACCACTTTCCTGACTTCTAATAGCCTGGATTGATTTTGTTTAAAATAAAATAAATTTTAACCGACTCCAGTCTTAAGAAGCCATGCGGCACATGATCTGCTTGGTGTGGAGAGGCGTTTGCAAACACAACGGGAGATGGTGGCATCCACAGGGAACCACGTGACATCTGTGAAATGAGCACCCTCCCCACTCAGCCCGCCACGTAGCCACACTGTGAGTGGGAGTCGGGGAGGGAAGGCCCGGGGGATGGGACAGAGACCGGAGCAGGGAGCCTGGCAGAGCCGACAGCTTGAGGAAAGGCCTAGAGTGGTGAGCCCAGGAGTAGAAGGGGCTGCTGGGGTGTGGGCGGGGTGGAGGTAAAGCGTAGTGAGGCTGACACTGGCAAGGTCAATGTCAAAACAAGCCCCTCCTAGTAGCCATGGGGTTTCCCGGGAGAGCTGTAAGCAGAGGACTGACATGGTCAGATTTCTATTTCAGAAAGAACACTCTAAGCCTTGAGAAATAAAAGTAACAACATTTATTGAGCTAGACACTTTACATGGATTACCTAGTTTAGTGCTCACGGCAACCAAGGAGGTAGACAGCATTGGTATCCCCCAGTTTACAGACCAGGAAACAGTGCAAGGAAAGCCAGTGTGTTCCCAAAGTCACACGGCTGGAGGGCAGGAGCCCATGTGCCAACCAGCTGTGGCCCAGAGCCTGGCCCTCTTCTGGGATGGTTAGGTAGCCAAGGGGTGGCAGGTGGGGGCTATGGGAAGGGAGTGAGGTGGGCAGGAGCTGGGGGCCTTCCTGCTTCTCAGGGCGCATCAATGTTTCCCTGTCCTTAGGCACGAGGGACTTGGTCTTCGCTCCTCTCTCACCAGCCTCCTCCTCCTCCCTCACCCAAAAGACTCATCCTTTCAATGCTTCCATTCAGTCGAGGAAGACACTTGGGAGAGGGCAGTGAGTCTGGGGTCCCACGGCCCTGGTCTCTGCTCTCAGGCTCCCAACCCTCTGTGGGAGGGTCTCTGGAAGCCTTGGGGACCCTGGTCCCTCTAGTTATCCCAGGGATGGGTGGGGGTGACCCCAGCCATCTCCAGCCTCCTTCCCTTCCAGGGCACCCTCTCCTGGGGAGATTATTGAAGCTGCTGTCAACCCCGAGGCTGGCACCTCTCATCTGAAGTGGGTGAATGGCCACTAGGAGACCTCCAGACTAGCAGCACCTCCTGGGGAGCCCCTGTCCTGGGAAGCCACCTGGAGAAGGCACCTGGCAGACAGAGGTGCTGCGGGCAGCCACTCCTGGCAGACAGGCACACCTGGAGGGGCGGGCCAGAGAGAGGAAAAGAGGGGTGCTCTGGGGAGAAAACCAAGCTGTGGACAGACAGAGGCCAGATCTTGTCTGCTCCAAGAAAAAGCCCTAGTAAAGGAAGAGAGGGATGAGAGAGGGAAGGAGGAAACTAACATTTGCTTAGCACTTCCAATATATTGGGAACTTGACCTTCCCAGCAAACAATGTAAGGCTTCATAGTTTAGAGCAGGCATCAACAAACTTTTTCTGTAAAGGCCAAATAGTAAATATTTTAGGCTTTGCAGATTCTGCCGCCACTACCCAACTCTGCCTCTGTAGCGAGAAAACAGCCTTAGACAACATGTAAATGAAGGAGCTAGTGTGGCTGTGTTCCAAACTTTATTTACAAAAACAAGCAGAAAAGATACTCAACGTCATTAGCCATCAGGGAAATGCAAATCGAAACCGCAATGCGATACTGCTTCACATCCCCTGGGATGGCTGGAATAAAACAGACAGACAGTAAGTGTTAGGAAGGATGTGGAGAAATTGGAACCCTCCAACACTGCTGGGGGAAATGTAAAACGGTGCAGCTGCTTCGTTAAACAGTCTGGCAGTTCCTTAAATGGTGAACATAGCGTTGCCATATGATCCGTTCCACTCCCAGTAGAATGAAAACCCAAGAGAAACGAAAACGTGTTGACACAGAAACTTGTACACATATATGCATAGCAGCACTATTCATACTAGCCCAAAAGTGGAAACAAGCCAAATGTACATCACCTGATAAATGGATTAAAAAAATGAGGTATATCCATTCAGTGAAATATATTTGGAAATAAAAAAGAAATGAAGTAATAGAAAATATAAGAAATTACTCAGCATATAATGAAATTAATCTCCAAATTGAACAGGCCCACTGTGTACCCAGCTTAATGAATAAAAAAGGTGCATACCCTCTCACATCACTTTAAATTATAGTGCACTGGCAAAGAGAAGATCCTAAACATTTCCACAGAGAGAAAGTAGGAGGGAAAGTGAAAACACGAGGAATAGGAAACAGAATGGCGTAAGATTTCCCAACAACAACACAGGAATGTGAAAGACAGTAGAGCAGCGCCTTCAAAATTATGAGTCAAAGTGCTAGAGAATTCTATACCCAACCAAACTATCAAGTGTGAAGCTATACTAATATTTTGAGACATTCTAGGCCTCAAAAAGTTACATTCTAAGTGCCCTTTCTATGGAACTACTGAGAATGTGATCCACCAAAATGAGGGCGTAAAACAAAAAAGGAAGACATGGGATTCAGAGGACAAGTTTTGTAGCAAACACGGATTTTTTTAAAAAGGAAGAAAGAAAAGAAAGTACTGATACATGAACCTGGAAAACATGATGCTAAGTGGAAGAAGTCAGACACATAAGACCACACATTCTATGATTCTGTTCCTATGAAATGTCCAGAATAGGCAAATCTATAGAAAGTAGATTCGTGGTTTTCTAGGGCTGGGAGGCATGGGGGTGGGAAGAGAGGTACAAGGTTTCTTTTTTAGGATGATGATAATTGATTGTGGTTGTGGATACACAACTCTGAATATACTAAAAACCAATGAATTGTACACCTTAAAGACATGCATTGTATGGTACATGAATTATATCTCAATAAATCTGTTTAAAAAACAAAACAGGCAGCAGGCCAGATGTGGTCCACCTGCCATAGTTTGCTGACCCCTGATGTGGAGTAGAGCAGTCAGACTGCCTGGGTTGGAGTCTGCATTCTTGTTTGTGACCTGGGGCAAGATTTATAAGTGCTTTCCTCATCTAAAAAGTGGAGTAATAATAATGGTGTCTCAGAGCGTCGTTGTGCAGACCGAGTTGAACTATGGACGGTGCCTGCACGGAAGTGCTCTGTCAACGCTGGTGATTCTTAGGGGTCCCATTTTAGAGATGGGGAAACCGAGGCTGAGACAAAGGGAGGCTTTTATCCAAAGTCCCACAGTGAATAAGTGAAAGAGTTGAAGTTCAAGCTTCAGTTCAGTCCAGTGCTACATCTTTGTTCTTTCCTTTCTGCCACTCTGTCCTGCTGGCCACGTCCCAACTCACTGAGAGACCCTGGCCTGGCCCTGCACCCCCGGGGCTTCCATTCCCCTATGCCAAGTAAGGTTTGGCCAGACTCCCCTTAGGAACCGTTTCCTCGATGACATTTTACAAATTGGTGGAGAAGATGGTGTGGGAATGCTGGCTGTGACAGGCTCCATGTGCCATGGATCCTCGTGCCGTTGTCATCAAGCCTAGAGGACCGGTTTCCCACCTCCCTTGCTGAACTCCCTTGCCAGCCCCCGGGAGCAGAGGAGGTGCATAATACTCCACCGACTGGTAACAGAGCAACGGCCAGGCTTGTGAAGCAGTGAGCTGGAAATAAAATAACTGACAACATGAGACCACCTTGGATTCTCCAAGCACTGTGTGAAGACAGAGAATAAACACCAAATTTCAAATTGCTTTTCCTAAAAGGTCAAGAGAAATTGAAAGCCACCGCACTCTCCGAACAACAGGCTCCTCTCTTGGAGAACTGTCAGGGTTTAAAAATATTTTACAAAGCAATCATCTGTATGCAATCAAGAGAGATGCCTCACCCAGGTCAAGAAGCAGGGGCTGTTGAAATGTATCCATGGAGTTGTGCTAGAAAAAAGAGAAAAACACCACTGATAGCTCAATTTGAGCCTAACTTTGGAAAGCAAGTTAAAAAATAAACAAAGAAAAATAAATCTCAAGTGTTCCCAAGTGGCCCAATTTGAGAATAAATCCTTTTCCTTGTCGGTTTAAGG
>CM052443.1:118574376-118756411 GCA_028533085.1 Varecia variegata
GCCTACGAGAACCGTGTTATGGCTGGAACGTCTATATATAGCGGAGCATGGAGACCTGAGGCTGGGGAGGCGGCAGGGCCAGGCTGCTCAGGGTCCTGCAAGCCAGGAGCGGGGATGCGAACGCAGTCCTGAAGCTCACTGGGGGATGAGGGTCTGGAACCAGAGCAGCGGAGATTAGATTGATACTTTCCAGTATGTCACTCTGGCTACTGAGTAGAGAAGGGGTAGGAGGGGGAGTCTGGATGCAGCCAGCAAGAGCCTGAACTACACATTCATCCGTTCCACACGTTTTCACTGAGCACTTGCTAGGTGCCAGGCACTGTTCTGCGTGTTGGGCACAGTTTGGAGCAGTGGGACAGAGAGAAGGGGGCAGACCGAGGGCTGTCTGGGAGGTGGTGTGGGAGGCGAGTGACACGTAGAAGTCCAGGGTGACTCCTGGGGGGCTGAGGGACGGATGGAGGTGTCATTTGCTAAAATGGAACCAGCAGGAGAATCAGGTTTGGGGACACAGTGAGTTCAGTCTTGGACAGGTTGAGTTTGAGACGTCTGTGGAACCACTGAAGACCTCTCCCATCCTGGCTATTGGGGTCACCAAATATCGTCCCCACCTGTGACTTTTCCTGGTCTGTGTTTCTTCTCCCTGGGGCAGCCCTTTGGTGGCGGGTGTGAGAAAGGGGACACCAGGGGCTCCGGGGTATGCACCACCTGTGGGCTGGGAGAAGCCTGTGGGGATTTGCGTGTTCAGAGGACACAGGATGGGGGAGAGAGGAGAGACCAGGTGTGGCTGAGGAACCCGGGGGAGGTGGGGGGACTCCGACAGCCGTGGAGCAAGGGAGCGGACTTGCCTCCCAGCCTCAACGTTCTGTCTGTAAATGGGATTGATGAAATTGTTGGAGATTAAACCAGACGATTCAGGTAAGATTCTCAGCAAGAGTCCAGGCCCATAATCACTGATCACTACCTGACGGACGTGTTTGCTTTTATGAGCTCGTTAGAGGCCTGGAGCAGAGCCAGGGCCCAGGCCCGGAGGCTTGGGGGTGCCCATTCAGCCCGAGGCCAGGAAGAGTCTCACGGGGCCAGGTGCCCAGGAGGGAGCCCAGGTGGAGCGAGTGGAGTCAGGGAGACGGCTGAGAGCAGAGGGGTGGAGGAGAGAAAGGGCCCCTGGGGACAGGCAGTGGCCTCCTGGGCCCATCCAGATCCGCTTCACACCCGCCATTCCCAGCCCCTACGCCTGGTGCAGGGAGGGTGTGGGAGGGTGAGGAGGCGCCAAGGCTGGCAAGAGGACCTCAAGGGGACTCTGCGAGCACGGACACAGCCTGGGCACCCTAGGGGTGAAGGGTCTCTGCGCCAGGAGGAAGATGTCCAGTGGTGAACCTGCTGGGAGGCCAAGGCCTGCCCACCTGGCCAGGCCCCCGCCTAGCCCTTAGGCAGTCTGCCCTTGGGCAGCGAGGAATTGGCTAATCCCCGGCACCACCACCTGCAGGGACACCCAGCCCCAGAGTCCCAGAAGGTAGCCCAGGTCAGCAACACCTCCACCTCAAAATACAGCGTTTCCAAGAAAACCACCCCAAACCGGGAGCTCAGGGCAGGTCCCCAATAGATGGATAGAGACACCTGCCCCCAGCTCCCTGGGCTGGGCATTGGCCAGGTCGTGGGGACGTGGCACTTGGGGGCTGGGGTCTCTACCCAGCCCTTTGCCGTTATTCACCTGCCCCTCCCCCTGCCTGGGGAATACCCGTGACAAAGGGGCACCGGTCTCTCCCTAACGCCATTCCCTCTCTTCACTCCCCTCCTCTCATCCCATTTCCGATCTGAACGTGAAGGTCAAATCTGTTTGGAGGCCAAGGTGATGCGGCATGGGGACCTTTCAGGTTCCCTCCAACATGTCAGGTTTCATTCAGCAAGTGCCCTCTGATGCCAGCCCAGAGCCAGGCGCTCGGGACACAAATCCCCTGGCCCACACTGGCCCCCAGACCACCACAGTTCAGTTCGCCCCGGGGATGCCTCCACCAATGTCTGCCTGTGGGATCTCGCCCATCCCTCAAGGCCACCACCTCCAGAAAGTCGACCCTGACTGCACCTGCTCTTCTCTCCCTGCGTCCACCTGAGCCATGACGACGCTCCCTGCTCCCGACTCCCACATCCCTTGCTCTGGCCCTGTCTCAGGTTTGCTCGTGGCAGGGCAGCCTCCCCCAGGAGGCCATGAGCTCCTGAGAGCAATCCCGGGTCTGAATCCCGGCAACAGGTGAGGCTTTTTGACACCTCCTGGGTGCCAGGTGCTGTGCTTAATGCACGGGCCGCTCTACCTCACTGAATCTCCGCTCAAGCCTGTGAGGTGGGCGCTGAGACCCCTACTTCACCGATAGGGAAACTAGGCGAGGATGTGACGGGCCAGTCATGGCAGCAGGGACTTTATCTGCCCGGCCCAGAGGAGATCAGGAGTGGGCGGGGCTGCCAGCCTCTGCCCAGAGCCCACTCTGCGGCCCCCAGCTCTGTTCCACCTGCTGTTCCAAGCTTCCACCCCCACTTTCTGAAGGCCCGCTGGCCAGCAGGGGACCTCCTGCCCAAGGCATCGTATGAACTGGGCTTCCTCTGAGCTGAGGCTCTCAGTGGCTGGGTCTGGGGGTCCCATCCAGGACCCAGCTGACCTGTCCGTGGCGGCCCAGGTGGCTGGCCAGGCTGCACCCCTGCCCACAGCCCTGCCCTGGGGCTGCCACCTGCTCTCAGCCTTGTGCTTTGAGGACCCCAAGCTCAGTCAGTCACATCCCTGGTCCCCAGAAACACCTCAGGTGGCCCACAGGCCCTGGATGACTGGCCCCACCCCACCACGCCATCCTCACTCTCCCAGCCATTACCCCAGGCGCCCACTCCCCCCACATACCGAGTTCTCTCTCCTCAAGGTCACGGCACACGCAGTTTCCTCTTCCAGGCCAACTCCAGTTGCCCTCAATAAACGATCACAGTTAGAGCGCATGCACTGACAGTTGGCAGAAAGCAAACTTTTTTTTTTAAAATAAGAGACAGGATCTCTCTGTGTTGCCCAGACTGGACTCAAACTCCTGGGCACAAGCGACCCTGCTGCCCCAGCCTCCCGAGTAGCTGGTGTGCCACCACACCTGGCTCAAAAAGTGAGCTTTGATCTCAGCCACAGCTACCCGAGGAAGGTAGAATTACTACTGCCCCTATCTAACAGGTGAGAAACTCAAGGTTCCATTCATTCATGTGTCATTCATTCACTCCTCCCCAAGGGCTGGGGATGCAATGGGGACCCTGGATCAGGACCGCTGCCCCGGGGGGCCCAGGGGCACTGTGTGAGTCATTCCAGGGGGAAGAAGAGGAGGAAAGGGGGTCTTGGGGGTGTAGACTGTGGGGAGGGGCAGAGACCTGGAGGAAGAGGGGGTGGCAGCCAGATAAAGGCAGGTCAGGATGGAGAAGAAGCACAAGTTAGTAATTTGCCCAACTGCTAGTCAGAGTCACAAGTGGAACCCAGTGGACTCCACGCCCAGTGCTCTTCCCACAACATCATGCTGCCATACTGACTGCCCACACGGCCAGGCCCTGTCCTGGGCACTGGGGAGAAGGACATGTCCACACCGTGCAGTGAGTGCTGCAGCGTGGACACCGCTATGGGAGCCCAGAGGAGGAGGTTTGCCTTGGGAGAGCGGGAAGGCCTGGGAGGGCTTCCCCGAGGAGGTGACATGAAGTTGGACTTGGAAAGGTGAGTAGGAGTTTGCCAGACGGAAGAGGCCTGTTCGTTAAGAAGGAGTAGGGTGTGCAAAAGCTCAGAGATGAGAATGTGATCAGTGTTTGGGGGCCTCTCCGTGGGGAGCTGAGTGAAGGAGGGGCAAGGGGGGGCCGGCCCTCGACCCCGCGGCTCCATCAGGACGCGAGGAAATCGGGCAGGAGGAGGAGGAAGGAGAAGGAACTGAGGAGGAGAGCTGGGAGCCGGGCTCTGCCACGTGGGGAGGGGACCAGCTGCCAGTAATTGAGGCGCTGTGGGCTCCTCCATTCACTGCCGCCTCTCTCGGATGCTGATTAGCAATTGTTCCTCCAGCTTCTTAAGAGGCCAGGGGATGGCAGGGAGGGGCGAGGCGCCTGGAGAAGCTGCCAGGCTTCCACGCGGAAGGATCCAGGCGCAGTTTGGGGACACAGGAGGCTGGGCCTCAGACACCTACACCCCTCCGTCCCCCGTGCTCCCTCTTTCCAACCAAACCTGGCAGATGGGTAGCGAAAAAGTGCCTAAAAATACCGAGACACGCTGGAGCACCTCCTGAGGCAGAGGCATTTGAAACCACGGAGTCAGGGCGTGAAGCGGGAAATGGGGAAAAATCCTTGGATCATGAGGCAAGTGCCAGTTTGCGGTTTATCTCAGGGCATACTTGCTGTGTGCCTCAGGCCAGCGGCCTAACCTCTCTGAGCCTCAGGTTTCTGGTGAAGGTGGTTGAGAAGGTTCAAGAAGGCAATGTTGGCACAGAGGTTAACAAACAGTAGGTGCTCAACAAATGCGCGATCCACAAGACTCGGGGAACTCAATGTCCACCTCCATTTCCACATCTCGGTGGGGATGTCCTGGACAGAGAGGGGCCCGCTGAGGGAGAGGCAGGCAGGGAGGCAGGGACTGGCCGGGCGGCGCAGAGAGGAGAGGGCAGCCCCCTCACCGCGCCCAGCACACTCAGGTGCAAAGGCCCCGGCAGGGTCTCTAGTTGCCCTGCAGGGTCAGCGCCCTGGGCGTGACACACACCTGCGCTGGCGCAGTGACCAAGCAACAGCCACGCCTCTCCTGCCTCTCTCTGCGGTGTCTCCACGGCCATCCTTGTCCCCATGTCTGTCTCTGTGTGTCTCCGTCTGTCTGTCTCTCCCTCTGGCCACATCTCTGTGTCTCTGTGTGTGTCGCACTGTTTCTACCTACTTGTCTTTCTCACTGTGTCGCTCTGTCTTTGTTTCTGCCTCGGATCCTCTGTTTCTCTCTCATTCTTCCTCTTGTCTCTCTCTTTGTCACCTTCTGTCCAGCCAAAAACAGGGACTGCCTGAATCTAAGCATTGGAAAACCACCACTTTCTCCAAAATGTCCCAAGGCTCCCCCACCCCAAGTCCCGGTCGTGGTGGTGCCTCTGATGTTGGGGGGAGGGCGAGCCCTGCACCCCTCTGCCGTGGAACTGGCCTTGGTAAAAGCAGAGGCAGCCCTTCTGGCTATGACCGTCTCCTGCACGGCCACCATGTGCCGACAGAGAGAGGCGTCCTCGGCTGCCCTCCTCCCTTGCTGCGGCTTGGGTCATGAGGCCCTGTGAACTTGAACTCAGCTCCCCTCTTCCTGCCCTTGCCTGGGTCCAGGCCCATGCTCTCAGCCCGATGTGCGGTGCTGGACTCCTCACCGCCCTGCTGGCCTGAGGCTGGTGCCTTCCACCCACCCTCCATCGCAGGGTGAGCTTCTGACCTGCCCTTCCTGCTCTAGAACCTCCTGTGGCTCCCACCTCCTTTAAGATAAGCTCACACCTGCTCACTGGACCCTTCTGCAGTTCCTGCCTCCCCAGCTGCCCACTCTGTGCGGCCATCATGGCCTTCCATTGTGCCCAAGCACACGCCACTCTCTCCTGACCCTTGTCTTGGCATTTGCTGTTCCTTCCAGTTGGCATTTCTGCTCCATGGCCTCTTCTTGTCTCTCAAAGCCAGCTCCAGTGGCCTCTCCTCAGGAAAACCTGGGTCATTCTCAGCTCTGTGCTCCCCAAACCCTGGCCATCCTCTGCGTAATCCTGCCACTCCGGCTCGCTGCCATCACACCATGAGCTCCCTGTGTCTGGGGCTGCACAGAGGAGGCCCCGGTGCCTGGGCAGAGGAGCCCGTCAGACCCTGGGTGGGGGGCTGTCTGCAGGCCCTCCGGCCAGCCAGCCCCAGACAGAGGCTTCATGCCAGGCCAGTCCTCCTCTGCCAGCCCCACAGGCACCTGGCCCATGCTCCCTGGGGGATGAAGACAGGCAGCCGCCCAGCCAGTGATCCCAGGGCTGCTATCTGGCGAGCAGCAGTTCCATCTCCTTCAGATTCACCCCACACCTCCAAAGAGGCCCCTGAATCTGTGAGCCTGCAGGAAAAGTGCCACTGTTGTTGCGCAAAGCATCACCCTCCAAATGATCGGGCTTGAGGTGCAGGGTGCACGGACAGGGTTTGCTGAGAATGGGGGCGCCCGTGCCTGCCATGAGCCTCTGCTCCTGGTGGGATCCTCTGCTCCCTGGTGCCGGCTGGTCACAGTGAGAGGCAGGGGGTACTGGGGGAAGGGTGGGGCGGGGAGGTCCCAGAGCTGCGTCCAGTCTTGGCTGGGCTCCTGACCTTGGGCTGTGTGACCTTCTTCCTTCAGAGCTCCATTTCTCCATGGTCTCACAGGGGGCTGGACCCACTGGTCTCTCTGATACTGCAGCTCCCCCAGAGTCTGCCCTTTGATTGACATCAACCCTAAATAGCCACCTTCTGCCTCGCTAAAGTCCCTGTGTGCAGGAGCAATGCGTGTGGGTGAGGACTAACACTGCGGTTCCGTGACTGTACCCCACTCTCCCAGGAGCCGGCGCTCAGCCCCGGGCAGTGCTGGCCCTGCCAGGACTCACCCCAGAGGGAGATGCCGAGGGCTGCAGAGCACAGTGTCAGAGCCCCCGGCTTGGGCTCCAACCCTGATTCTGTCACTTTTCAGTTGAGTTACCTTAGACCTGGGCTTCTGGACGTCAGCACTGGTGACATTCTGGATTAGGTAATTCTGTGTTGCAGGGGTGTCCTGTGCACCGTAGGGTGTTTAGCAGCATCCCTGTAGCACCCCCCAAGATGCGACAGCCACAAATGTCTCCAAACATTGACAAATGCCTCCCGGGGAGTAAAATTCCCTGGCTGAGAATCACTGCCTAAGGGAAATCGCTTAGTTTTCTTTGGCCTCAGTTTCCCCATCAGTAAAGTGGGAATTATTAATAATAGTGACAAGGACAAAAGCTAATTTGTAGTATTTACTGAATGTGAGAAATTGTTCTAAGTGTTTTACGTGTTTTATGTCTTAATTCATCGTATCTTTACCTCGGCACTAAAGGTGGGTATCATTCTCCCCATTTTCCTTCCAGGGGAGGAAACAGAGACATTCGGAAGTTGAGTGACTGCCAAGGTCATGCAGCCAGGAAGAGGCAGATTCAAGCAAGGGCGAGGGCAGGCTGCTGCAGAGGACTGAGGATGCAGAGGTGTGGAGGACGCTCTCACGCCCTCTCCCCTCCATCGTTCAGATGGGCCCTGCGGCCCAGAGAGCGCAGGGGTGTGAACACGCCACACAGAGGGTTAGCAGTGGGCAGGGCAAGGAGCCCACGCTCTGCCTCGCAGCGGGCACTCTGCCCATGGCACAGACAGAAGGGGCAGAGAACAGGCATCCCACCCCAACACTCCCCATCAAAGGAAGCCAGAGCCACCTTCAGAGACTGTCGTTGCAGACAGGTTTAACCCAAGTTCATGGGATCAGCTGGTCTGCACTCAGCCGACCTGGCGCAGGCTGGGGGCTCCCTCAGGTCAGCATTCTGTGTTCTCACTCACGTTCTGTGTCTACACTGCTCACTTTACACACTCACTGTGGTCAACTGGGGGTCTGTCACACTGGGCTGGGTAGGGGGACACAAAATGAAAGGGATCCCCAACAGGGCCCAAGAGAATATGGTGTCCAACTGCTCCACTTTGCAGGGAAAGAAACTGAGGCCCGGGAAGCCCAAGGTCGCATCGCAGGTGAAAACAGCACCTAGAAGTCCAGACCTTAGATGCAGGAGCCGGGGCCAAGGCATGACCTGTTCTCATGCTGCCCTCCTGTGGTCAGAGGAGGAATTGCCACCCAGCAGCCCGGCGGCTCCTGCGGTCAGCAGACAGATTGGTCTCCTTTTCTCCTTCCTGGTTCAGCTCACCTCAGCCCTGCCCAGGGCCCTATCCCCTCCCTGTTTCTCAGTCCCGAGGATTCTCACCGCCACAGGGCACCCAGCTGACCCCAGCCAAGGCTGGCCCCCGTGGGCAGGGACACACGGAGGGGTGACCAGCTTTGTGTAGCAGAGCGAGCACCTGTACCAGGGCCCACCTGGCAGCCCCGTGGCCACATCCGGGCACTGACTTCAGTCCTCACCTCCTTGCCGGCTCTGGTGCTCTGCATGATGGATCACATCCTCTGTCCTGAAACTGACTTTCCTTGGCCCCAGTGGCACTGCACTCTCTGGTTTTCCTCCTACCTCCCGACTGTTCCTTCTCAGACTTTTGTGTGCCTCTTGCCCCTCTCCCTGACTGTTGGTGTTTCGGAGCCTTTGACCTCCCTGCAATTGCCTGGATTTGGAGCTGGGTCACCTGGCAGGCAGGAAGACAGTCAGAGCCTTTGGGTGCGAGGAAGATGGGGAGGGAAATATCGGTTTCTGTAAACCCATCCATTTGGCAATAACAAAATTTTTGTAATACATGTAAGTGTTATATTCTGCAATTCACTCTCCTTGCTGACTCACAGAGGTGGGGTGAGCACCGTCACCTCTTCAGTGCTCAGGGCTCCCAAGGTCCCTGCCTGGGTGACCTCACCTGCTCACTGCCTCTGACCATCTGTCAATCAACTGCCTCTGACCATCTGTCAATCAACTGTCTCCCAGATGTCCCCTGGCTCTCAGGCTCCACGAGCCAACTCCACCCTCCCCCAAACCCCCTCGCCAGGACCAGCTTCCTCCGGGTAACTTCACCGTCAGGCTCACTCCTCCGGCCCCCACCCATCACGCCAAGCCCTCCCCACTGCCTCAGTCCTCTCAGCCAATCCCCTTAATAGCTCTGGAATCAGCGCCCTTCTCGCTACCCCACTCCTGCCCCTGCCCTAGTCCAGGCCATCGTTGTCCCTCCCGTCTGGCCCTCCTACCTCAGTCTCTTCTCCTTAGGCAGGGCTCACATGCCCATCTGACTGTGCTGCTGCCGTGTCTGAGCCTGTTCCAGATCCCTGTCCCCACGAATAAAGTCCATGCTCCCCAGACTGGCCTTGAAGACCCCCAGGAGGTGGCCTGGCCCCCCTCTGTGGTCTCATCTCCCACCACCCCGGATCTCTCACTGGTGCTCCAGGCACCAGATGCCCTCACAGTTTGATGGCTGATGAATAAACCACACAGGAGGGTAGTCAGCCTGGGGTGGGGACGGAGAAGGCTGGACCTGCCTCCCAGGGCTCTTCAAGCTGGTGGTGGTCTTGGGGCTGTCTACTCTGCCACCAAAGGCTACTAATTTGCAAGTGATCCCAGCCCAGCTGGTACATACACCTCCCACAGTGGGAAGCTCCGTCCCTCTCACCATCCCTGGACTGGTCCTACTGTGAGCAGATTATAAGTAGAACTCGAAAGATCCTCGTCCCCAGGAGCACATATTCCCTTTCCTCCCTGAAACCACACCCCTGGGGGTCTCAGGTCCCGGGTCTGGGTCGCGGAACCCCCACTGTGGCTCAGCTGTGGCTCTAGGAAGCCAGTCTGGGCCTCACCGGAGGTTGCCAGAACAGCCGCCAGAGGGCGGTGCTGCCCCACACATGCCCCGGGCACAGCCTGGCTTTGTGTCTCCCACTGTGTGGGTCTTCCAAGTAGAATCTGTGTCTGTGTTTGTGTGTATGTGACTATGTGAGCGCATTACTTTACATGTCTCTGGGTGGGGGTGTTTGTCTAGGCGGTTGTCTATTTTTGCTCCAATCGAGGTCCCCCAATTCGTATCCCAGCAAGGGGTGTCCGGGTCACTCTGTGGGGCTGCAGGCAAGGAAGGAAAGTAGCACAGCCTCACCCTCTGAGAAGCCTCCACCACCATCACCCCCACCCGGAGCCTCTCTAGCCACACCTGGGCCCCAGGCACCTGTCGATTAGGGCAACGACCCAGGGAGAAGGACCAGCCATCCTTGTCGCTGGCTGGAGCCCAGGGCCGGTGCTGGCCTGTGGGGTCCATGTGGGCTGGAAGCCCCCCAGACCCTCCCTCCAGCCTCACATCCCCTCCTGCCCACCGACACCATACAAACGGAAGACTCTATCCCCGTATCACAGCAGAGGTTAGTTTGATCAGCCTGAGCTGGACATCAGGGGGCCCTGGTGACTCAGCCCCAGCCCCCAGCCCTCACAGGTCCAGCAGAAGGACAGGAGAGTCCCCTGCCCACTTCTGTGACCTCAGAGCATGACTGGAAACCAGGGTGCTCAGGGCAGGGAGCTGCCCTGTTGCCTGGGGTGGCGAGAACAGAAAAGAGGGCTTTGTAGAGCTGTAGTTGGGATGGGTCGGGAAGACAGGAAGGGTGTGCCGGAGAGAACAGCATGTGCACAGGCAGGGAGGTGCGAGGCAGTGCAGCGGGCAGCCAGGGTGCCTGGGCCAGGCTGGGTGGGGCTGATGGCAGGGGCAGGCCAGAGGCCGCGGGCAGGGAGGAGCCTTTCTCCCACGCAGCCTGGTTCTGGGATTAGCCAAGACACCCACCGTCCCAGCCAAGGCAGGCGTCTTGGGATCCGCCTCATCTCTCCGTGGCCTCCACGGAGCAGACAAGCCCCCGTCACTGCCCCTGCTGTCCCCAAGGACCCAGGATCGCGGAGCCTCTGCAGCTGGAGGGGGAGGGAGAGGCGGCTGAGATCCCTCCGTGGGGTCCACGTCCTAGACCTGACAACGCAGGGACGTGTCAGACGCTCGGAGAAAGGAAAAGAGAGACACAGGAGAAAGGGAAAGAGGGGAGAGACAGAGACGGGGAGACGGGGCGGTGGGTGGGGGGGCTGGCGCGGAGAGATCCGAGAGCAGGGGTGCGGGGAGGGGTGCGGGAGAACTTTCTCGGCCTCCCGGCTCGCGCCCTCGCGGGCAATCAGGCCGGCGGGAGGCAGGTGGTCGGGGCAGACAATGGCGCGGAGGATGCGGAACCTGGGACTAAATTTGGCGTTGCCTTTGCAGGGCGCGGGGCGCCCGTTCATCTCCATGCAAAGGAGAGACGAAATGAATATGCAGCGCGGGCTGTAATTGGGCCGCCGCGGCCGCCGCCGCCGCCGCCGCACTATAATTTTCCAAACAGGATCTTGCAATCAGGGCCTTATTCATTAGCGCATAAACAATTTTGTTTCTCGGCACTCGAGCCTGTCAATCACGCGGAGAGGGAACATCTTGGCCCTAGGCGCGGGCCGCCTCGAGCGCCGCCAAGTGGCTTTGTGCCCGCGAAGTCCTTAGGTGTAGGGGGGCCGGGGCATGCTTGGGGTCCCCAGCCCGGCAGGTGGAGAGTGGGTGGCAGGGAGAACGCGGGTTTGGGGGCGCACCGCCTGGCTATGCCCTCGGCTCTCCCCTCCTCCCTCCCAGCCCACTGCGCCCACACTAGAGGGCCACCGTGGAACAGAGGAGGGCTAGGGCTCTGGGTGCCGAGGCTGGGGGTGCCGGGGGGGATTCTGAGGGTGCTGGGGGGGCATCTAGTTCCTTTTATCAGGCGCGTTATCAAGGCCCCACGCCTGCCACCCTACCCCACGCCCCAGGGTAGGCTCCTGTGACACTGTCTTTTAGGACTCAAAGTGGTTCTGCAAGAGCTAGGCACAGCCCTGGCTCCCATGCACCCTGGGGCCTGCGTGCCCCTGTGAGCTCCCTGCTGGCAGCAGGAGCACAGCATGTCCCTGGGCACCTATGACCCTACAAGCCAGTATGTGACTGTGCCACGGCCTTTGTGCCTACATGTGGTTGTGTCCACTGTGTGTGTGTGTGTGTGTGTGTGTACCCACCCAAGCCTGTCTGCAAGTTCGCCTGTGTGCGTGGGATGGGGCTGTGACTGTGTTAACGGTTGCTTGGCTCCTGGTGAGGGATGAGCTGAGCGTGGCTGCCTAGCTGTGGCTGGGTGACAGGGACTGAGGGTGGCTTGTGAGCAGAGCTCTGTGATTGTATGTATGTGTGTGCACACGTGTGCACAAGACTGTGACTGTGGGGCCTTTGGGGCCCAGGTGAGCTGTCAGGACCACGGTGGGGAGGAACACCGAGGGGCTGTTCCTTTTGGGACAGACCACAGTTCTATCTTCCCTGCCTCCTCCCTGGCCACCCCTCCATCAGCCCCTCGCCCCCAGCACCATCCACCAGGGTGCCCAGGCTGGGGAGAGGAGCAGCCTGGCTGTGCCCAACGGCTAGGCTCTTCAGTGCGGAGGGTTCACCTTCCCAGCCTCTTGGACCCCCAACCCCAGCTCCTTCAGTGTCCCCCTCAGACAGTCCTGAGACTCAGCCTGGCTTCTCCCTCCGTCAGGAGATCCCCAAGGGCTCTGGAATTTCAAGGCCAAATGTTCTAAACAGCTCAACTTTACATAGATCACAGCGTGTCGGAGCTGGACAGACCCATTACATGGATGGAGAAATAGAGGCCCAGGACAGGAACTGGTAAAGACTGAGATCCATACAAGGGGGAAGCAGAGCCAGGATTTGAACTCCTATCTGTCTGGCCCCAAAGCAGGGGGCAAGGGCTGGACTCCCCCCGCCAACACATACACACACACAGACACACCAGACCAAGCCTAAGGGCCAGCCAGCCAAGAGCAGAGGCAACAGGCCACGGAGGTGTCCCACAGCCCAGCACTCCCCTCTCCTGCCCCCATCCCTGCCTCCCTCCTCTTCTGCTGTGCCCAACCCCCACCCTGACCCAGTCCCCACTCTGCACAGAGACAAAGAATTTGAGGATGTGCCGGCAGCCAAGTGACAGGCCATCAGTCTCTACCCAGACACCCTCTTCACAGCTCTAGCCCCAGCCCGGATGCCACCCCACCCGCTGGTCACCCCCACACTGGCCAGGAAGGGAGGTGGCCTGGGAAGGGGGTGCGGAGGAAGGCACGGAGTCCGGAAGGCCAGAGGAACAGTCTTCAACCTGTGAATCCGGCCGCGCCTGGCCCCACAGCCTCCCTCCTCCGGCATGTCCCAATGCACGGCTGACCCCAGCCTTCGAGGGACCCAGGCTCTCTGTGTGGCAGTTGCCATGAGTGGCTCCTGTGGAAAAGCCCAGTGGCACCTCCACGCGCTGGGCAGAGGCCAGATGTAGTGGCTTTGGACAAGGGGCCAAAGTTTAAAACCAGGCTGCGCCACTTCCTCGAGTTGCTTGGATGATTTCGAGCAAGTCTGCAAACTTCTCTGTGCCTCAGTTTCCTCATCTGTAAAGAAGAGCTATTTAACTTACTTGGCACTCATTCAGCATTCGGTGCTTGGTAAATGATAGGATGAAAAAGACTTCAAAGGAAGGGACACCCCTCCCAGCCAGATTTAGCCCCACAGCCCAGAACCCGGACACATGTTCCAGAGTTTTCACTCAAGAGAAACCCCTGCCAGGCCCCTAGCTGCTGGAGGCAACGGAGTTTCTAAGCAAAACTCACATGAGCTTGTCTTTCCTGAAAAATGGTCCCTTTCCAAGCCCTGTGCGACCCTTTCTTATGGCCATCAGGTGGCCCCATCTGGGAGGTGGGCTACTCTGCCCACTTATGGGGGCAGAACTTGAAGCCTAGAGGGTCAAAGCCTCTTCCCCAAGTTTCTTCCCAACTGGGAAGAAAAGGAGACAGGACTTGAACCCAAGCCTTGAAGCACTGAGAATAGCACTCCCTGTCCCTGCTCCCACTCCTCCGCTGCCTTGGTGGGGATGGGCCTGCAGGTGGGGCACACCGTGGCTGCTCCCGGTCCAGCCCCCGGAGCTGCCAGGTCAGCAGCGTAACCAGTCGCTGCCCCTTCCGCGGGGTGCTAGACCGAGTGTGAGCTAGGAAGAAGATGGCCTAAATTCAGTTCATCAGGAAGCATAGCTTCTGAGGCCCTGAGTGAGCATCAAAGCTCAGGCCCGTTGAGGGAGAGAGGATGGCGGGGTCAGGAGGAACCAGGTCTCTGAGGAGGTGGAGAGACCCAGAGGCGTGGGCTTCCTTGGGAAAGCCACTGTGTAGATCCCACCTTGTCGCCAACTTCCTCCCTCTTGGGGCTTTACTTCCGTATCAGTTATCCACGCAACATGGAGCAGGAGAAGGAGCTCAGAGGGTTACTAGCTGTGTGACCTCCAGAAAGCCACTCAACTGCTCTGAGCATTAGCTTCCTTATCTATGAGCTGAGAGTAGCATCCTAACAAGAACTGCTACCCTGTGCCCAATGCACTGCCCTAGCCCTAGCACCTAGTGCAGTGCCTCGCACATAGTAAGTGTTTGATAAAAGGCTGTTGAGTGAACGAATGAATGGGAAGGGCTGACGCAAAAGAATGCAGAGGTAAAAGGCTTTCCCTGACCCATGAGGTTGCCCTCTCCCCACCCTAGCGCCCCAACACACCCCTGCATACTCGTCCCACCCATTCTTGGGGGGATGGGCTCTGGAGTCTGGAGCTGTGCTGTCCCACGCAGTAGCCACGGGCCACGTGTGGCTACTGAGCACGTGACTTGTGGACAGTCCAAATTGAGGCGTATTGTACATGTGGAATACCCACAGTTTTTGAAGACTTTGTACCCCCCCAAAAAGGAATGTAGAATATCTTTTAATAATTTTATATTGATAACCTATTGAAATGCTAATATTGTAGACATAAGGAGTTAAGTAAAATATGTTATTAAAACTAACTTCACCTGCCTCTGCTTGCTTTTTTAATGTGTTACTAGAAAATGTAAAATGACACGTGGCTCGCACCTGTGGCCTGTGCTATATTTCTACTGGACAACAGAGGTCTGGAAGATGCTGCGGACCCCAGCCCCCGAGGGGCCAGGTAAGGATGCTGGGCATTCAGTTATGATCATCCTAAGACCCCTCCTGATGTACTCATGTCCAGTACACAGTATGTGTTATCTGCCTCAGTTTCCCCTATCCAGCCCTCCAGTTCTTTCTGGCCCCAGCATCCTGCATCTCTCCTGGACTCACCCCACAGCCTCATACCTGAGCTAGAGAGGCACCTGCACTGGGCCACACCCACCAACTCAGAAGTCCTCAGGGGGCCTCAGGCATGTGTCCACCATCCGACCGGCTCAACCTTGACCCAACCAGTCCTCTCACCTTCTACACCGCACTCTGCCCTTGCACTTCTCTCCTTCCTTTCTGCCACTCAAGTCTGGGCCTCACTCACTCACTCAGCAAACACCCACTGAGCAGCTGTGTGTGCCCCCGGCTCCCTTCTTGGTGCTTGATAAACCTCAGTGAGCAACGCAGACAAACCCCTCTGCTCTTGTGAGCTGATGTCCTAGCGGGGAAGATAGACAGTAAACAACAAACCTTAAAACACGTCAATGGTATGTTAGAAGGTGTAAATGCTAACGGGGAAAAAACATAGAACCAGGTAAGGAAGACCAGCATCCACGCTGCTCTCGCTGCCTTCGGTCCGGCCCTTGGACCCATCCTCCGTGGGCTGCTGGAGGGAACTCAGGTCCAACCATGCTCCCTCCCTGCTTCGAAGCCCTCGCCAGCTCCCCAGTGCCTCCAGGTGAAGGTCTAAGCTCCTCAGCCTGGCATGCAGAGTCCCCGGCGTGATTTGGCCCTGCCAACTTCATCCCCTGCCCAGCAGGTCCCTGCTACGCTCGCTAGCGCCACCCCACGTTTCCCTCTGCCAAGGACACCCTTCTCGGATTCCTACATTCGTTGCCTTATTCTCATCCTTAGAGGCTCCTCTCCCTGTCAGGAAGCTTTGCGCCCAGCAAATGTGGATCCCCGCATCCTAGGCCTGTGTGTGTGCTCCGGCTACATGCCTGATGCTGCCATAGCTCACACATGTGTGTGCAGATTCTCTGTGAGCAGGCATGCCACATTGCCATGTGTCCTCCCCCTCGGAGAGGCCCAGCCGGGCACCGGGGCTGCCCAGGTACGTCTGACTTCCTAAAGCCTCAGCGGGAACAGGCGCTGCGATTCAGGAAGTCGCCATGGCAACCGCCAGGCCCTTGTGCCATCTCCTGCAATCAGCGCTGGGACCCAGCCACCCGCTGGGCTTCCTGGAGATTTGTTCCCTATGATGCAAGGCTGTGGGGAGGGGGTACGGGGAGCCCCCTCCTTTCCTCGCCTGTCCTCCCTCTCCCCACCCAGCATGGCAGGGCTGCCAGGCTGGGACAGTGTGGTATTTGGGAAAGAGCGCCCCTAGACTGGAAGCAGGTATTGGAGTTCTGGTCCCAAATAAGCCAGTGACACCTTGTGTGGCTTTGGGTAGATCCCGTTCTCTCTCCGCACCTCCATTTCCTCACCCGTGAGCTGCCTCCCTTACAGGGTCTCTCTGGGGTCTGAGGCAATGATGTGGCACATATTAGGTGCTCAATTAATGTTGTCATGGAAACTGAAGGTCTAAAACAAGCCTTTGCCTTTGCAGCATTTCAGGGCATGCTGCCATCTGTCAGTCTGCAACAGCCCTTGAGGTGGATTTGTTCAAGTCAGTTTGACAGAAGAGGAGCCCGAGGCAGAGAGAAGGGCCATGGTCACCAGCTCCAGATGGTTGGAGGAGGCTGGAGCTGCTGGGGAGCCCAGGGGAAAGGCTGTCTTGGAGGGATGGCACTTGGAACTGTCCTTTCTCTGCCAGCACAGACAGGTGACCCTGCCTCCTTTCTACTTCCTGACAACAGTCTTGCCCTTATCTTCAGGCTGGAGCTGAGCAGTGGAGAGGGGATCCCCCAAATCCCAGGGCCCTCCTCAATGGAAAGTGCCCTGGATTGGGGGGCAGGAGGCCTGGCTGTGTGACCTGGGGGGAGGTCACCGGCCATGTCTGGGCCTGGCTTACCTGATGCTCTAGACTACATAAGCCAGATGACCCCAGGCTGTGGGTCCTAGTCTGGATCAAGACAAGCTCATGAGCCCTTGCAACCCTGGGCTTCGGCGACCTGTGAGTTTGCCAAATGCCACGGCCCAGGCTCTCCCACCGGCTGATGGGCCTTGCTTCATGCATGCTCTCAGAGAAACTGGAAACAGAACATCTTTGTTCTCCCAGCTCGGCCAGAGCCTTGAGTTTCTTAATTATGAAGGCACAGTGTCTATTTCACCCTCAGTTCTTGCCAGAAAAATCACCCAAGGGAGTGAAAAGGCACCTTGTGCTTGCCACAAGCCTCACGCACCCTTTCCTGCCCATGACTGCATTGAATCCCCACAACCACCCTGCAAAATGGACCTCACTGCCTGCATTTCACAGATGAGGAAATGAAGGCTCAGAGAAGTGGAGTGATTTAATCGAGGTCACACAGCTAATAAGTGGCTGAGCCAAGATTTGAACCCAGGCCTCTCTGATCCCAGAGCCCAATAGAAAGACCATCCTAGATTTCTGCTTTACCTCGGTGACAGCTCTGCTGCCTGGGACTCCTCTGCTGCCTGGGACTCCTCTTCCTCCTCTTTCTGGGACCCCAGGTGCTGCCCATGGCACCCGTTCCTCCTCATCCAGGCAGGAAAGGTGCTTAGACTCAGAATTGCAGAGGCAGAAGAGCTCTCTGAGATGCCTCAGACCAGCCCCACCTGACCAGTTCTGCCTCTGCACAGATGGGAAAACTGAGGCCAGGCTTGGGACCCAGAATTAAAGGTGCAGCCTCCTATCCAACCATGGGGCATGGTGGAGGGTGCATCCCACCCAACAGGACAGCAGGGGCTCCAGGCTCACAGAAAGAGGGAGGTTGGTGGAGCTCTGAAGACATGTCCCGGGGCAGACAGGGCTGCTGCGTGAAGGTTGTAATTGGACTTGCAGAGAGGAGAGGCAGCGGGCCAGGCGTGAGGGTGGGGGTGGGGTGGCCTGGCCTGGTCAAGCCGAGGGGTCAGGAAGCCTTGGCCGGGCTCCCATCTCCAGCCCCAGGGCGAGTGCGTGAGGTGGAGCTGAAACATTCAAGCAGCTTCCTCCCCTTTGCTGGGAGTGATGTCGCCCATTTCCTGGATGTCCAAGAACCGCTTCAAACAATAGCACTGTCAGGAAGCCAGGAAGGGGCTGCTGCCCTGTGCCTGGTCCTGCCCCATCCCTCCCCACCTCCTGAGACCTGGCCGGGCCATCCTTTACGCTTATCGCTTTGGTACTGATGCCTCACGCTGCCACCAGCCAGCTGTGTCCCTGTGGGCAGCCCACCTAACTCGCCTGGGCCTCAGCTCCCATCTAGAACTTGGGGAACACAGCCTTACCTGGCAGAACTGGTAGGCTTGAAAAACGCGAGTGGACAATTTCCATGATCCAGAGTCAACTCACATTTTCCAAATGCCTGCTAGGTGCCAAGCATTTCCATGATATGTTGAGACTGATTAAGACTTAAGCTTTGGAATCAGAGAAAATTGCTTTTAAATCCCAGTTCTGCCACCTACTATAGCTGTGTGACCTGGGATAATGACATAACCTTTCTGAGCTTCTTTCTTCACCTGCAAAATGGGAGTAACAAGAATACCTATTTCTGGAAGTCATGGTGAAAAATAAACAGCCAATAAACGTCAAACACTTGGCATGGTGCCTGGCACAGATGTCAGCAACTGTTATTATTTCCTCGATGGGCTTCCACAGTCCTGCTTTCATCTTTGCTCACATCGTCCCTGCCCCCAAGCCCTTCCTTTTGAACAGTTGTGCGCATCCAGCTCTGCACGGCTTTTTAGTATCTACTTGCAGCCCTGCGGGTGGTCCGGGGTGAGGGAGTCGGAAGTCTGGGCTCAGTCCTGATTCACTAGTACCCGGACCTTTCCCATCTTTGGGCCTCGGTTTCCTCATGTGTGAAGCGAAGGGAATTTACTGGTCTCTAAGGGCCCCGCAATTCTGATGCCCCATGAGTCAGTCCAGTGCTTGATTCCCGACACCGGCCGTGCCAATGAGCCGGAGCCCACCCCGGGCACGAGGGGGCGTCTGCATCCTCCGCTCACCAGCCCGGGGATCCTCCCCAAAGAGGAGGGCTCCACAACTGGTTCAAGCTGTCTGCAGGCTTGGGAGCTGGGTGGTTGCTTTTGTCAAGAAACATGGCCTTTTCATTAAGGCCATTGTCCGCCAATTAGCCCGCTGCTGACTCACGGGGAGCACCGGGCTGGGGGCCGTTCAGGCGGTCTGTGGCTGGGGCACTGTGCTCTGGCAGCTGCCCCCTTCCCTGGGGCTCCTCCGCCTGTGTAGCTCGTCTCACAGTCCACTGCTGGGTGCACCTGTCAACTGGAGGGGTCCCGTTTGTGGCACGCCTACTTGGTGCTAGGCAAGGTACAACCATCTTGTTACTGAATCAACACAACCACCCACAAGGGAAGCACTGCTGTTATCCTCGTTTCTCAGGGGAGGAAACCAAGCCGCAGAAAAGCCAAATGTGTTTCTCAAGTCCCACAGAGGACAGAGCCATCTCATCAGCCACCAGACAGAGGGGCCATTTGGACCGTGTTTGCCCGGCAAGCTTAGAACTGTGGGGTCCCGGGCATTTTCTCTTCTCTATCTCCTCATACTTCTGACACCAGCCTTCCAACTCACCAACTCAGGGTGGAGCAGTGAGCCAGGTTTTGCAACCAGTCAGCCTTGGGTTTTAATTCTGCTTCTGCCAGAGATAAACTACACCCAGTCCCTGCCCTGAGAAGCTCACGTCAAGAAAGGGAGGTAGAGCGATAAACAAATAGTCACCATGTAATTTGACATGCAAGAAAGCTGTATCTCCTAGAAATTTCCCATGTCAATATAGTCACTTCAGTCCAAAAGTGGCTGCTCAGGGGGGCATTGTGTGGCTCTACTGCAACTCACCCAACTGTTCCGCTACTGATGGACACTTAGGTTTTCTCTCCTTCTCTGTCTTCATTTTTTCCAAACAATGCTACAATGAACATTCTCATACACATTTTAGGTACTTCAATCTGTGCTGTTGTAGTAAAAAAATTTTACAGGTGTGGAATGCTACACACATTTTATATTTTGATAGATGCAGCAAATTGCCTTCCAAACATAATGTACCAGTGCACCAATTTATATTCCTACCAGGAGGACAAGAAAGTATGCATTTCCGCACGCCTGGGTCAATACTTGATACTATCAACTTTGTACACGTTTGCTGAACTAATAAAATGGCATCTCGTTGTGGTTTTAATTTGCATTATTCTGATTGCTATTGGGGTTAAACATCTTTTCACATGTTTATTGGCCACTCTGATTTTCTCTTCTGCAAATCACCTGTTCATAGCCTTTGTAGCTATTTCTATTAGGGTGTTTATCTCCCAACTTTCGGCTTCAGTTCTGTCTCAAGTTTTTGATCCCACTTCTGCCCTTTTGGCTTCTGATGCTCAGCTCTCCTCCCAAGCTCTGCTCCCCACTCCTGTAGCTTAATCTTCCCAATCCAGCCCTCCGCACAGCACCAGCCGCCAGTTCCAGCCAGCCTGAATCCAGGAGGGCAGGGAAATTCAAATGGAGCTTGGCCCAATCAAAAGGCAGTTTGAGTAGGGGATGATCTCCAAAAGGTTTCTCTTAACTTCTAAGATCAAAGCCTTCATAATAACCCTCTAAACAAACTCAGCTTCAAACTACAATAAAGTTACATGAAACAATTTCTAATGAGGGAAATGGATGACAAAATCTCTGAATCTCTTCCATAGCTTGTCCTTCAAACACCAGTGTGAGTGATCTATTTCAAAGGCCCACAATGCCCTTCACGTTTTAATGAAATTACCAGAATGAACTGCCAGGTGATTAGATCTACTTCAAGAAAATCACCAAAATTCCACTGTTACCCCCAACATGTCGGCTAATAGAGAAACTGTGTTTTGTATAATTCTTGACATGGAAAAAAGCCTAGATACCATCTTGGTGCAGTTCTTTGTTTTATAGCTAAAGAAACTGGCTCAGACGGAAAAGTGGCTTGCCAAGGCCACGTAGCGAAGTCAGAGGTAGAGCCCAGCGCAGCGTCCCATCCTCCTCTTCCTCTTTGCCCGGCTGTCCATTACACCGATATGTAAGAAAAAAATGCTAAAAGACTTTCTGGAAAGTTCTTTGGTTTGCATTCACCACCGGGAACCTCAGATCTTTAGAAACAACCACAGCAACCCAAGAGTGCTGCATGTTCAACAATCAAATAAATACATAAAGCCTTTAAATCAAACTACTCTCACATCACATAATACCTTAGTTTCAGATGGCAAGTGAGAGGAACATTATTATCATTTTCTTTTTAGCGTCAACTCTTCCACCAGAGCAGCAGAATTGATTAAAACAAGGCTTCCAGAAAGGGCATGCCTGCTTAATTTGCATTCAACCCTCAAATTAAAGGAATACCGGCATGCAATTATATTTCTTATTACCATAGCCTAATTTGACCTTTTATGCATCCATTCTCTCTTCAGTTCACAGACGGCATTTTTCACTGAGACGGTGACAGGGATTTCTGGGCTTTTTTTCTTTTTTTTCCTTTTTTATGAAAAACAAA
Source organism: Varecia variegata (assembly GCA_028533085.1). Lineage (NCBI taxonomy): Eukaryota > Metazoa > Chordata > Mammalia > Primates > Lemuridae > Varecia > Varecia variegata. The sequence goes on from CM052443.1 coordinate 118,595,649, forward strand.
AACAAAAAGCCTGAGGGTCCCTTTTATATCCTAATCATTAAGGTAGAATCTCAAGCCTCCCTTTGAATAGAAAATACCCTTGTATTTATTCTGCACAGAGTGATACACATTTGCTGGTTAACCAGGCTACTGTCTTTTGGAGAGGTGATGGCCGTGTAACATTCATTCAACAAACAGTTACCAAGCGCTGATGTGTATCGGCTGCTGTTGCATGAAGGAGTAGACACAACGGCCAACCAGGTGCAGTTCTTGCTCATAAGGAGTAGCATAGTGGTAACGTTCAAGATGCTCTTGAACACAGAGAAGACGTGGGTCCCTTGGGAGGGGATGCGGAGGGACACTTCACAAAGGAGACAAAATTTGAGCTGCATCTCGAGGGAAGGGTTCACCAAGAAGAGGTGAGGGGAGACCTTTTGCGCAGAGGATAGGGCAGAAAGAAAGGCACAGATGTGTGACAGGCACAGAGGAGGGTGCAAGGTGGATCGAGTGTCGGGGGACCTGGTGGGAGATGAAGGTGGAGCACTCCAAGTCAGACTCTGCGGAGACTGACTGTCACACTACGGTGTTTGGACTTTACCCAGCAAACTGTGGAGACGCCTATGGCGGGAAATGTCCCCATTGGGATACAGTTGGGGTAAATCCATCGGGATACAGCTGGGGTAAATAAGCTGCAGCCTGCACTGGGCTTTTACAGCAAAGCCACAGTCCAGACAGACGAGGTTCCTCTCTGTTCCTGAGGCACAGTGAGCCCTGCCTGCCTCAGGGTTTTACCCCTGCTGTTCCTGCAGACTGAGGCACTCTTCCATGTCAGTTCTTGCACCTCCTCCCTCCAGGAGGAAGCCCAACACCACTTCCTCTGAGACTCCTGCCATGGCCTCTCTTCCCAAACACAGCCTCACCCCAGCCATTCACGATCACATTTACCCCGTTTAGTTCCTTCTTGGGACTTTTCACAACTCGAAATCATCTCGTCTCTGTATTTACCTGTTTCTTGCCTCCATGAGAGCGGGGCCGCCATCCGTCGTCTTCATTACTCCTGCCGAGAATGGCAGCTAGCACATAGCAGGCTGCAAAATAAATGTTGAGCAAATCAATTAACTAATTAATTGATTTCCAGAGTTCTAGCTACAACTACACCCCCTTTTCTCCCACTGAAAAAGCATATATGAGTATAAATGAGCAAAACTGATATTACTTACTACAAAATCTGTATGTCCAAGCCACACCTCAGACCAATTAAATCAGAATCTCTGGGGGGTGGGATCCAGACGTCAGTATTTCAAGGTACCCAGGTGATTCCAATGTGCTTCCAAGGCTGAGAACCTGATGCCTCTGAAGGACAAGAGCACAGCCATTGGACTCAGACAACCTTCCTTTGTTTCCTAGATCTACCAATTTTTATATATGAAGACTGGGCTGTTTTGCTTAACCACTCCTTAATCTCTTGAATCTGTTCTAATTTGCTTTTTTAGAAGTAAATAAATTTGCAAATTTCAATATCTTAAATTACTTGTGACACACATTACAAATAATCAAGACACACAAAGACATCACAACCCCAAACTGAGCCCTTCTACGTGGTAGAGCAATTTTTTAAAGCCCAAGTATGTCGTGATCCATTTCAGGACATAAGAGTACATCCTTCGTAATACCCAAAGCATTTCAGCTAGGATTTGATACCTACAAAGATGGCAATGTAACCTCAAAGAGTTACTCGTATTTCTACATAGAAGAAATCTGTTTATTTGTGGTTTTGTAGCAGGAAGGAGGTTTGGAAGATCTTTGGAAAGATAAACCTGGTGTATAGTTACTCACCGCCTGGATGTCTGTCATGTACTGGAGACTAGGATATAGAAATATAAATAAGATAGAAGTCCAGCTCTTGCAGCACTGAAAACAGGGGCGGTAAGACACAGCAAGTGTCAGGACAGCTGCTACTCCAATTCAGTGTTATAGCAATGCTACCATTTATCAATACTGCACTATGCATTTCATGTGTATAACTCATTACATATTCGTAGGCATCCCAGAGGAAGGTATGATTATTGCCCTTCCCCCATTTTACAGATGAGGAATATAAGGGACAGAATGGTTAAGTAACTTGCCTAGAGTCACACTACCATTAAACAGCAGAGCCTGGATTCCCACCCAGACAGCCCACCTCCAGAACCCTGGTGCTCAACCATCACACTATATTGTGTCATGGGAACAAAGGGGCAGGAAAGACCACTTCTGGCTGTAGGAAGGGGACGCTTCCTAGGAAAGACGGCATTAGTGTTTCCCTTGAGAGATGAGTAGACTTTCAAGAGGCAGAGATAGTGGAAGGGTTGTTTCCCGGCAAGGGGATAACATTGGTGAAGACTTGGAAATTGGAAAGCACTCTTGAGGAATGACAGTTTGTAAAGTATGGGGGACATAATAAGGAGAAGTAAGATAATGGTGGGGGAAATGGGCTAGGCTAGGGCCAGATTATGGAGTGTAAGAATGCCAGTAAGGATTTTGGCTTTAGTTAGCAGACATTTGGGAGCCACTGAAGGTTTTTGAGCGGCAGAGGCACATGAAGCCAGCTGGAGGATGGAGTGGAGAGGGAGAGGGAGAGGGCGATAGGAGAACAATCAGGAAGTGGTTTTATTCCAGGCAAGAGGAACAAAAACAGCCTAGGAGAGTGACAGTGAGATAAAAGAGGAAGTAGCAAATGTGAGAGATTATAGAAGAAACTCAACAGGACTTGGTGCTGGGCTGGACTTGGAGAGGAGGGAGCGGAAGGCGTCTAAGATGCATCTCATGTTTTGACACTGGGAGAACGGAGACACCATCAACTCCGATAGGGAAGACAGGAACAGGCTTGGCAGAGGAAAGAGGGCAGATAAATTTCCTTCGGGAATGTAAGGAATTAGTCTCATTCTCGGCAGGAAGATTTTCTGACTATTATTTGAAGCCCTGCTCAGGGATCCTTCACACTAACTGCTTTCCAATTGTTCTGTGACCTTTTACCTACTGAAATTGAGAAATGCATTTGTTGTGAGAGATTTAAGAAATTATCCTCTTTAATTACTTAGACCCTTCTGACTTAGAAGGCCATGATGTTGTGTGTTTCCACACAGGAAAGCCACAAGTTTGTTTCTTTGTTCAAGGAATCCAAAGCAAGGTGCAGAAGGAGGAAGGCAAGAACTGCTGCCCAACTTGGGCAAAAGTTAAAACATCTTAGAATTGAATTTGAAGCCATTAACAGTTCAAGACGTGTTGCTGTAATTCTAAAGAGGCCAATTAACACGTGGGGAGTGAACCATGTTAGACACTGAAGCAGGATAGCTTGATCAGACATAAATCTTGCAGTCAAAATGACAATATGGCTTGTTCTCTTGTCACCCAATGTATGGCCCATGGACACACAGCCTCAGCACCGGCAAACAGCTCATCAGAAACCTCAGACCTATTGAATCAGAATCATTTTAATAAGATTTACAGGTGATTCACATACACCGGTTTATTTTGAGATGGGCTTTGGAATCAGGTGTATCTGGTTTTTAATCTCAGCCACTTACTACTTACCAACTAGCACTTTACCTCCTGGATCTGCTTCCTCATATATAAAATCAATCTGTGGTCCTACACCTCAGTTCCACACTAGAATAGCCTGGGAACTTTCAAAAATTCCACGCCCAGTCCATACCACAGACCAATTAAATCAGAATCTCTGGGGGTGGGATCCAGACATCAGGATGTAAAGGCCCACAGGTGATTCCAATGTGCATTCAAGGCTGAGCCCGCTGACAGCTTTGAAGGACAAGAGTGTGGCCACTGGAACCAATCTTCATTTGTACCCTGTGTCTACCACTTATCATATGAGACTGGGGCTTCTTCTCAGCTTTAGTTCCTTCATCTGTGAAATGAGTATGACATATAATAGTATCTCTTTCAAAGGGCTCCGAGCATTGAAGGAGCTGACACATGTAAAGCACTTGGCACAATGCACAGTGCTCAATGAATATTTATTATTTATTCAAGGCCTAGCTTCCTTTGCAGAGGATCCTAGGAAACATGTGGCTTGAAGTATCACATAAATGCCAATCTGCAGCCATGCTCAGAGCACTTGGCCATCAAGAGGTTAACGGATTTTGCCCCAGCTATTTAAAACATGCAGGAACCTATTCTTTTTCTTCATTAAATCAGAGAATCTGAGGCAAAGGTGGCTGGCAAGGAACTTTTGCAGAACAGGTGAGAGTAAGTTCCACCCAAAATGCTTCCAACTGTGGAGTCAGCATGGGGTGGGGAGAGGGCAGGGCAGGACACACAATGCTTTTTCTTTGAACAACTGCCCTAAGGAGTCAGGCCTCAGACCCTGCGCCTCATCTGCCTAGTGCCTCACAGCCATCTCCCCACTTAGAGAATCTACAATGGGAGTTGAAAGGGCCTTTAGAAAGACTCTCATCCAACTTCTTTATTTTTTAGAGCTCTGCCAAGGGGAAACCAAGGCCCAGGGAGTTGACATAACTTATTCAGGGTCACATGCAATTTAAAGCCACAACCAGAAGGCATAAAGTTACTCATGAAATGTAGAGGAAACAGCCTAGTAGTGAAAAAGGAATTGAATGAAAGAGGAAAAAAAGACATAATAGTGCTTTGAACCAAAGAGCTTTATAAACACTTGCAGCTTTAACCTGCCCAGGAGGTAGATAAGCATGTGCACTTCAGTGTGTCCTCAAATTCAACCTCTCACAAAAGGTTAAGGAACACACCCAAGGTTGGAACTGACACTCAGACCTCCAGACTTCCTGGCTTTGGAACTGGGAGCTCAGCCTCCACCTCCCTTGTCTATCAGGAAAAACATCTGGGTTATAATGCTTGAGGATGGGGTATCAAGGGGAAGTGGTGGAAGTTCGGTTCTTTAAGAAACTTTGAGCAAGACTGCACAAGACCCAGCCAGGAGCCCCTCCCATGCCGAGTCAGAGGCTCAAATGTTTCTTTCACTTCTCTCCTGGAAGCTTTCCTTGTATGACCTTTAGGGAAAGCTATTTGCCTGAGATGCTGCACAGGAGCAAAGAGTTGAGACTTCAAAATGTGTGAACACAGACACACCCCGAAGGGCTGTCTCAGGTAACAAAGCCTTTCCCTTACACAGTCATTTCTCCGTGATCCAGCGTGGCTCCCCTGCCACACTGGTGAGTGCCTACTTCAAGCAAGGCAAGAGCAACAGGCCGGACTGTAAGAAGAAAAAGCAAAGGGAAGTCATCTTTCAAGGCCAAAAGGTGACATAAAACATAATAAAATACAACTGTTTCCTTTAAAATTTTTAATGGACAGGAAATGGTATAGAATAACTGCCAAGTCACATAAATTAACTTTTTTGTTAACGTTCGTGATCCCGGAAAGAACACACTATCGGCCAATGCAAACTGCACGGGCGTTTCCATCAGTCGTCGTCTGGGCGCGTGACTGGGGTGGGCCACGGACCCATCTTCACTTGGTCCAGAAAAAAAAGCGGCTGCCATGTCTGGCAGGCTTCAGATCTTCCGTGATCTCAGGGTTGGGCTCTGGTCTCGGTCTTGAGTGATAGGGATTCTCTGGTAAAGGTCGGTCTGTTTTCACTTTGGTGACCTGGGAAGAGTGAAGAAGGAAGAAGCAAAGTTGGAAGTTAGGCTGGAGGAGTCCGTGACCGTAAACTTGCCCCCTGGTGTCTGTCTCCCTCTGCTCCGGCTGCCCCAAGAGCTCCCTGACTTAAAGCCCCAGAAACTCACGTTCAGACTCATTCATCTTGAATAAACACTCAGGACAGCTTACTTTATGTCATTCCACGTGATAGAAGCTAGAGATACAGAAGGGAACAAGATAACCCACTGTCCTCAAGGGGTTCACAGTCTAGTGAGGGAAACAGACAAGAACGTCAATCAAGACTTCCTAATTACCATGTCACCTAATGACCATGATGGAGACAGGAACTGCATGTTACACGAGCAAGGACTCTGCACATCTAACCCATCCTGAGGGCTAGTGGCTTGGACTATTTCTGAAGAGGAACATTTAGCTTAATCTTGAAGTTTGAGCAGGAGCTAGCCAGGAAGATGAGGGAGGAAAAGACACTCCAAGTAAACAGACAGTACATATGAAGACAGAGAGGCGTGTCTCTTGAATGGCCGAAGCAAAGGCTGCATGAAGAATGGAGGGAGATGAAACACCTAACCAAGCACTTATTAGAAATGACGCTGAGCACATTATTCCACTCCGTTTTTCACATTCCTGGGAGGCCATTCTGCAGGGGTTCACTGAGGTCCCCTCACTATTAGTGGAAGAACTAGTACACAAAGCCAGATCTGCCTACTCCAGAGCCTGTGCTTTCCAAAACCACACTACACTGGTAGAAAGGGGCCAGATGATAAAGGCCTTTGAATGATACGCAAACCACATCTGTAGGCCAGAAGGAACAGAAGCTGGCCTGGAGAGGTGAGACTAGAAGTGGGGAGCTGAGCCAATAGGCCAGGAGAGATGAAGTACCGAACTGCAACAGGGAGAGAGACAGAAGACAGTTACACTCACTTTATCCCTTGATGGTCACAAAGATCTAAATCAGAAAGCCAGCAAAAACTGTCCTCATTTTAAAGATAAAGAAATAGGCCCAGATAAGTGGGAAGACATAAGGCCATAGTTATCAACAGTCTTCTGTTACTCTAAGCCACCCCATATAATATGACCAGATTCATCTTCCTAGCTGTATGAATTCAGAAACCATTTATTGTGAACAGAGCTTTCAGGTACACAATCACACAATCACTATTATAATCACCCTATGAGGCATCATCATCTCTAGTTCACAGATGAAGACCAGGGAAGTTGACTTGCCTCAGGTAAAAACACGGAGGAATGTCAGAGCTAGCACTGGAGCCCAAGTCTCCCAGTCCAGAGTGGCTTTTTGTTTATTTGCTTTTGAAACAGCTTTCCCATCTCCCTGCCATGATTAGAGATCACTGAAGGTTCCTTAATGCTTGACAGTAATTCCTAATGCCTTTGGCTGATATCTGAAGCTCCTTTAAGTAATTCAAGATATTTATGAAATAAATCTAGAAAATAGTTTCTCGGCTAGGCATGGTGGCTCATGCCTGTAATCCTAGCACTCTGGGAGGCCAAGGCGGGCGGATTGTTTGAGCTCAGGAGTTCGAGACCAGCCTGAGCAAGAGCAAGACCCCGTCTCTACTAAAAATAGAAAGAAATTATATGGACAGCTAAAAAAATATATATAGAAAAAATTTGCTGGGCATGGTGGCGCATGCCTGTAGTCCCAGCTACCCAGGAGGCTGAGGCAGGAGGATCGCTTAAGCCTAGGAGTTTGAGGTTGCTGTGAGCTAGGCTGACGCCACGGCACTCACTCTAGCCCAGGCAACAGAGTGAGACTCTGTCTCAAAAAAAAAAAAAAAAGAAAATAGTTTCTCAAACTTGGCAGTAATTAAGGACCCCTTTCAATGATAAATTTTTGAGGAAAGAACAGAAAAGCAACTTCCTCTTTTGCACCATCGCCCAAAAAGAAAAGTAGCAGAGGGATGTGGTCAAACTAAATACCAGGTAAGTGACTTCGGGCAGCCTCCTTATCCTTCAACTTCCTGTCTATAAAATGGGGCTATTAGTAGCTCACAGAGTTATTGGGATGAAGTAGGATAACATACATAAAATACCTGATGTATAGTAGGTATTCTATAAAATTATTTTGCTATTATCAGGATGATGGAATTATGGGTGAGAGAAAGCAATTCTGCCTAGGAAAGTCAGGAACTTCAAAGAGATAAGACATATGAGCTGAGAGTGGACGAGTAAGAATTCACCAGGGGAATATAGGAGGGAAGGGTAATCCAGTGGAAAGAGAATGCACAAGTAAATAAAGCTAAAATTTAGGCAGCTAATAATCACATTTCTAGAAAGAGACTGGCTACTGAATTTAAATATAACTAAAACAATAATTCTCTTAAATACAGTTTTGAAAAGAGTTAGGACAATACTTTTTTATTTTACAGGGTTTTTAGAAAATATATTAATACAAAGATTCAGGAATAAATATCCTTTCTTAGCAGCATGACTCACTAATTCTCCTTTCATGAGAGTCAGAAATGAGAACAGGTAGTTTTATTTGTTACATGTATAAGTTCCACCACTTTCCAACTTAGAATCATCACCTTTAAAATAATTTGTTCAATGTTTCAGAAGAAGATACCTGAAGTAAAGATAATCATGCCAGACACACACACAAAAAACGTGCTAAGCCATTTCTCTCTTATGACACCAAGCTTATGTATTAACAGACGCTATACACAAAAAGAAGGGCACTAATGTTAATTCTGGGCCTGTGTGCCCAAACACTATGCTAGGGATTCACAGAGGCTCTCTGAAGTAAACCTCACAGAAAAATACAGATTATTCCTGGCCCCATTTTATAGATGCAATAGGACAGGAAATATAAGGCAATTTTGTTCAAGATCCCATAGCAATTAAGTAGTGGAACCAAAATTCAAATCTACTATCTGTCTCCATTCAAACCTGAATTTTTCTCAACACCTTTCTACCTGTGCTGCCCCAGAGGCAGTGGAGAGTGCTGAGGCTCAAGAAGCACAGATGGGTCAGATCACAAAGGGCCTGCATGCCGTGATATGGAGGAGATGCTTTAACTTGCAAGCAATGGGATATTACTGTAAGGTTTTTAAAAAGAAAGTGATAACATGATTTATTTTCCACACAGACCACTCCTATCATGAAGCTATAACTTTATCCTAAATTCTTCAATCAGAGAATGCACTGTCTTCTAAAGCCCAAATTGATCCACCCTCTTCTCCCAGAAATTCACATAGCCCAAGGTAACTCCAGACCGAGAATAAGATAACACAGTAAGGATGGTGAGAGGATGCAAAAAATATTCCAGGAGATGCTAATCTATAGCAAGTGATGACTGTACAGGTTAAGAAAGAATAGGGAGTGTAGAATAAAGACACTCAGGTTTCTAGCTCTGATGTTTCAATAGATGGTGATGTCACAACTGAGAAAAGAAATACAGAAGAAGGAGTAGAAAAACACTTTTTAAAATACAGGCATGTTCCTTTTAAATCTTAGATATGTTCCCAAATATTGTCACATAACCGTGATCCTATTTCTCCACTGAATTCCACAATAACCTCAATGATGTTTTCAACTGACTGTGTTTCACTAACACTTTTGTTTATCCTCCTCTACTTCCTTCTGCTCTCCTATTAGCTAATTAACCAAAACCAAATCTATACATGTGGGAAGATGTATTTAAAGGAATATTTCTACTAAAAAAAACCCCTCCCATCTGGATTGTGTATAAGTACTACCTAATCAATCTGGTAAATTTGGAGTTCGCGTATCTGTATTCAGAGACCCTCTTCTGACCAGCTCCTGCCTTTACCCCAGCCCTGAGTCAGAGTGAGACTTCTAGGAGTCTTTTTTACCTTTGACAGTTCTCCCAGGTCAGGCCGCACCCAGCCCAGTTTGTCCAGCACACACTCGTCAAACTTTGCCTGCTGTTTGCGACAGTGACGAAATAACTGCTGGCCAGAATAATCGATGCAGGTCCAATATTCTGTAAAAGGCTCTGCACAGTGACGCTTTATCTGCCTGGAATAGAAGACTAGGTTAGGGGCAGCTCTTTGAAAAACCATGAAAAAAACAGAAAAGTGGGGAAAAAGTAGGTACAGGTCTCAAATACATAGCCTTGTTTTTTGAAAGGTTTGGCAGTGAATACTCTAACCTCACTTATAAGACAACTTCAGTGTCCTCAAGTTAAGAACCAATAAACAAACAAAAAAGATTTCTGAGGGAAAAAAATCTAATTTCCTTATGCACCAAGCAGAAAAGAGAACAGCCTAAGGCACATGTATTTTACTCCTCCCCTTGGGGCTTATTTATCTTTTTCTTTAGATCCAATTGTAAAGAGTATCAACTTAGCAAATTTAGAAGAGGAGGAGGCATAATCAGAGATGGGCATGCTGATAGAAGTCCGAGGCAATGGCAAAGGAGGAGACAGAATTATAAAAAGCAAATACACAAACTAACAAGCAGAAGATCCTGGGATCAGTGTAACTGCCCTCCACTTCTCAAAAGCTCAACGTCCTCATTCTAGTAATTCACTGAACAAAAATAGAAATTAATCCTTGTTATCAAGAAGAAAGTTAAATTACATTTGGTGCTCTCTGTTAAGCAGCAGGGTAGTATGTAATTCATTTTGTGGCCACCAAAAATGGCTGGGGAAAATGTAACTTTTGTGTATAAAAGGGATAAGCTTTAGTTATTTTGCAAAACTCCCCTTATCATTCAACCCTGCTAGTAATAAAATAAATGCAAATTCAAGCAAGAATAAAATATCATCATTTTATGTAAAAGCCATATTTGAGGCAGTGGAAGAAATTCAGAGCACCTCCTTCCCCCAAAGGAATAACCATTATCAAGTGCTTACTTGCCATACTCCAGGAATCTCTCAACACATTGTTTAACATGTCTCAGGAGGGAAGAATCTCAGAGATGGTCTAAGGATGTACATAGTGAAAAATCTGCTCTCCATTCCTGCCTGACGGCCACTCAGTTCCCCACCTGGGAGTCCACCAATGTCACCAGTTTTAGGGACCCCTTCCAGTTTCTATAAGCATAACCTGCACCCACCTAACCTCTTGAAAATCTCCCTGGCAGAAAGCTACCACTTCCAGTGGGAGTTCTGTATTCCTCCAAAATGCCACAGCAGAAGGGTTGCAAACCACTACTCCAGTGGTAAAGACTCCTGTTCAGGACCTTGTCACCCACACCTAGCAGACAATTGTCTACTAATGTCTACAACAAGCAACCTTCAGCAGTGAGAAATTCCTCTCATGGAGGCAGTTAGGGACCTTGGGAATTTGTGAAACCCAAATGCTTCCCCCTTAAAATGTACTACCTCTGCTTTGCCAAAGTTCTCTTAGAAAATAAGAAAAAAATTCTTTTTATTTTTAGAGACGGGGTCTCAAACTCCTGGCCTCAAGCGACCCTCCCACCTCAGCCTCCCGAGCAAGTGGAATTATAGGTGTGAACCACCAAGCCCAGCAGAAAATAAAATTTTTTAAAATAAATAAGCAAACAAATTCAATCCTACTAGCAATCAAATCAATGTAAATTGAAGCATAACAAAATACCATTTGCACCTACCAAATATTTAAATAATATGCATATCAGAAAACAGTGCTGAGGACAGCATAAATTGACCCAACTTAAAAAAAAGGGCAATAAAGTTCAAGAGCCATAAATAATGTTTAAAGCCTTTTATAGAATAATCTCACTGCTAGGACATGTATGCCAAAAAATTAAAGATGAAAAAGGTCTATATGCAAAGGTAACCACTGCAGATTTATCCAAAAAAAAAAAAAAATCAAAATCTAGTGAATGCCTGCTAACAACAATCAACAATGATGTTCAATAAGAATTGGTCAGGTATATTATGGTTGGTTTATCCACTAACGGAATATTATATAGCCATTAAAAACTGACGATCATGAAGACTATACAGCAACTTGAAAGAATGTTTCAATAGTTTCAAGTGAGTAATGAATTTTTAATGTATACATGCTATAATTATAACCACAAAAATATTTTCTCAAGGAGACAAAGACAGCAGAAGCAAGAAAGAAGGAAAGCAGCCATTGTGCTAAGGTATTTGATTTTTTCCTCAAACGTCATTGTAGTGGACATCTGTGGTTTCTGCCTAGCCAGCATTCATTCCCTATTCTTCTATAACATCCTTCTAATTTTCCTTTGGGGAACAACCCCTCCCTGTCTCTCAGCAATGTGGTTTCGATGAAGCTAAGTCTATTCCCCACTCAGGCCTGACCAATCAGAGCATTTTATCTCCTGAAGCACAACTGGTTCAATGACATGCATACAAGGTCAGCCAGCCAGGACAATCAGATTCAGTCCAGGAACCTCTGCTCACTTCTGGAGAAATGGCACTCTTTGTCTAGATTTGCTAAGCAAGTAAAATAGCAGCTTGAAGTGGCTGGTGGCCATTCTTACTAGGGGAGAGTCTCTTTGAAAATGAGGTCAACAGAGAAAAAGCAAAACTAAGAGATTGTGGGAAGAAGAGGAGAGGCAAAAAGACATAAGTAGTTGTGAAATTATTTAAGCCCTTGAATCTAAGCCTGATTTCTGGACTTTACAGGTTCAAGAGCCAATTCCCTTTAAATGGACTTTCTATATCCCTTTTAATAGAGTTTTTACTAATAGGGTTGTTAACACATTTTTCTACAATTACACAATTTAGATTTTTTTTTTTTAAGCATCAAGCACAGTGGTCTACCTAAAACCTGACTCTGAACACACTTTTCTTTCCATCGTCACCGTGTTCTACAGTGAACCCGGCGAATGCCGGCTGACAAGCACCGTGCCGAATTGTTTTTATGCGCCTTTTCATATTTTTTGCAGCAATACTGTATAAGATAGGTATTATTTTATAATTTAGAAATTAAGATTCATGGAGATTAAAGAACTTGCCAGATAATAAAAACAAATAAAAATAAAAACAAAACCACTGATTGTTTGCCTTGGTCTATCTGATTTCAAAGTCTATGCAATTCCTATTAAAATTATCCTTCCACTTTTTTAGCTGGATGTTCACGTATTCATTTAAGAATATCTTGATATTTCAACCAGGTAGGCATTGATATCAAAAGATTCTTACCTAAAGAATTCCAGAGCACACTGGTTGACCAGCTTGCCCTCGTCTAGACACCGCCTGGGATCCTTCTCTTCCCAGCGGCAGAGCATGAACTCCTTGTTGGGCTTGTCACACTGAGCTCCATAGTGATGGGCTGCAGCTTTAAGCACTGCAGAGCTGACTTTCACCTGGGAAAGGGAAGATGGAAGAGAGACCACAGACTGTGAGCCAGAAGATTGCTTTCTCAACTTTACCTCATGCAGGTCAACACAGAGAACACAAAGGTGACACTGTTCTGACTTCACCAAGAAAATTAAAGACTGGGGGCTGTCATAATAATTTTTTATGATCTACAGTGCTTTAGAGTTCGTGAAACTCTTTCATATATATCATATATATTGTTTTCTTCACCTTTACAATAATATCATTAAGTTGATACTATTTTTCCCATTTGAGAGATGAAGAAATGGTAGCCCTAATAGAATCTTTAGATATTCATGGTAGAGAGAATGGCTCTGAAGGAGAATAGAGGCTTCTGGGATGTAGGGGGAGGAACCAACTCTGGGGAGCTTTGCTCAGTTTCTGCTCCACGAATAAAATTAACAGTGTAAGGATACAGAAAATTCCCAGAGGACTAGAGAATCACAGAAGATGAGAAGACTGAAAGGGATAAGAAAGCACATATAGAAAGCAATTTATTTTAATAATAAAGTACTAAAACCTGCAAATTTTAAAGAATCCTAACTTAGAGCATATCCAAGGTTGCCAACCCTGTAACTACGCCCAGCCGTCTCCCTCACTCACATTCCAGTACGTTTTCTTGAGAAGAAACATGGTGTAGTTGCAGGTAGCTCATAGAGGACTGCAAACAGTCCGGGGCCTATCTAACAGCTGCTGCAGTAAGGGTCCTGCTAGCCTCTTTTCTGCACTATCTTTTCCCATACCAACACCACAATGTTTTCATGACTGTAACTTAACAGAACATTTTGTTACCTGGGAGAACCATCCTCCTCCTCCTTCCTTTTCAAAATTGTCTTAGCTATTCTTTCAGATGAATGCCGGCCCCAATGTAATGTGCATTTGAATTGCATTGAATTTAGTTATATATTAAATTAGGAGGCAATGGGCATTTCTATAATATTGGATCTCTGCTCAAATTTCATGTCCCCAGAGAGCCTTTTCCTGATCATCTTATATAAACTATCATCAGCAGTCACTCACGTGATCTACATGTGACCACTAGAATACAAGCTCCAAGAGGACAAGGATTTTGTTTTCAACAGAGCTCTAATACTGCAAAGATCTGAGCACCCACTCTTTGCCAGGCAATTAGGACACAACAGTTACAAAAAAGATACCAATACATGAATTATACCCTCTCATCCAGAATATTGCATTTCTCTCCATTCATTCATTCAGGTCATTCTTGTCCTTCAATTAAAATCATAGTTTCCTTCATATAGGAACCTTGCACGTTTCTTTTTTTTTTTTCACATTTCTTATTTATTTCTCAGTATTTTAGCATTTCTGATACTACATAAATATTTTTGTTTATTAGATTTTCAAACTGTTACTGATTGTTTGTACATTGCATATGCTCTCTAGCCATCTTACTGAACTCTTGTAGTTCTGATACAACACTCAAGAGAATTCACAGAAAAACTAAACTACCATTTACAAAGAGAAACTGTTTTCCTTCCTTTCTGTTATTTATATCTTTTTTCTTCTTATTCTCTATTCTCTTTTCCTATCTTATTGCTCTGACCAAATCCTCCAGGATAATTCAGATGAACAGCAATGACAGTAGCAACCTTGCCTTTTAATAAACTTTAAAGCATAGTTTGGTAGGATATTTGCTCTTGGCATCTGGGATGTAATAGTTGTTTGGATATTCCTTGCTAAGGAAGTTTCCTTCTAATCCTAATTGGTTTTGCTTTACTGTTGTTGTTTTCTCCACCAGCAAAAACTGAAATTTTAAGCTTTTTATTAATCTATAAAGGTAACATAGAGCATTAACAGATTATCTAAAACGGACCCACTATATTTCTAGAATAATACCTAGTCTATCATAGTGTATTATGCTTTAATACACTACGGCATTTGATTTGCAAAATTAAGGATTTTTATATGAGAATGGTCTATTTTTTATGCACTTTACACAGGTAGGTTAAGTTACTAATAAGATAAAATGCAAGGAAAGGTGAAGAGAGTAATTCATCTACACACGATAGAAGAGAATAAATTTATGACTATGTCTACTCATGTTACAACTTTACAATTATCAAAGCATAGGTAAAGTTATAATGTAAGTGAAATTTGCCATGATGATTCTAATAAATTTATGTTAAAAATTTGTAAAGTTTTTACATTAAAGTTTTTGAAAATAAAAGAATTGATTTAATTGAGTGGTAAACATTTGCTTGCTTTATTACCTCTAAACAGCTGGGAGAATAGAAATCAACACTCAAACTTATTTTAAAGCTTAATATATTTTAAAAATTAAGTTAGCTATATTGACTTCCTTATCAAATGCCTTGAAATATCTTTAAATGGCCAATTATTCAAATGCCCATGGCTACAGTGCTCCAAAAAGCCTGCAGCATTATTTGTTTTACTTCCCTACAAATGTGAAGGTCTTAATCAAAATCAACATGTATACCCATGTCACTGAGCATGTAAAACACTATCCCTGTCACAGGGAAATCGATGAGAACCACTCATTGAATCTATTTCCTAACTGATGAAAGAAAGAGATGTACTCGAGAGGATACAGTGGGTTAGCAGCAACCCCAGAACTGGAACACAGAGATTGTGACCTCCAATCAGGCTTTTCCCCTTTACGTCACCATCCCACTGAGGTGGCAAAGACTTGAGATGTCACCATATCCCCTCACCTGCTTCTTCACTAAGACTGATGAATTCCAACAGAAACAACATCCTTTCACAGCTGCTTACCGTGAATACCCTCTCAAATTCATTCAGCTCTTTTTGTCTCAAAGAACACCGAATTCAACATCCTTCCTCATTTATTCTCACAACAGTCTCGCTGCACAGCAGGATTATAGTCTGCAGGTGTTGCAAGCAAGACAAAGAAAGTCACAATCTATAGCCAATCTCCTAGTCCTGTTGTTGCTTCCTTAAACTATGTCTGCACCTCTTTTTATAGTAACTAATTTATACCATGCCTTTATATTTTCCTTATGTAAAATGGAGAATGATACTTATTTTATAGAACTGTTATGAGGACTAAATAGTTAATACATTAAAAAATAACAATGCCTAGCACAAAGTACATTGTAAATATTAGATATTATTATTATTATTATTTTTTTTTTTTTTTTGAGACAGAGTCTCGCTTTGTTGCCCGGGCTAGAGTGAGTGCCATAGTGTCAGCCTAGCTCACAGCAACCTCAAACTCCTGGGCTTAAGCAATCTTTCTGCCTCAGCCTCCCAAGTAGCTGGGACTACAGGCATGCGCCACCATGCCCAGCTAATTTTTTCTATATATTTTTAGTTGGCCAGATCATTTCTTTCTATTTTTAGTAGAGACGGGGTCTCGCTCTTGCTCAGGCTGGTCTCAAACTCCTGACCTTGAGCGATCCACCTGCCTCGGCCTCCCAGAGTGCTAGGATTACAGGCATGAGCCACCGCGCCCGGCCTAGATATTATTTTTATTTTTACTCAAAATTATCAGTGTGCCCAAGGAGTTTCCAGCCCAAAACTTCTAACTACTTTTCCAATGGGAATGTGTCATAACTCCTAAGTCAATGAGGTCCAAAATGTGTTTAACTTGCTCCCCAATCCTGCTCTTTCTTCTCGCTTTCCTAGTCCTATTGTCAGGTTGCAAATCTGACGTTGATTCCTGCCTCCAATATCTAATCCGTTGTTAAGTCTGATCAATTCTAGATATACTTTTTCTTTCCTCTTTGTAAGCACAGTCACCAATTAGGTTGGGGTCATTAATACCTTCCTCAATTTTTTTTTTTTAACAGCAACTGAGATTAATCTCCCTGCCTTTCTTTTCCTCTCTTCAAACCATTCTTCAGAGCTGCTGGGGTATCTTCTTCCTAAATGACAATTCTTATTTTACTCTGCTATTAAATTATAATAGCAACCAAACCCTCAAAGGATTCAGCCTTAACAGCGGAATAAAGCCTGAACTTATTACTGGGTATTCAAAGCCTTCTGGACCCAAACTATCTTGCCAGCCTTCTTACCCACAACACTTCGAAAAGGGACTATTTGCTGTTCTCTGAAAACACTGAACCCACTATGCCCAGAAGCCCTTTTTGGCTGCCTGCATTTTCCCATCTCCTTACCTTTGCTCAGATCTTACCCTCATTTAGAGAGTGCACTCCATCTCCGCCCACAAACGCCATTCTTCAAATGCCATTTAGCCATGTCTTATATTATGCCCCAAAAGTGCTTTCTCTATTCCCTTTATAGCCTCAGATAATTCGACAGCTGGAATCACCTCACCTTACAAATAACTGTGTCTGCAAATGCTAAAATCCACTAATCAAGGTGGCCTACCAGTCACACTTAGATAACCAGATAACTAACCTAGATCAAACTTCAAATCCTCTTTTCTTAAATCACATCTACCCTTCTTTCATAGTATTTAATCATACTTTGTCTTGTATTTTAGTTTACGTGATTATCTGTATCTCAATTCAATAAGGCAAATTTATTCCAGATATAGAACACTTGAATGAAATAGAACCTCAGATGTTGCTGAACCAAATTAAAATTCCAACAAAAAATACGGCAATTCAAGATTAACCCAGTGACACAGTGGGGCAAGAAACAAAAGATCAACTGGCTCCATGGTAGCACCCCTCCTTCCACCCCATAGTAAATGTCACTTTATTATCAGGTCCCTGAACATGGCTAATAATTTCCTTATCTGATGAAAATAATAGTTGCCATTCTCACAGGCATAAAAGAATATTAAATTAAGTAATGAAGGTGAAACACTTAACACAGTGCCTGGTATACAATTTCTGGCACTTAATGTTTAGTCTTGCCCTCCCTCTCCTTTAATATAGCCTGTTCTTTCTACTACCCAGGCCTGCCATCACACTCACCAGCCTTAAAGCCTTCAGCCTCTTCCCACCACTTCACTCACAGGATAAAGTCCAATGGCTTGGTATGGCCTTGTAGAAGTTGCCTCCAAGTCCTATCTCAGCTCAAGGTACCTCTCCACGCTCAGCACCTGCTGCTTCCCACCAACACTTAGGTCACATCAAACAGCACTCGGCTCCCTAAACACACAAGGTTCTGCTAAGCCTTCTTACTCTTTTGAACTTTTGCCCATAACACAGTAGTTGAAAGCATGGGTTTTAAAATCAGAACTGGGTTCACATTCCAGATCTACCACTTAGGAGCTATGTGACCTTCGGCAAATCTCAGGGCTTATTCTGAGGGCCTATTTCCTCATCTACAACATAGAAAGATCAATTTTATTAATACATATACATACACACACACACACATATATATGTTCTACCTTACAGTGTTGCTGGGAGGAAGTCAATGAATTAATGCATGTAAAGCAATTAGCATCCTACCTGCCTTCTAGAAAAGGCTTGATCGTATTTGCTATAATTAGTAACATATGTCTTCACTTCTCATAGCACTAACTACATGATACTGTGTCTGTCTCCCCACCAGATTCAACTCTATGAGAGCAGGGAATATATCTCTTATTTTCCAGTGTATGTGCACGTGGTAATTATTCAAATATCTCTTGAATAAAGGAATACTTTAAATGAGTCCTGTTACCAAACACTTTCCCAAGGCTATGAGCAAATTCACTCTCCAATATCTCACTCTCCCACGGCTTCCTGGCTCCACTGTAATGCACTCTGCACCGATGACACCACTTTAAGGTGACTGTCTCTCTCCCTTGACTCTGAGCACCTAGGACTGTACACTCACTTCGCAGGAAGCTTTGAGGATTGAGCAACGTAAATTAAGTGACCCTGGTTGGTGCTTAGTAAAAAGTACCACTACTATTCACGCAAGAAGCACGTCGCTGTGTGGACAGGGTTCTAGAGCCATTACTGGATGCGACAGGGTGGTGCGGGGGGGCGACTCCCAAGGCTGTGGAGGGGACGTTCGGGGGTGCCCCGTGCATGTGCTGGAGGGCGGGGGGAGACGGACCCGGGGCCCAGGGTCCGCTGAGGCGAAGGAGGGCTGGGCCCAGCCCCGGGAAGCTGCAGCCCTATGCCACGCTTGCCTGTCCTCCGGACGAGCCTCACCTCCTGCACTTTCAGCTCCTCTAGAGTGGGCAGTTCCACTATCCCCGGCATGACGGCTGCAGCCCAGACCCTGACGAGGCGCCGTCAACCGCGTCGCCCCCGTCTCCTTGAACTCCCCTTTCCACCGCCGGTGAGGCCACGCAAGGTCTGCGCATGCGCATCCGGCGGCACGCAGGCGCACTGCTCTGCCCAACCGTGAGCTAGAGAGCGTGCGCAATGCCAGGAAGCTGTGCGAGCTCCGCGGGGCGGGGCTTCGCGTCGGCTCCGCCCATCCTTCCCTGTTGTCATGGTGAGGCCGCATCCACCGAGACTCCGGATCCCAACGTCTGGAAACTATTATAGAAGCAGCCGCCATGCAGTACACGGGGAGCGAATATATCGGGGAATATGTAGATGGGAGGTAAGGGCCTCGTTTGATTCACTACGTCTTGAATATCTGTGACTTGGAAAAGACTCTTTTTGCGTCTGCGAAGGACCTTGTACCAGACACTCACAAACTTGCCCAAGGAACTTGCTCAAGGACTATGTATACCTAATAAGCAGCAGAGCTGAGATCCATTCATTCCGTATATATGTGTGTGTGTGTGTGTGTGTGTGTGCGTGCGTGCTATCTACCAGTTTTAGATTTGGGCATAAGAATATTAAAAATTTCAAGATCCTTGCTCTCAGGGAGTTTATAATCTAGTTGAGGGTGTATTGCCAATGAACAAATAAATGAGAAAATAATTACAGATAGTGATAAATGCTATGAAAACAATCATGGAGACTGAGGAAGAGGGACTGTGGCTAATCTGATTCCACATGGTCTCTTCCCTCTAGGAGTTCACAATCTAGGGATCATTCTAGAGGATTATAGACACAAATCACTGTAAGGGACCAGTAGTAAAAGCTATTCAGTTCAACAATGTGGAGTGTCTACCAAGTACCAGGCCCTGAACTTGTCTCTGGGCACAATCCCTGCCTTCAAAATGTTTATTCAAATGTAGTGGGGGAAGTGCTCCAGTAGAGAGAAACAGAAACACAGACGTGGCTACTCTTTCTTGCCAACCATCCTGGATGAAGAAGGTGGAATCTATGTTTTTATAGCTGGGGAAACTGAGGCTGAGCAAGATGAGGTGGATTACCAAACAACTTCTAGTTGTTGGGACTGTGAAGCACTCCTACCTTGGGGCCATGGAAATGGAGAAGGGATGAAGGGCAAGATTTTGGTGGAATCCATCTCTGTGTTCACAGGTTGGTGGAATTCCAGGGTTCTCTGACTTCACAGGAAGGAGGACCTGTGGTCTGGCCAGGGATAGGGGATAGATTCCTAGAGAAGGAGGTAATATTAATATATATGGAAAGCTATCTCTAATCCTTACATCACCTTTGCAAGGGAAATGTTATCTCCACCTTAGAGGTAAGAAAGGTGACGCTTAGAGAGTTTGAGACTTGTGTCCAACTCAGCAGGTCAGCGGCAGAGGTGCTTGGTGTGTGCTCCCTCTCACAACTCTGTGAGGTGGGTTCAGGCTGATCTTGCAAATAAAGGAACAGACATTAAGAGAAGCAAAATGACTTACTTGCCCACCATTATGGGTACACAGCTAGGAGTAATGGAGTCAGAATTTGAACTCCGTCCTGTGTCCAAACCATGTTCTTTTTTTCTACAAGGCTCTGCTAAAGTGAAGATGGTAGAATGTTGGCATATAGATATGGGGTATTGGGCATTTTAGGCACAAAAATTTGAGAATCTGCATTTATTTTCAATGGGCTATGTGTGTGAGAGAAAGAAACATAAAGACAGGGTCAAGAAAGAAGGCTCTCAACCATTTGCCTTTGGTGTTTTGTGCATTTTCACTGGGTCTGTGTATTGCATCAGCTATTTCCATGCTTTTGTTCCTAGGAATCTATGTTCTACTTGGGGTTTTTTGATACTGCTGTAACCACAACAGGAATTCCCAGACCTGAATAGGGCTCTTCAACTTCCCATAACCAGCAAGAAGTCAGTTGTCTTGCTTGTCATATTTCTTTTCATAATTTGGCCATATATTCTGTATTGATTTTGTTTTTCAACAACGGTTAACTAGAGTCATAATGGGGGCCTCTCAAATTTCATCATGTGATGAAAGAGACAGGATAGTAGAGGAAAAAAGGCTTCAGCATGAGATAGGCCAGGACTCAAGTCTGACACTTATTTGTTTTGTACACTTAATTAATCATCCATGCCTCAGTTTCCTCATCTGTAAAATGGGAAAATAATGCACATCCAGCAGAAGAGTTACAAGGAATATGTAATGTAGCATATGTGGATGTTATTTACATGTGGTGGATACTCAATAGATTGCTTTTAATATGGGGAGAAAGTATTTTCCTTTTAGAGTTTAAGTGAATAAAATGGCTTCTCTACACAGTAGAAAGTTGGTATTTAACATTTGGTTTAAAAAGTTTATGTAGACTCTTCACTGCTGGTGGGAATGTAAAATAGTATAGCTGCTTTGGAAAAGTTTGGCAGTTTGTTAAAAGAAAGTTAAACAGGTGAGGTGTGGTGGCTCACTCCTATAATTCTAGCACTTTGGGAGGCCGAGGTGGGAGGATCACTTGAGGCCAGGAGTTTGACATAGTGAAATCCCAAGCATCTCTACAAAAAATAAAACAATCAGCCGGGTGTAGTGGTGAGCACCTGCAGTCCCAGTTACTCAGGAGGCTGAGGCAGGAGGATCACTTGATCCCAGGATTTTGAGATTACAGTGAGCTATTATGATACCACTACACTAGCCCAGGCAACAAAGAAAGACAATGTCTAAAAAAAAAAAAAGAAAGAAAGAAAGAAAGAAAAAGAAAAAGTTAAACAGCCATTGTACTCCTAGGTATTTACCCTGAAGATGAAAATATATATCTATACAAAGGCATATATATGAGTGCTCATAGCAGCTTTATTTATAATAACCAAAAACTAGAAACAACCCAAATGTCCATCAACAGCTAAATGAACAAAAACATTGTGGTATATCCATTCATTGGAAACTACTCAGCAATAAAAGGAGTGAACTATTGGTACACATACAACATGAATGAATCTGAAAAGAATTATATTCAGTCAAAGAATCCAGACCAAAAAAAAAGTACACACTGTATGATTTCACTTACATAAATTCTAGAAAATGCGAGCTAATCTATGGTGATAGAAAGCAGATCAGTGGTTGCCAGGAGATGAGGATTATGGGAAAGTGCAAGCAGGAATGATTAGAGGAACAAGCAGAAGATTTTGAGGGGAATAGATATATTAATTATCTTGATTGTGATGATGGATTTCTGGGTGTGTGTCAAAACTTATCAAATTGTACACTTTAAACATTTGCAGTTTTTTGTATGTCAGTTATGTCTTCAATAAAGCTGTTTTTAAAAACAAAAAAGTTAAAAGACACATGATTTTCCTGTCCCATGTGTGCTTATAAAAAAATAAAAAGTTAATGTAGGATCTGTCTGACCTCAAGAGCATGGTTTCTCTGGAATAGTTGCACAACTGAGTCCTAGATAACTCCACTGCAGAGTGCCACAAGGTCAGTGCCAGAAGAGACCTACAAACGGGGAGGAAGGGAGACCAGTAACATTTATGTAGCAACCACTGTGCTCCAGGCTCCATCTTCCCCTCCTCCCAGGAACTCTATGAGACATCATCATTCTGTTTTACAGACAGGAAAAGTAAGGCTCAGAGTACTTACATAACTCACCCAAAGTCACCTAGTTAGCATTTGGCAGAGCAGGGGTGACAAGCCAGGCATCTCAGACTGTAAACCTTGGGTACTTTCTACTACAGAGCCCTGCTCCTGGGCCCTTACAGAGGACACATCCAGTTAGGACAGTCCTCAAAGGCTTCATGGAGGAGAGAATATTTGAATTGGGCCCTGAAGATTGTGTAATTGCTTCATTGTGTCCCCCACTAGACAGTGAGCCCCCTGAGGACAGGAACTGCCATCTGCCTTGATCACTGTTGTATCTGTGTTATATCCAGCAGACCAGATTCTCAGCACAGCCCCTGGCATGTAGTAGGTGCTCTGTAAATATTTGTTGGAAAGAAGGAAGGGAGACAACCAGAGAGGTTTGGGAAAGTCTCCAAGATGATACATCCAGAAAATGGTGAAGATTCAAACCCTTATCTCCTGTCTCTAAATTAGGTATTTTTCCTAATATTGCACTTGTGATGTAATTGGCAGGGGGCGGCCAGTGGGGGGGACAGGGAAGACACAGAACCATCTGCCAGTGACCTGGACCTTAGTCTCTGCTTCACAATTTTTACTGTGTGGCTTTGGATACATCCCTACCCTCTCTGGGCCCACCAAGTGGGTATTTCAAGGGGCAGCATCAACTCCAGGGCAGCCTCTAGATGAGGAGGAGGATGAACAGACCAAACTCCACTCCTCCCCCAGCCTTAAACAACACAGCCCCTCTCATTTTTGAGCTTTTGAGGGAAACAAAACAAAAGTTGTGTTTTTCAACAGAATATTGCTGGGACGATAATGTCTGAGGATGCCTAGGGTAAGTTTCCCACCCACTCTCCCTCGCCTGCCAGCTCTGATCCTCCATCTGTCATGCAGTGCTCAGTGATGTCCCTGTGTCTTTGCAGGATGGAAGGCAAAGCTGAATACATCCTCCCGACTGAAACAAGATATGTTGGGGAAATGAAGGACGGCATGTTTCATGGCGAAGGAACCCTGTACTTCCCCAGCGGGAGCCGATACGACGCCATCTGGGAAAAGGGATTGGTCGTAAAGGTGACCAGCCAGGGGCTGCAGAGGAGAGGTCCTCGGGCGGGAAGAGCCCCCACTGCTGTGGCTCCCTGCCCTCCCTGTCTGGTGCCCACCTGCTTCCATGCCCTCTTCTCCCTACTTCTTCATCTCCCAGGGCTCTAGAATCTTCTCCCTCTGGATCTGGAAGGGCCCCCGGAGAGGCCATGATGAGTTTGAATCCGTTTTGCCACTTACTGCCTGATTTGGGGCCCATGATTTTACCTCTCTGAGACTCAAGTTCCTCCTCTATAAACTGGGGACAGTAGTTGTATTAGTTACCTATCACTGCTGTAATAAATTACTACAAGTTTAGTGCCTTAAATCAGTACAAATTTATTATCGTACAGTTCTGGAGGTCAGAAGTCTAAAATAGGTCAGCAGGGCTGTGCTCCTTCCAGAGGCTCTGTGGGAGAATCTGTTTCCTTGCCTTTTCCAGCTTCTAGAAGCTGCCCACAATCCTTGGTTCTTGGCCACACACCACTCCGACAGCTGCTACCATCGTCATCTTCTCTTCTCTCCCCTGACCTTCCTACCTCCCTCTTATAAGGGCCCTGTGATTACATTGGGTACACCTAGATAATCCAGGATAATTTCCCCACTTAAAATCCTTAATTTAATTGCATCTGCAAAGTCCCTCTTGCCATGTAAGGTAGCATGTTCAAAGGTCGCAGCAGACAGGGGACCATTGTTCAGCCTATCAAAATAGCACGTCCTCGGACAGTTGTGAGAGTAAATGGGGCGTTACATATGAGCACTTTGCTAAGTTCCTGGCACACAATAAGTGTTAGCTCTTACTATTACTGCCACCACCACTGCTGCTATCATTGTAAATCATCTAATCCAAGCGTTCTTAACCTGGGATCTGTGGGCCATGAATAGAATCCGGGGGTCAGTGAAACCTCTTGATTTACATACAAAATTATCTGTGCATATGGGACAATGTTTCTCTCTGGGAAAATGATCTATAGTTTTCATCAGTTTCACTGTGGGTGTGTTGGGGCCTGACTCATGACCTAAAAAAGGTTAAGAAACACTCCTTGTTTTATAACTTGGAGAATCCAAGCCCCAGGAAGGGGATGTGACTTACCCAAGGTCACACAGTGAATTAATAGTATTGTTGGAATTTCCACCCAAGTTTCCTGATGCCCAGGCCAATGCAGTTTCTACATCCTGAGGCTTGCTTTAGCACTAAGGCAACAAAAGGAGAATGTGTGTTTGGACAAAGAGCTGCAGCTGATGGCTCTAACCTTTCCAGCTATGATAATAATAAAAGAATAATAGTAACATTTATTGTTTACTATATGTCAGTGTATTAGAGTTCTTCAGAGAAACAGAACTGATAGGATATAGAGAGACATATGGAAAGAGATTTATTTCAAGGAATTGGCTCATGAGATTGTGGAGGATAAGAAGTCCCACAATCTGCCCTCTGCAAGCTGAAGGCCCAGGAAAGCCATCAGTGTCATTCCAGTCCAAACCTGAAGTCCTGAGAACCAGGGGAGTTAATGGTGTAAGTCCCAGAGTCCAAAGGCGCGAGAACCAGGAGTGCTGATGTCCAAGGGCAGGAGCTGGATGTCCCAGCTCAGTTAGAGTGATTGGCTCTTCCTCCGCTTTTTTTTCATCCACCCATCTGCACGCTGAACCTCCACCTGTCTTGTTCTATTCAGGCCCTCAATGGATTAGATGATGCCCACTCACAGTGGTGAGGGTGGATCTTCTTTACTCAGGCTCCTAACTCAAATGCTAATCTCTTCTAGAAACACCCTCCCAAACATACCCAGAAGTAATATTTTACCAGCTAACCGAGCATCCTTAGCTCAGTCAAGTTGACACATAAAATTAACCATCATAGTCAGATGCATGCCAAATGCTTTACCTGTGCTATGTCATTGAATTGTCAATCAATCCTATTAAATATATGCCATTATTGTCCTAATTATACAAGTGAGGAAACAAAAGTTCAGAGAGAGTAGGTCACCTGCCCGAATTCACACAGTGAGTTGACCTACCGTGAGGGGCAGGCACAGAGGTCTGCGCTTTCTACCCATTCTCTCTTATTGTCACAACCATAATAATCGTGATAGTTATCACTTCTTTTCTGTGGCAGTGAGGAAGCCACTCTTCTCTTGACATCCAACCTTCTTGGCAAAAGGCTTCAGCCTCCTCAGAGGCGTGTGCGTGCCCCTTGCCTTCCAGGGCACGTACACCTTCGCGGACGGGCTGCAGTACGAAGGGAAGCACTGGCATTACTGCGACGGCTACGATCGGAGGTTTTACACCGAGATCTGCCATGGCTTGAAGCCTACAGGTACCCAGACACTCGCCCTTCCCTTTGCAGCCAGACTGAGAGGGAAACTAAAGACAGTTTTAAATACGTGGGCTGTGGCCTAGTGAATTAGCTCGAAGGAGAAGAGGAACTGAGCAGGTGCAGCAGAACACAAAAGAGCCAGATCTTGGGGCCAGGAAGGCCAGTCCTCACATCTCAGCTCCACTGTACTAGTGGAGACAGGGGACTTCACCCCTCTGTGCCTTGGTTTCTCCCCTTCAAAATGGGGACAATAGCATTTACCTACCGAGATTGTTGTAAATCAGACAATTCATGTAGTAGAGTGTTTAGAACATGCATGTAGGTGCACAGTACATGTCAGCTGTTCTTATTTGTAATACCTACTGTAACACTAAAATTGTGTCGATATTTTAAAAAGAAAGAGATAAGAGCAAAAGCAGCATTGGCAGAGCATGCGCTCTGTGTATCAGGTGCCAGGTGAGGCTCTCTGTAATCCCTGTCTCCTTGAATGTCCGGATGGCCCTGCCCGGTCAGCCTTCCTAGTCCCATGTCATAGAGGAGGAAGTTGAGACCATGGAGTCAGATGTGTTTCCCAGTGATGGAGCTCACGCTGGAGCCCCAGTCTTACTCTCTGAGGTCCCCTGTGTCGTGCTACCTCCCTGCAAAACCCGTGTTCCATCACAGAGGGCTACGTTTGGGCCAAGAGTCGGGATTCAAAGAGTGGCAGCTTAAGGGGCTCATCTGTGTTTCTGGGACTTGCGAAGGCCAGGTGAACCTCAAGAAGAGCGTAGCTTGGGGTACTGCAGAGACGATAGATCCAAAACAGCAGGTAGAAAAATGACTTTGTAAACTGTAACGCCAATCCCAACTGAAGTTGTGAAAGATAGTGTGCGGTAGGTGACAGAGCATGGAGCCAGAAGGTCTGGGTTTGAGTCCAGAACTCTCTCTCTATAGCCGGATGAGCTTGGACAAGTCAACCTCCATTAGGGCAGAAACCTACAGAAAGCACCCAGACACTGGAGTCAGGCTGACCTGAGCTCAAACCCCAGCTCCTGCACTTCCTGGCTCCGTTCATTGAGCCTTTGTCCCTTCTCCCTTTGCTTTTCTGACACTGACTCTCCCATTTTCCTGTCCCTCCTCTCCTCTGCCAGCACTTCCTCCTCTCCCCCTCCCCCGTTATTAATGTTGAGCTCCCCCAGGGTTCTCTGGCTTAGGCCTTTTTCTGTTGTTATTCTATTCTTTCTCCCTAAATGAGTTAATTCACTTCTAAGCCTTCAACTACCATCAACTTCCAAATTGAAATCAGAATCTCTGAGCCTCATATTCCTGCATCCGGCTTGCCTGACACCTGTGTTGGTTGTCCCCCAACGTGTCTGCACTCAATTCACCATCTTCCCCATAGCCCACTGTCCCTCGGTTGTGGCTCCCTCAGTAAACGTCATGCCCATCCACCTAGGGAAGCCTAATCCTCCCTTCCCCTGTCCCCCACGTGCAATCAGTCACCTGGCCCTAGGGATTTTACCTCTTAAATATATTCTTTCATTTGCCATTTGACAAATATTTACTGAGCACCTCATGTGCTGGGTAGTGTTCTCTTCATTTTCTCTGCCACCACCCTATTTCAGACCTCTGTCATCTCTCCCCTTGGACTACCTGACCTTCTGAGATCTCCACTTGACCCTCTCAAGGTCATTCCCCACTCTGCCACCCCACACCCTTCAGTGCTTCCTACTACCCTCAAGACAAGGTTCCAATTTCTCCAAATGACCGACACTCTCTGGCTCCTCCTGATGTCCCCAGCCTCACCCTGGGCCACCTACCCTTCTTGGCTTTTCCCTCTCCTCTCTTGCCATGCTTGCTTTCTCTTTATTTCTCAGAGAGACCACACTGTTTCCTGCCATTCCCTCTGCCTGGCATACTCTAATGCTCTCACTTCACCCAAATAACTCCCTCCCATCCTTCAGGCCCCAGCTTACCTGAACTCCCAGACTAGGTGAGGTCTCCCCGTGGCATACCACAGAGCAGCCATGACCCCCTCCAGAGGTCGAATCCTGAGTGTTCAGCATCCATCTTACTGAGTCAATTGTGAGCAGCACAAGGGCAGGGCCCTAGCACATTGCCTGGCTTATAGTAGGTGCTCAATAAAGAGTTATTGTCGAACAGGGATAATAATATTGACATCACTGTGGGGGGTGAGAGGTACACTTCGGGGAGTCAAGCCAATGACATTGACAAACCTTTCCTGAGCATCTACTCTGTGTTAGACACTGGCTGGCTCCAGGGGCACCCAGAACTGAGAGGACACTGTCTCTACCTTCAAAGAGCTGCCAATCCAGATGCAACCTGAGCACCCTGCAAATCCCTCCTGGGTTAGATGGGGCCCGGACTTTGTCACTGGCTCTTCATCCCAACTGAGGCCTGTGGGCAAAGAGCCCTCAGCCTCAGGCCTCAGCTCTCACACAGCGTCTGCTTTTGCCAGTCTCGAAGGCAGTGTGGTGACCTTCCCTGCACCTGCCTGCCCCTCCCCTTCCTCCAGCGCTGCCTAGCAGAGCAGCTTTACCCTAAGTAGCCACTTCCTTCCCTTGTTACTCTGCATTTTGTCTCAGGGGCAGGCACTGTCGGGGTGACAAGGGTGCCCCATGACCTCTCTGGGCATCTGTGAGATGGGCATTGGCATGAGGCTTCAGTAAGAGAATGGCTGTAAAGCACGTGGCGTGAAATCAGTGCTCAGTAATCATTAGCCAGCATATTCATGGGGTTAGGGTTAGTGTCAGGGTCAGGGTCAGCGTCAAGGTTAGGGTTGGGTATATTGTTAACCAACACAAGAGCACCTACTGTGTACAGGACACTGAGTTGTGAACATAGTGCTGCTGTTGTGCTCAGTGGACATCCAGCTCTCAGTCCGGAGAACAGGGAATTATAGGAACTACAATCAGAAAGGAACCTGAGAAGTTATGTATTCCAACCTCTCCCTTTACTCAGGCCACAGCATTCCAAGATAGACACACACAGGGTGCATGACATAAAAGGTGACTCCTCTTTCCCTCCTGGGGGTCCCAGTGTCCCCAGTCCTGGGGCCATGCCTAGGCCCTCTCCTCCTGTGATGTTGACAGCTGAACACACAGGTTCCAGAGCTGGGCTGCTCTCTAGGTGGATAATCTTGGGAATATTACTTTGCCTCTTTGAGCCTCAGTTTGCTTATCTGTAAAATGGGGCCATAGGGTTGCTCTCAGGATTAAATGAAATAGTAGGAGCATAATGCCTGGCACATAATAAACATTCAATAAATGGTAGCCACTATGGTCATTTTGGTGAGAGTCAAGGCTCCCCACTACCTGCCCCTTGTCTACCTGGCCTTTTTCTTCCCCACTGCTCTCTTTTGTGCGTGCTCTGCTCTGCAAGCTGTCCTCAGTGAGGCCTGAGGGTTCAATGCCTTTGACCTTTGCCCGCACTTTGAACACCATCCCTCTCCTGGACCTGCCCGTCTCTTCAGCTGGCCAACTCCAACTCATCCTCAGAGTCTCTCTGACTCCAGATCCTGCGCCCATTGTCACGGTATCCCAAGGAAGGGAGGAGGAGGAGGTCAAGGTAAGAAGACAGGGGTTACAGAGCCATTTTCAGGAAGCTCTTTCGAGCACTGTTCCTGCTGTTTTTGCTCCTTACCCTGTATCGGGAGTGTTTCGTCCCACAGTAGAACCAGAGAGTCACAGGAGCACCCAGCCAAAAGTAGACCTTATGGGGGCATTGGGTTTGGAGTTGGCCTTGATGGTGAACTAATCGCCCATTATGCCCCTTCAAGGTATCTCTCAACTCTCCAATATGGACCCACCTAGAAAAATCCCCAAGGGCTCTTATGACTGTGGAGATGGCTTCTACAACCCGGTCACCAGGATCGTCAAGGACTACAAGGGTCGCTTCCTGAGGAATGCAGGTATGTTTACTCCAACACTCTGCAGCACGTTTTCTTTTCATCCACACATAAGGTTGTGCATGTGTGTACACACACGTGTGCGCTTTGGTGAGAAAGAAGCTTTCACTGATAAAAGACAAAAATTGATTATCTGAATGTTTCACTTGGTGGACTTCTTGTGACCAGCAAGTCTGCACATAGTCATAGAGTGAGGCAAAGGACATTCATGGTCTAACTGTGACAGCACATATGTGTGGCATTGAAAGGATTACTTATTTTTGCATGTATTCCTTCAACTAGTATTTAATGGACACCTACTGTATGCTAGACCCTATGCTTGGTGCTGCAGTAGAGCAAAGCAAAGGGGGACATGGACCCCCTTCTTCGTGGAGCTTATATTCTAACAGGCAGCAGATAAGAAGTACACACAGTGGTCACATCGTGGAATAAGCACCGTGAAAGGGAAAAACATGGTCCCAGGGGAGGGGGGGTAGGGGCCCCAGAGAGGTGGGGGTGATGCTGTGGGAGCGCAAGGAAGGGAACCTAACTGGTCCGTCGGAGAAGTTCTCGGGAAGGAAGTAATACGTACTCCAAGACCTGAAGAATACCTGGGAGCTGACCACAAGGCCAGGAGGCGGGTTTCCCAGCCAGGGGAGCAGCGCAGGCGCAGGCCCTGAGCTAAGCGATACCTGCGCCCCACGAAGGCTGACTGGAAGAACCAGAACCTCCGTGGGGTGAGTCATCCCAAGGCAGATCAGACTGAGAAGGACCAATTTACAGTGACCAAACTCACAGGAGACCAATATTCAAATAAAAACAGGAACAGTGTTCTTTAATGCATGATTCCTAACCTCTCTCTTTTCTGCAGTCACACTCCCACTGGCAGTAACAAAAGCCATGGACCCTCTTGCCAGAAAAATGCCCACACATGTATGCACACGCACGCACACACATGCACACATTGTGCATATAGTCTTAAGGGACTGATGATCCCTCCAAAGACCCAGGTCAGGACACCTGCTCTATAATGAGAAAGAAACTGCCAGAGCACCTGTGCTAGCTGACGGGAGCATCCTTTCCCTACGGGGAAATTCACTCAGCCACTCGCTGATGATCAAAGTCGCCTTGTGTGGCTGGAATGAGGGCAACGGGAGCTGTCGCTGATCCTGTGTCTGGACTCCTGGAGCCGAGATGGCCCCAACCCACCGAGTGCCACTGGAGGAACATGGTGCCTGTGCACACCCAACTCGCCAGCTCACGCTTCTTTGCTGACTTCCCTTTCTCCACCAACACAGCGGACCACTCTGCAGGACGCTGATTCTGCTGGATGTGGATAGGCCCACCAGGAAGTTTCTTGGTCAAATAAGTTAAGGAGATGCTGTTAAAGTAACCAGGGTTGCTTACTGAAGGGCCTCTCAGGGCCTTTAATATGCTAACATCCCTTGTACTTCCCTCCGTGGCACTTATTTCAGTGTAATTAAACACTCGTTTCTGTAATTGTTGGCTTAACGGCTGTCTCTCCCCCTAGACTGTAGGATCCATGCCACGCGGAAGGGTCTCTGTCTTGTTTCTGCTCATATTAGTAAGGGTCCGGTCAGAAAAACAGAAAGAATTGAATATCAGGAAATTGGTTAAATGGCTACTGGAGAATGAAACAAGCAAAAGGAGGACGTTGGGTGTAACAGTGTAACGGAGAAAGTAACTGCGGCAAGCAGCCACCAGCTCAGGGACTTGACAACGGCAAGAGACGGGGCTGTGAGAGCCTGGAAGGTTGATGGAGGGACCCCAGGGAACTGCAGCGCAGACCCCTGAGAGGAGGGCACTGCCCGGCTGGGGCTGGCTCCCTGGCCGCTCAGAGGAGGGCCCTGCAGAGCTGCACCCGGACCCCTGAGGACAGAGCCTGCCCTGTGGCGCCTCTGAAGAAAGCAGTGAAGCTGATTCCAGAGCGTGGAATCCACCTGGAAGCTGCAAGTGCAATGCCACTGCCGGGGCGACACCGGCATGAACAACAAGGAAAACAGAAAGGGGCACGTCTCCTCTGTCTCCGTTTGCCTCCGGAGCCCCTAACGGGAAGCCTGCTGGGAAAACAGAGATTCAGACCTTTCCAGTCTCAGCATTGCAGAGCAGAGCACAGAGGGCCAGTTTGGGGCTGGGCGTCAGTAGCTTCTAACGGCCCATCCCCGCCTTTTGTTGCTCAGCGCCACACACACTCTTTTACAGATATCAAAACTTCTGGACAATGACAACAAGTGCATGCTTTTTGTGTAATAAGTTGCAACTCTCCTTCATATTAATACAAAGATACTCTCACCTTCCCCCGCAAACAGGGAGAGGGGAGGCCCCAACAGACATTGGTATCCATCTTTGAGCGAGGCTGTCCCTAGGCAGTCCTGCCTGAATGTTCCATAACCTGCAAGCCACTGCCAACAATCCTTCTGTGAAATAGTAAAGGGGAAAGAGGAAAGGAAAGAAAAGAAATTAGTTAATGAAAACAAGTGTGTGTTTACAGATAAACAGAAAGATAGATGATATAGATACACATACACATATAAGCAAGGGGGAAAAACTGTTTCACTGCTACAGTTCTCTTTCTGTAACTGGTCAGGGGCCTGGAGTTGATATTTATAAATTCCTGCTTGTATTATCCATTCCATGTTCCGTTTGCCTTCAGCCTACACTTTAACTGGTAGAGTTTTTACCTAGTAGGATCACCCAAATCTTTATTCTTAAAGGGTCTGAATCGTTACTGATCCTGTGGTTCTTGGTCATTTAGTTGATTGGTTTAGTTTTTCAATAACTTTGACTATTGGCAATGGAAGAACTAAAAAGTACCCTGGAGAACCCCTGAGCTCCATACAGCATCCCCTTCCCCCTAACACAGGGCAGCAACCTAGTCTCCCCTGGCAGTCGGGAACAATCACTCCAGCAAATAACAGTATTCTCCTTCTTTCTTGTTGTTTCTGTGGTGAAGGAGCCAAAGTGGCCAGGTGGCTGTTTCCACTTCCAGTTCAATGGAACCATCATTGTGTCACCTGATGCGACCATTCCTCTTTGAGAACAAAGAGCTTTGAACCAATAAGGTTCAAAGTTGTAGGACAGGAAACAAAAACTCTGCTTAAAACCGGGTACACTGCTGTGGCCCCAGCACCAAGCACAGGCCCAGGCACACAGAAGATGCTTGTTAAGTATATTTGAAACAAATAGGGCCAGGCGCGGTGGCTCATGCCTGTAATCCTAGCAGTCCGGGATGCAGAGGCCGGAAGATTGCTTGAGGTCAGAAGTTCGAGACCAGCCTCAGCAAGAGGGAGACCCCTGTCTCTACTAAAAATAGAAAAAATTAGCCAGGCCTGGTGGTACGTGCCTGTAGTCCCAGCTACTTGGGAGGCAGGAGGATGGCTTGAACCCAGGAGTTTGAGGTTGCTGTGAGCTAGGCTGACACCACGGCACTCTAGCCCAGGCAACAGAGCAACACTCTGTCACAAAAAAAAAAAAAAAAAAAGAATGAATAGGGATTTCATGAGCAAAAATGTGGGGAAGGGCATTCCAGGCAGAAGGAACAGCATGTGCAAAGAAACAGAGGCATGAGGAAGCATGATGTGACTGGAGAACCAGAAATGGTGTTTCCCAGAATCCTGTGGGCAGAAGAAGCTGTGCTTAGTGATAAATATGCATAGTGGGAAGGGAAGCCCGTTCTTAGGAAGTTTGGAGAAGGATAGATACTGATGTTGTTTGGTTAACAAATATTTATTGAGTACTTGCTATGGGTTTGGCTTCATGGTAAGCATGGAAATGACAGCAGCGTCACAGAATCTTCTCTCACTGACCAGGAGAAACTGGCAGGAAAGTGGATCCTAACAATACAGCGTTGCTGCCGGAGAACTGAGTAGGGACACCTGACGCTGGAGGTCAGCGGGCCAGGGAGGTTTCCTGGAAAAAGAAAGATCTACTCTGAAACCTAAAGCAAAGCAGACAAATGCAGCAGGGTTGGGAAGAGTGTTACAGGCCGAGGGAACAGTATGTGCAAAAGAGTTAGTGTTGGGAGAGGACATTTCATATCTAGGGAACGACGGGTAGTTCAGGAGCATGAAATGACAATATGTGAGAAGAAGCCCAAGAGGTGGCAGGGGTGAGGGCAGTAGCAAAGACCCTGGGTGTCTTTTCACCGTAAGGCAGTGGGGAGCAAGGGAAGGTTTTAGGCAGGTAGCCTGGTAACTGGTTTATCCTTTAGAAAGTCTTCTCTGGTTATATAGAGAGAAGAGGCCAAAGGGGCCCAGGTGGTGGGACGAGTGTCGTGGGTTCTGAGTCCTGGCCTCAGCTCTCTGCTGGCTGACCCTGGACCAGTGCATTCCCTCTCTGAGCCCCCTTCTCTTTATCTGTAAAATCAGACCGTTAGGCTGGATAATTTAAGAATCTATGATGGAAGAGAAAGGTAGCCAAGGGATATTTTGGTCCTGATATTATAGGACAGATCAAGTTTGGAGTGTCCTGAAAACCACTAAAAGGGAGTCTCTGTGGTCACCTAGTCATTACCCCTGACTCACCTCACCCTGCAAGGGACAGATTCAGGCTTCTGTCCCTCTTCTGTTTTCCCTAAGACCATTTCTCCCCACATTCCGATCTGTCCCCATAAACAGTGCTTCCTGTTGGCAACCTGAAGGCACGGGCTGCCGGTCCTGCTGCCTGGCCTGGGTGACTGAGGCCATCTCAGCGTCAACACAGCAACCTCAGCCACTGCTATTACAGGAAGCACCTGCCACCTGGGAGTGCCAGAGCCAGGGATGCTTATTTTATTGGAGGTCATGGGCTGGGCACCAGCAGAAGAGCCGCCTCTGTCTGGTTCACCTTCGGGCCTCTCGGCAGAGCATCGGCTCCTTCCCCATCGCCCCCCGGCTTCTTTTCCCCAGTCAGAGAAGCTTGCCTCAGATCTGCGTGGAAGGTCCCAGACTGCCAGGATACAAATTGCTACACTGCAAACATGCTTGACAAATTCAGGTTTTCTAGACGTGGGTTTTAGAGAGTGTCTTTCTGAACTGGGGAGGATGGTCTCTGCCTTGCTGGAGAGCTGTGAGAATCGAAATCCATCCTTTCACGCATCCAAAAGTCTTTGAACATCCACAGTGGGCCAGGCTTTGGGGACCAGGGCAGGCAACATATTGTCTCTCACTCCAGCTCTCAATCCTTTGGCCCACAGTGAGGAGTGTTTTATGTCGTGACCCAGCACACACACACACACACACACACACACGTGCATATGTGTGTATCTTTGTACATGCAGTGTACCATGACATTTTCTATTCTATTTCATTTTTTTAAATGCCAGTTGCTATGCACTAAATTGATTTCAGAACCCTCTCAAGGGTCAGGACCAGCTATTGGCAGACCATTGTTCTAGGCAGCCTTCCCTAGAACCATCTCCCTCCGTCCTTCCAGGGCTCTGTCTGGGTTAGGTGTCCCTCCTGTGCCCTCACAAGCCTCCCTAACAGCACTCAGCCCATGTCAGTAGAAGTCTCTATATTGTCTGTTTCCCCCACTAGTCTGGGAGCTGCTTGAGGACAGGGACTGCGTGACTATGTCTGACTCATCACTGTGTCCCCAGCATCTCACACAGGCTCCACAAGTTGGAGCAGATTAAATGTTTGTAAAAGAAAAAGCAGGCAGGCAGGCAGAACACCTGCTCTCAAGTCCCTCATAGTGTTCAGCTAATTATACAAAATTCAATACCTGGCACATGATAGACAACTTATTATTTTGGATAATAAAAATAATCCATTCTATTCCTACGTACACATGCAAGTTTTCAAAAGCAGCTTAACATGATCATTGGAAATGTCCAAGAGGGAAAAAACAGCAGCTTAATATCCACCAGCGGTCTCAACCCAGTGGCTATCAGGCCAAATCTGGTCTGCAAAGTTTTTATTTGGTTGGGACGATGCTTGGAATTGCTTGGGTTTGAGCATCTAGATGGAGCCATGCACTGTTCATGTCCCCCATTCCCTGCTGTCTAACCTTCTGCTACCCACCCTAAAGACTTTGTGCTCATGAGCCCTGTATCTCATGTAAACTTCCCATGAATCCAGTGAGCTGGGACTGGGAAGTCAGGTCTCAGAGAGATGAATGACAGACTGGTGACAGTGAAGCTGGAACTCAAACCCACTCCCATCGTACTACAGCCCTGTGGTCTGCCCGCTACACCCTGCTACTGCTTACGTTGGGACCATAAACCATAAATGGTAGCAACTGTATGCAGTCTTCATATATTCTAATCAATACAGCAAACAGAGAACAAAACAGAGACTGAGTTAGAACCTCCTGCTCCACAGGAGGCTTGAGAGCTAGAAGAGGTCAGAGAGACAGTGTGGGTTAAAAGCGCAGAGCCAGGAAACCATACCCCCAGCTGGCCACTAGTCCTGGATCCACCACTGCCCAGCTGTGTGATCATGGGTATCTTACTTTTCCTCTTGAAGCCTCAGTGTCCTCATCTGTAAAATGGGCATTGTAGTAGTACCTATCTGGGGGAGATATGGTTAGAAAAAATGAGATTAAGTATACAAAATACATAACACAGCACCTGGCCCAAGGCATTCCGTGTTTGGTAGTTGTGGCTGTTATCATTTCAATTCTTGAGTTAGGCTGGAGTGGGGAGGGGTGAGTTAGGCCCTGGGGTTTCTTAAGCTTTCTTTAAGTGCTCAAGAAAAAGAAGTCTCTAGGGAGACAGATGTGCTCGGATATGCAAGGGCTTTCTGCCTCCACGAGGGTGTTGCTTGGGAAATGAGATGCTGGTGAAACTCTGGGGTCTGCAGGCTCTTGATTATGGCACGCGGAGATCCAGCCTAGCTTGGGAGGCCCAGCTTCCATCCTGCCGTCTCTTCCATCCCATGACTGGTCCACCCAGACTAGCTGCCATCCATTGACAAACGCACCCAGCGCTGTCTACTGCCTATTCTCATCTCATACATTCCCCCAGGGCAACGCTCTCCCCTCTTTTCTCCACCAATCTCAGTCTTGCTCATCTCTCAATGCTTAGCACATAACAGGAACCCCAAAGGAGGGCTGGTGAGTTCGCCTGTGTGTCCACAGCTCGGGAGATGAAGCTGGGCAGGGGAGGCTCATCGTGGTGGATCGTTGCCAAGCCCTGTGCCAAGCACCTTTCCAGCTTCTCTCTTCTGTCTTTCCTGCCACCCCAGGTGGGTAATTTGCATGAGACACAGTTTGCAATGAGGACACCTGGTCTCAGATAGGTTAATAACTTGCCCACAGTCACACAGCCAGTGAGGGAATCAGATTCAAGCCCAAATCTTCCCAAAGCCTGTTCTTTTTGTTCTTCTTGCCTGCTTCATGCCCTAGTTTATTCTATACTCATCTATCTCTTCTCCTAGACAGGGGCATGTCTGAGTCATAGTTGTTCCTCCAACGAACACAGCTCCTGGCACCTGGTGGGAGCTCAGTAAGATTCATAAATGAATGAAAAGGTCCATTTTAGAGTCTTACGACAAAAACACCACCGGGCCCCAAATCAGATGCTACCTTATTTGAAAACAGGTTCTTTATGCACTGCGAGCCAATAAGGAAGCATTTAAAGATATTTGGGATAATTACCTTTACTGTGATGGGAAATTGGGAGATTAACACTAACCCTTCCCCCTCCTACACGTTCCTTTCGTTCCTCTCCGGAAGGATGAGCCAGAGCCACGTTGGCAGTTTGTACGTGTATCTCTTTCATGGAGCGGTTGCTTGCCTCAATGTTACTAGCAGGAATCATTTGCAAAATAACTGTACCACTAATCCCTACTCCCTCCCCCCAATTAATGATACCCCATGCGAGTGTCTCAGATGAAAGGCACATTATTAATATTCAAAGAAAAAACCCTCGTAACCATTTTAACATATACAACTAACAATGAACTAAATTTGCTTTGTGGAAGACAGAGAGTGAGCATCCCAAATTAGTTTATGTAAAAGCTGAAATTCTTCCCCGAAAGGTCTCAGTACCATCCTCAAAGAATATCCTGATCATCAGAAATGCTGTCAAGATTCCCGCCAACATTATCCCCTTTGTTGTCTGAAATGTCGAATCAAGCACATCTGGCAAATGTCCTAGAGCTCACAAATCTTTCAAACAGCACATAATTCCCAATGGTTAAAGAGATAACGCCACCGCTTAATCGCGCTGCTCTTCAAAATAGCACCAACTTTCCTTCAATCAGAAACAATGGCTTTGGCTTCTTAAAAATATCACACACCAGTGATTATTTGCAGAGAGGGCCCTTTTGCGTTTGAACCTGTGGGTTACAGACAGAATTTAAAATCAAGACCACAAGCCTCATTTGAATGTACACTCCATTAAATGGACAGTGAGAAGAAGGGGTGTGAATTGGGGTCTGAAAAGTGACCTGGCTTGTGTGATTGGGAGTCTTTGGGGGGTGCCGGCTGCTGTCCCCAGAGTCAGGACAAGGAGGATGAAGATGATGATGGTGGTGAGAGCTCACAGTGATTGAGTGTGTAAACACCTGCACCAGACACTCAACTAAGGGGGAGGGGAGTACTCATGTGATCCCTGTTTGACAATGGGGAAACTGAGTCTCAGTAGGTTAAAGAATTTCGCCAGGAAATTTGGCAGGAGCTGGGACCCACACTCAGGCTCATCTGCCTCCTGAGGCTTTCCACTTCCACTTTGCCTGGCCAGCTCCAGGATCCTCTGTCACAAGAGGCATCAGCAAGGAGCTCCCAGATACCAGTGTTCATTTGCCCCCACCCAACCTTAGAAAAGGGTGGAATCTAAGCTGCATAGTAAACACCTAGAAAATGAAAGAACACTGTGGCCTTCTAAAGTGTCTCTGGCATTGTTTAAACAGTTGGAAACTGTAAACATCCCCAATGTCCAACAGGGGAGGACTAGTTCAATAACATATGGTATATTCTTACAATAGAATAAAATGGCAGTGCAGAAATAGATCTATTGATGTACAAAGGTATTCATATTTTATTTCAGGTGAAAAAGCAGGATATTAATAATATTCAGGCTTGGCATGGTGGCTTACACCTATAAGCCCAGCACGTTGGGAGGCCTAGGCAGGAGGATCACTTGAGGGCAGGATTTGAAACCAGCCTGGGCAACATAGCAAGACCCTGTATCTAAAAAAAAAAAAAAAATACTTAGCCAGGTGGCATACACTTGTAGTCTCAGCTACTCAGGAGGCTGAGGTGGGAGGATTGCTTGAGCCCAGGAATTAGAGGCTGCAGTGAGCTATGATCACATCACTGCCCTCCAGCCTCGGTGACAGAGTGAGACCCTGTCTCTAAAAAAGAAATAATAATAACAATAATAGTAATATCTAGCATTTACTGAATGCTTACTATGTTCCAGGCACTGATCTAAGCACTTTACATGTATTATTTTTATTTCATTTCATTCAGTCCCCACCGTGACCCTGCAAAATGGGTACCTTTATTATTCCAACTTTACAGATGATGAAACTGAGGCGAGGTGAAATGCCTGCCCAAAGTCAAACTGATAGCAGAGCTGGCATTTAAACCCAGGTCCAGCAAAGCTAAAGATGCCACGTGAGCTGGTTCCAAGAGAGAAACTGGCGTTTACTAATGAAAGAAGGAAAGAACCAAGGGCCTTCCTAGCAGCCCCGAGATATAAAAAGCACACACCCAGAGAGTGTAAGACTGCAGTGGTGCTTCTCTTCCCAAGATAGTTCTCTGCCCACTTTGTAGCGCAAAAGCCGGCCAATGAACAAGCCTTCCAGTGCCACTGACAAACCAAGACTCCTCTAATCCCGAGGCCACTGCCTTTCCCTGAC
Organism: Varecia variegata; assembly: GCA_028533085.1. Taxonomy (NCBI): domain Eukaryota; kingdom Metazoa; phylum Chordata; class Mammalia; order Primates; family Lemuridae; genus Varecia; species Varecia variegata. The sequence goes on from CM052443.1 coordinate 118,635,351, forward strand.
AGATGAGAAACCTGAGCCCCAGAGAGGGCAAGCCACGTGCCCAACCCCACACAGCCTGTCTGGTGCAGGGGGGCTGGCAGCCGGGTTCCTGCTGCCGGCTGGGGCTCCTGCCACAAACCCAGGCTACCTCGCCACGGTGCTTCCCTTGCGGTTTCTGCTGCAAAATGGCCGAGTGAGTCTCCCCCACAGCCCCCTCCTGCCGTCCTCCCTCCAGCGAGACAAAAGACAATTTACCCAAATGTTGTAATCACCTGGAGGCTGGCACGCAGGGGCATCCCCGCTTTCTCTGTGGTATTGTTAGCAGCACCATAATGAAGGCTTTGTGGAGGGATAATATCACACTGTAACTGCCAAATAAAATGCCTGCACCGATCACACATCCCTGCCAGCAGACTTGGGCACTTGCTGTAAGCAAAAGGGGTAGGCAGGGAAGCTATGGGGATCGAATGCCTCCACCGTGCCAGGGACTTACTGCATCCCAGTCCTTGGAGGAATATGCCACTATTCCTATTTGGCAGATGGGGAAACCAAGGTCCCTCTGGCACCAGAGGCCATGCTCTGTACCAGGGGGATATGCCGTGGCCTTTTCTGAGTCATGAGCCTCTCTGAGAATCTACGCAAAGCTATGGGCCTTGTGCCCAGAGAAGAACTTGAACTCACCAATAGAATTTTGCCTACAGAGGGCGGGATTGGCCAGGGAAGCCATCCACAGAGCCCTATCGATATCTTTGCGATATCTCTTCTCCGGGAGTAACAGCCTGCCCCAGCTGGCCACCTCTCCTGACCCCAGGAACTGCCCTGCGCCATCTTCTCTCCCCACCCCAATTCCAAAGGCCCTGGAAATTCCCCTGCCAGCCACGGTGCCCGTCAGATTCTGGTAACAATACACCCCCCACCCTGCATGGCAGCCTCCTGGAAGCATCCAAAGGACACAGCTTCCCTTTCCGCGGCTGGAGTCAACCCCGGCCAGGACCATAATGCTTTGTTTTGTCTCCTTTAACAGAAGTAAATGCAAAGCCAGAGCCCACGGGGCGAGAGCCTCATCTCTCTTCCTCAGCCCAAGCTCTGGAACTCAGGGCAGTTGCCTGAAACCCCTGCTCAACCTCAGGTCCGAAAGCAGACGGGGTTACCGGTTACCAGCCAGGCTTTAGAGTCAGCCAGATCTGCAAGCAGATCCCAGCTCGGCCATCTACCAGCTGTGTGACTGGTCTCTTAACTTCTCTGAGCTTCAGTTTCTTCATCTGAAACAGGGAGGAGAAATAGGACCTTCTTTCCAGGGCGGTGGTGAGCATGAAGTGAGATGACACAGGGGATCTAGCAAGAACAGGGCCTGGCCCCAGCAGGGCGCTTGGTGCATGTCAGCAATCCATCACGGTTATTTTACACCCCAGGGTGAAAAGTTGAAAAGCAGGAGGCTCCTTAAGTCCACATCCCAAAGGAGCCAGTGTCACCTTGGTAAACTGCCCTCTGGCCTCCTCCCATCTGCTTTTGATGCCAATTTCAAGACTGGACTAGAGGCCTGTGGTTTCCTGATGTCTCTGCCCCTGGCATTGTGTTCTTGATGCGTTCCCATCATCCTTATCATTTCTTACCCACTAGAGCCTCAGACCTCCTAAGCTCCTCCCAGACACACGGCTTCACTGAGCCCCTGCATGCACCAGGGCTTCTTCTGGGGACAAGACCCAGTGCCTGCCCCTGCCCGCAAACCATTGCAAGGTTTGGGGGAGGAGATGCTTAAACAGACAGTCGCAGGGGCCTTTAGGGAGCCTCAGTGCTCAAAAGACTGCAATGAACCCCTTCAAAATATAGTACAGGAATCAAAATAACTTAGACCATAAAAGTTTAAGTCCAACACAATTCTATATTCCCTATAATGTGTATGTTAATGTTTAATTTGGAATATTAAATATAAGATTCTGTCCCAAAAACCTGGAGTGTCCCTGCTTCACTGGTGTCAGGAGCTAGACTCACAGTGTGCTGGGGGGCAGTGCACAGAGAAGAGCATAAGTGTGTCCTAAGTGCAGTTGAGATGATGTCCTGAAAAAGATGATGTTCAGCTAGGCCTTAAAGGATGAGAGGTGGATTTCACTGCATGGAAGGGAAGGAACAGCATTGGCAAAGGCACAGACAGATGCAGAGGGCAGGTACTCAAGGTGGAGCACCTGAGACCCATTTGTGTGTTGGAGAATGAGCAAGGAGTCAAGGAGGCTTCCCTCAGACCCTGATAGACTGGGCTTTGATGGGTGTATAGGAGTGTGTCTGAGCCGGGCATTCAAGGCACAGGGACCCAGTGTGGGATGGAGAGGGCTTTGAATGCCAGGTTAGGGAGTTTAGTTTTGATCCTTCAGACAATGAGGAGTAAAGACAGGAGTTGCAGAAAGTTTTCTCAGGGAAGGGTGTGGTGGCTGAAGGCTGCAGCTCTGAAGACAGACTTGGCTATGACCCTGCACCCACTAATAGCTGGGTGAGCTTGGGCAGATGCCTTTACCTCTCTGAGCCTCAGTACCCTCCCTCACGAAACAGAAATAACAACAATGACTTTTCAAGGTTGCTGTGAGGATTCCATGAGCTCTGGTCTGTCACAGAGTTCTGCAGATTCCTCCTTAACATCTCTCCTGGCTGTCCCCACTGCCCCATCTTCATTCAGCCCTCAGCATCTGCCGACTGCATGACAGGCTCCCCACTGCCAGGCCCCCTCTGTCCACCGTCCACATGCCGCCGGGAATTGGGGTCTGAAAGGAGCAGAGGGTCAGAGCAGAAGCCATGGGGTCAGGCCAACAGTGACTTGGCCATAGCACTTGGTTTCTCTGAGCTGCCTTGGGACAGTGGCTAGGCATCATGAACGTGTTTAGTGAACACAAATTCAATTATAAATGCTCAAAAAGAAAAAATGGGGAGTGGAGAGGCAAAAAGAATAGCAACGTACATGGTTTCAGTGATTGTCATCACCTCTCCATTCAGCACGCACTTGCTCTGGACTGAGTGTGGGGCACTGAATCAGCTGCTCTCCATCCCTGTGTGCCTCCTGTCCTGGGTGCACCTTGCCCACACAGAGGATGATTCCAGTATTTAAGGATATGTATTTTTTGGTCAGTGCCCCATGAATACTAGCTGGCTATGTATGTGGACCTCAACAACAGGATAAACTCTGTTCCAACAATGTCATAAAAATGGCTGTGTGGCACTTAGTAAGATGTCCTCCTCCAGCATGGGGCCGTCTTAAGAGATTTCCAAGGGTATTGTGACTATGGGCACATTCCCCCTTACCCATCAACTGGAGCATCTAAAACTCCCTCCCGAGACAACACGGAGGTGTTAATGAGGATTGAGTGGCACCTGGCACACGGCGCTTCCCAATAGGAGACAGCTATATTCCCTGACTGACCCCCCCCCACCCCAGTGAGAGCTCTGAATCCAGCCCTAGGCCTAACCTTAGAGACCTCACCTCAATCATTTCAACATATCAAAACAAAAATATTGTTTCAAATTTAAATATAAACTTCTTGCTGTTAAAACTTTGAAAGGGGTGGGGCGACCAGCCTGAGCAAGAGAGAGACCACCCCACCCCATCTCTAGAAAAAACAGAAAAATTAGCCAGGTGTGGTGGCACACGCCTGTAGTCCCAGCTACTTGGGAGGCTGAAGCGGGAAGATTGCTTGAGCCCAGGAGTTTGAGGTTGCTGTGAGCTATGATGACACCACTGTACTCTAGCCAGTGCGACAGAGTGAGACCCTGTCTCAAAAAAAAAAAAAAAAAAAAACTTTGAAAAGATCTTTATAACTTTGCTTGGTAAATTGTTTAACAACAAATCTTTAACAATTGGCTGTGATTTCTTGAGAGTCATGTGCATACTGGAGAATTCTTGCAAAATGAGGAAATCGAGCCTACAAATGGATTTCAAGTGTAACAAAATTGTTTTGATTTCTAAATTTAATAATTAAGTCTGAATGCATTAATTATAACATTTATTAATTTCAGCTTTGTAGTTTCTCTTCTTTTACATTTTAGAGCCAATCATTCTTTCCAAGCCTCTTACATTTGAATAGGTCTTGAAGAGCTGTGGGTGCCAGGCCCTGCACCTCCAGTTCCCAGCGGGCACCCTGGCTTGCCCTAACCACTCCTCCACCCCAGTCTAAAAGATGCTTTTCCCTGTGGAAGAGCAAGAGCAGCCCCAAGGCCTCCCGCGCCCTGCGTCAGGCTCTGCCTGGGCAGTGACCCCTCGGTCAATATTGACGATGCTGTGGCCTTGGCCTCTGGCCACCAGCACTGCCAGCAAAGTTCAAAGCTCTTTCTTGTGGGGAGTTGCCGCCTTCACTGTGGCACTGCCTGGGCCCTGCCCACCGGCTCACACAGCCCTGCTTTGCACAGAGGGTGTGGCAGGGCGGTGGGTGGGTCCCACATGTGCCCACAGGATGGGGAGTCTGGTTTGCGGTGCACCCCCATCCCAGCCTGGAGCCCTCTGAGGTCGGGCCTAGACCCCAAGAAAAGAGAACAGCCCCCGCGGCAGAAGCTTCCTTCCCCCGGAGCCTGGCCCAGCCCTGTGCTCACTGTCTCTGCGGGTTGGAACGCCCCCTCTCTCTGCATGGGATCGCACACAGTCGTCAGGGACACACACCCTGCCACGCTCGGCCGGTCACGTGCATCACACGCCACGCACACACCTCCCCTCAGCCGTAGCCACGTGCACGCTCACAGGCACACACCTCTTCACGCTTATGTCAGTGGGAGAGTAGCGGGAGGGAAACACGCATTTGTGCCTGTGCACACACTCGCAGCCTCGCTGACTTCAGTGACAGACACACTGAGCCCTTCCCTCCGTCCTCATGGCATGAAGTGAGGCAAATCATGTCACCCTCTGAGCCTCAGTTTCCACATCTTAAGTGGGGACAGCCCCACCTCACTCACTGAGGAGAGGATGAAGGCAAACACCCCACCACACATGCACAGAGAGGGGCACCTCCTAGGCACTAGGCAGTGTGCGGGCACCTGCCCCTCTCCTGAGGCTACGCGCTTTGTTTCATCTTGGTCTCCTCCCTTTCCCTGTCCCCCTGCCATGCCCCCTCCCACACACAGGGTGGGGGAGCTGCATAGCAGTGGTGACCGCAGGTGTGCCCAGCCCAAAGGTGTGCCAAGAGGTGGCGGAGCCCAGCTTGTGGGTGCCCAGTGACCCCAATCTGCCTGTTTGCTCTCTCTGGGCTCACCTGCCCTGGCCTGCCCTCCTGGCTTTGAACAGAAATCATTAGCTGAGCCGTGGTTCTTGATCCTTATGAAGCCGATCCTGTGTAAAGACCTCCTCCTCCCCCAGCTCCCCTCCATCCTGGCAGGGAACCAGAAGTCCTAGGGGTGTCCTGAGCAAGTCTCTTAAGGACACTCCCTTGCAAGCATCCAGTTTGGGAATTAAAGGCTCACGAGAATGGTGATGGTAGCTTCCACTTCCTGGGAGCCTGCCAGGTGCCACTCGTCCTGGCCGGTCCTCACTCTGCCTCTGCAGGGGGTCTGGTGAAACCCGCTGCACAGACGAGGAGCCCGGGTCAGAGACAGGGAGTGACCTGTCCCAAATCACCTGGCAAGGTGGTGGCTCAGCATCAGACCCAGGCCTGTCTGGTTCCACAACTCCTTCCAGTCTATGCAGTCTTGTCACTCGCTCCCTGAAGTCCAACCTTGCAAAGAAAACTTCTGGCTTTTTGGTTTGGGGCATTTCTTATGCACCAAGCACCATCCTAAGCACTTTTCGGGAATGCTCTTAGTCCTCACAGCAAGCCTTCAAGGCAGGCGCCTTAATAGATGAGGAAATGAGCCCTTGGGGAGGTGTGAGGCCACTGCCCAAGGTCTCTGAGCTGGTGGCACAAGGCTCCACATTTCCCCCTTCCCTGCTGGCCCCCTGCAGAGTTGATATCTCCTTGCAGCTACTCTGAGACTTTCAGGATCTCTTCTTCCCCCAGCACAGCACTGACCTGTAGGCTGCACTAATGTCACACTCAGTGACCTGGGCACAGCTGTGGCCTGTGCAGACTGGCCCCTCCCCGCTTTTGCTATGAGGCAGGCCCCAGGCTAGCCAGGCTTTTTGCCTCCCGGGTGTGGTCAGTGCCCAGGTATGACCCCAGACAACCCAGCCTCTCCGTGCGGTGGGACTGCTCAGTCTGCGGCCTCAAGCCACAAAGGAAAAGGTAGCCGGCGGCCTTGGACCTGCACTTAGCTTGCCTGCTTTACCCTCTTGGGAGCTCCATTTGCCTAGGGTGGGGAAGAAATTCTTCCCCCTTTGTCCAAATCCCACAAGGTAAACCTATTACTTTTATGTCTCCAAATGTACATTTCTTTATTCAGTCATTCGCTGTTTATTTATTAAATACTTTGTAAGTGCCAGATCTGTACTGAGCCCCGACGACCAGAAGTGAATCAGACAGGGCTGCCCAGCTGGGAGGGGTGGTGACCATGACCAACACCGTGACCTTGTCCTGGGTGGGGGAAGGCTCACGTCCGGCAGGGCCCATGGGAGCTCGGGGTGGGGGGGCAGCCTACAGGGCACTAGGCCCCGCCCACACCTTCATGAGGGGCCTTAAGCGTGGATTGTGACAATACTGATGGAAGACCACGTTCAGCAGACAACTCTAAGTTCACACCCCCTTTCCTGACCACACTACGCTGTGAATTGATACTTTTTTGGAAGAGATCCAGGAATAACACACTTATATTACGTTTGGTTGTTGGTGTTAAAAGCAGTAATTTATCAAATGTAAATGTTTAAAATATACCACAATTATTATCATCTTGTTTAGGATTTTCATCAATTTTATATAAAGCCCAGAGATGGAAAGTGCCTTAGGCCTCTCTTGTGCTCTGAGAGGCCCTACAGCTGAACCAGGACCTAAAAGAGGAAGGGTGTTCCGTCAGGGGAACAGCATGTGCAAAGGCACAGAGGCACCAGTGAGCATGCCCCTGTGGGTGGCTACACTTCCTCGGGGCGGCTGCATTTGACAGTGGGAGGGAAGCGAGGAGGGAAGCAGGCCTGGGAGGCAGGAGGATCTGAGGGCCTCGAAGTCCAGGCTGAGGAGTGGGGAGCCTTTCCAGGGCAGGCTTTGCATCAGGGGAGTCCACGGTCAGATTTGGGGTCTCTGTTGCATCAGGTTCCCTTTTTCTCTATAAGAAGCTCAGTTCTCCTAATGATCCATGGAGGGGTATAGGGCATGCAGGGTGCAGCAAGGTCACTTTCAAAGCTTCAGAACCAGAATAAAGACATCTTTCTGTTCCCAGGACAGACAAACCAAAAACTGAAGAGTGTCTGGATTGGGCCTCTTGGTAGCACTTGCTGCTGGGTCTCAGTCCCCTCTGTCCCCAGCACTGGGCACAGGGCTGGCAGAAGGAGTGGGCTTGTTGATTCATTTATTAATTAAACAGATATCGACTGAGCACTTACTACGTGCCAGACGCTGTTTTAAGCACTGGGATACCACCGTGCACAAGCAGACAAGGCTCCTGGTGTCACTGGAGCTTGCAGTCTGGATGGGGAGACAGACAACATGGAAATAAAGAAGAAAATTGCAGAGAGCGGCATATACTGTGCAGGAAATCAAATGAAGACAAGATGGAGGGACTGGCAGTGGAGGGTTAGACTAGGGTCACTCCTCGGTGACATTTGAGTTGAGACCTAGATGCCAAGAAGTGGGCACCCAGGGAATGTTGGTTGATGGCGATTGAGGCAAGTTGGAATAAAAAAGGCTTATCCAGAGTTTATCTGGCAAACCACTTAGTGAGCACCCACTGTATGCTGGGTCCAGTGGCCAAGAAGGCAGACGTGGACCCTGTGCCGAGAGCTCACAGTCTGATAAGAGAGAAAAACATTATATAAGACAACATGCAAAGAAGTATACATTTAAAAATTGGGATATCAGGGGGCCATGAGAGAAAAAAAAAGTGACTAACTTTAGTTTGGGTGGCTGGAGGTGTGAAGGGATTTCCACTCCTCTTGGAAAACATGGGAATCTTGCCCTTCAGGGAGCACAATGGATTTTCATGCATTTTTTAAAATAAACTTTTTATTTTAAGAGCAGTTAGATTTATAAAATTATTGCAAAGTTAGCAAGAGTTCTCAATATACCCCACATCCAGTTATTATTATTAACATCTTACATTGTGTGGTATGTCTGTCGCAATGAATGAACTAATATCGCTGTTATTATTCACTAAAGCCCATCCCTTATTCACATTTCCTCAGTCTCCCCCTAATGCCCACTTCCTATTCCAGGACCCCACCCAGGACCCCACACTACATTTGGTTACATCTCCTTAGGCTCCACTTGGGTGTGACAGGTGGTCAGATTTTCCTTGCTTTGGATGAGCGCCGGTCGGGTATTTTGTAGGATGCCCCTCAACTAGAATTTGTCTTATGTTTTTCTCGTGATGAGACTGGGGTTGTGGGTTTGGGGAGGAAGACCACGGAGGTAAAGTGCCATTTTCACCCCATCACATCAAGGGTGAGACTGTCAATATGACGTAGCAATGCTGCTGTTAATCTCGGTCACTGGCTGAGGTCGTGTTTGTCAGATTTCTCCACTGCAAAGTCCCCTCTCTTCCCATATCGTACTCTTTAGAAGGAAGTCACTATGCACAGCCACATTTAAGAAGCAGGGATTTTTGCTTCAACTCTTTGAGCACAGAGTATACAAATTATTTGGAATTCTTATGCACAGGAGATTTGTCTATTCTCTGTTTTTTATGGATTTTTACCAATATTTTCATGCTAGGTCTTTTTACTTTTTAAAAGTTCAAGAACCCTATGGGTATTTCTAGGGACTTAGAGATATTTTATCTCAATTAATTAACAAAATGCATGACATTACCAAGACATTAAATAAGAAGCTAGAAAAAATCCAATAATTATTTTATTTTTCTATTGTGAATACATATGAATGAAAAAAGATTTGGGAAATACCAAAAGCAGAAAGAAGAAATTCTCTAATCCCACTGTTGAGGGCTGACCACTATTCATATTTCAATTTATTATCTTTGATTTTCTTTTCCTGCCAATCTAGAAGCTATAAACTTATTATCCTTAATTTTTCTTCTGTGCACAATTTTTACACACATAATACTGTATATGTCATTTTGTTTCTTGCCTCTTCCCACCTTTTTTTTTTTTTTTTGCTTATTATCACATCAAAAACATTTCCCCTATGTAACTACACAGACTTCCTAAGTATTATTTTCAAAAGCTGCTAAATAGCCCCAATGTGGCTTATAGTGCCCCCTCCCCCACAGGCTAGGTGCTAGCACAATCCTGGGCACATAGTCGGCATTTAGAAATTATCAGTTAAATGCATGAATATGCAACACAGTAATCATTCCCTTGTTTTTAGAAAGGTAGGTCATTTTCCTTTTTCTTGATTCTAAATAGTTCTGAGACAAATAGAATTACCCCTTAGGGTAGCGTCCCAGAGTGGAATTACTGGGCCAACAAGGGCCAAAAATATTTCAAGATAAATGCACCAAACCAGAAATCTTCCCTCTGCACCACTGGCAGTTGTGCCCAGGGTAATAATTTACAATTGATTAAAGAGTTTGTGGGGTGTTTTCTCCCGTCTTTTTTCTCCCTCCTCTCGCTCTCCCCTCCTGCCAAAAAGGGGGAAAATTATCTGAGAAGGTGAAGATGTTCTCAGACAATCATATTAACATATTCCAACAATCGCAATTTGCAAAATAGTAATCACAACTCCCGGGATCTGGGAGGCATTAATCAAAGCTGCAGGTTTAATTCCATTTTAAATATTGATGAAATGTGCTTCGGCAGCCTCACCCTGGCGTGGCAGGGCCAGGGGAGCCTCGGAGAGGAGCAGGGGAGGTGGAGGGAGGGTCGGTGAGCAGCTGCCGGGAGGGGAGGCATCTGTGATTCAAATTGGTGGCTGTGCAGCCAGGTAGAGAGTGAAAGGGGTAGTGAAGAGGGCTGTTAAGTCCATTGCTGTCAATTTTTAACGATCAGGGAGGGGCCTGAGGACTGGTTCAGCACAATAAACCCAGTTTGTCTGGTTTCAGGGGTTACCGCTGAAGAGGTTGCAGCTGCACTGATTCGAATAGCCTGGAGACTTCAGAACTGTAATTATCAACCAGGCTGCTCACAGTGTGGCAAAAGTGGGCTCCACCAGCGCTTAACTCCTTGTGTGCTGACACATCACTGCTGCTCTCCCCACCCCTGGGTTTCCCAGCCTCAGTGGGGACTCCCAGGCAGCCTCCCCTGGGGAAACTGAGGCCCACCGGCTGCTCGCCAGAACATGCCAGATAGCAAGGCTTTTTCCTTAGGTCACGTGGAAAGAAATAGTGGGGAGCTGGCTAGTTATGTGGGGGCAGCCACAGCTGTCGGCTTGCTCACATCTGCCCTGGGTGAGCAGTCAGGCTGCAGAGCCTGAAGAAGCTTGGTTTGAATTCCGCTGGCCACAGATCTAGGACAAGGCTGGTCCCTTCTATAAAATGGGGGTGATCTCCCCTACCCTGCTGGGCCGTTACAAAGATCCAGTGAGACGCAGCGTCTGTAAAGCACGGAGCACACAGTAGGCTGTCGATTGAAGAGCATCCATCTCCCTGACCCTGGGTCTGGTGCTTTTTGCAGAAGAAGGCATCTCTGGCAGGGGTTCTTTAGAGGGCAGGCTCTCGGCTGACCCTCTGCGTTTCAGCTCTCAGGGAGTCCCCTTGTTCCCCAGCTTCCACCATTTGTCACCAAGGAGGGTGGGTAGTCCCGTCTTCCCAACTCTGGCCTGGGCCACGGGGTAAGGAGAGAGGCAGGAGTGCCCGGAGTGCTGTAGCCCTGGTTGAGGGCAGGGGTTGGCACAGAGGGAAGGGAGGCATGAAGGAACGAAGGCAGAGAGGCAGGAAGGCAGGTAGGCAGTGTGGTTTGAAAAAAGGACAGGCAGCTGGGAAGACGGTGACTGGAGGATGTGTAGGACTTGGTGACCTTTTCCCTGGAAGGAATAGAACCCCAGAGAAATCCTCCCAAGTATCCAGGAAGGGATATGCCCAGGAACGCTCGTCCTGGCGTTGTTCCTGGCAGTGGGGAGCTGCAGCAACCTCCGTGTCCTCCACCGGGAGGACGCACAGTAAAATGTGACGGGAGCCCGCCGTGGAATATTAGGCAGCAGTAAGAAGCAAAGAACTGGATGTACATGCAGCAACAAGAATAGATCTTGATTTAATCACATTGCAATATACCAAAAGATTAAAAAAAAGAATAGATCTTGAAAACGTCATGCTGAGTGAAAAAAAGTAAGACACAATGAAACCCACAGCACAATGCCATTTATGTAAATTAAAAACACATTGGTCCACAAAACAACAGGGCATATTTTACAGAGCTACATGCATTTTTAGGGGTATATATCCTACCATTTGAGTGAGTCCCTGTTGTGGTGGGGGAAGGGCTGGGTGTGGGTTTGGAAGAAAAATGGGGAAAAATACTAAAGTAAATCCTCAAAGGGGTCTTGCACAGAAAGATGACGGTGGTGTGCTGTGTGCTGTGGACTGAAGAATGTGATTCACTCGACTCTGCACTTGAGGTTTAAAAACCAGCAGGGGCTTTGTAGTTGACAATCCCGGGTTCGAACCCCAGGCTCCCCAACACACTGACCACGTGGCCATGGACAAGTGCCTCCACCTCCCCGAGCCTCTGTTTGTTCAGCTGGTGGGGGAGACTTGCCTGTCAGGTGGTCACAGGATTAAACTAAAGGAGACACTACGTTTGGGGCCTTCAGGGCCACACCAGCAAGGTCCTCCATTCCCCACTGACAGGACCTAAGGAAACAGAAGGTGTCAGCCCCCTGGGGAGACCACGGGTTCTTCGAAGGGTCAAAAATGGAGAGCCCAGAAGGGAAATGAAGATTCTGTCTCCTGGCACCACCAGCAAGGCCTGGCCCCGCTGCCCTGGGGCCGCCGTGTGTGGACTGTCAGGGCAAGTGCCGAGTGCGAGGCTGCTGCTCCCCCGCGGCCTGTCCGGATCGGTCCAACTCAGGGTGGCCAGGCGACCTCATGCTGCCTCCATCAGCACCAACTTCCCCAAGACCAGGCACGCTGAGGGATTACGTTCGAATGAAAGGTCTGTTCCTCCTAAACAGACTGGCCACCAGCAGACCATCACCTGTGCTGGGACACACTCCAGTCCCCAGGCCCCACCTGGGCACTCCGTGGCAGGGATGGGACCATCCAACATGACCAAGCACCCAACATGACCAGCTCTTCCTCTTTCCTTGCAGATGATGACGAGCATGAGTGGATCATCCGTACCTGTCGGAAGGGCTGGGACGAGATCATGGGTCCCAGGCACAAGCTGGGAATTCGGCAGCTGCCTCCACCCCACCCAAGCACTGGCTAGCCCGGGGGTGGGGGCAGGGTGTGTGTATGTGTAGTTCTAGAACCTGGCTTTTGACTCAGGAATAAAGAAAGGCTTTCTGCAGTCAGCGCCCCGAGGGTATTTTCCCTAGCAGACTGTTTCTCAGAGGGCATCCTCATTTCACTACATCAGAATCGCCTGGGCAAAATCGTGGACTACAGGTATTCCCGGGGCCCCACCCTAGACCTGCCAATCAGGACCTCTGGGAATGGAGCCTCACAATTTGCATGCCCAGGTATTTCTTATGCATATGAAAGTTTGAGAACCGTCGTCTTAAAGTAATAGACATACATGAGTGACTGAGCAACTAACGTGCAGGCAGCGTGTGACCCTCATCTCTGCTCCTCACAACAGCCCGCAAGGGAGGGCTGAGCATCACCTTTTGCAGATGGGGAAATCTGAGGTTCAGAGAGATAGAGGGACTTGCGTGGTCTCAGAGGGCTGTAGGACCTGACCACTGTGCCCAGACTCCCGGCTGGTACCTTCCTGTAGCCCAAGAATGCTTACTCGGGACCACCTTTCCCTCTGGGCAGCTCCCCCGGGTGAGCCTCACACCCTAAGCACAGAATCAGCATAGCGCCATAGAAACAATGTGGCTTTGGCATCAGACACACCTGGGTTCCAATCCCAGCTCAACCACAGGTATCATGTAACCTTGGGCAAGTCACTCTCTGAGCCTCAGTTTCCTCATCTATATAATGGTTATAATGATGTTTAAAACAATAGAGTAGCCATGTGATTTGAATGAGATAATATAAGTAAAGGACCTCCCACTTAGCAGGTACTCAATATGTGTTTGCTTTAAAGAACGGTATGTTAGCTGTGCATACAATCACTCCTCAAAATCACCCCAGAGATTACGTTTGTCTGCTGAAAACCAGACGAGAGAGAGGAAGCAGCATCATGTTCCAGGGCGACACTTGGGCCACAGCATCCTGAATCCTTGTAGGGGCTGCTAGATCATGTAGCCATCCCCCCTCTCCCGTGCTATGTCCTCTGGCTCCCAGAGCTGCCGGTGGAGGCAGCACAGTGAGTCAGGTTCGGGGGGGCTCTGCTGAGATCTGCAGGGGGAGAAAGCTGGATCTCAAACTGGAGACCCAGGGGTGTCATGCTGGTACACAGCCAGGAGCCAGAGGGAGGCTGGGCCCACTCCCAGCTAAGACCTGGGAGAATCACCTCTCCCCGTAAGGCTCCAGTCACCTTGGTACAACGACGGGTTGAGCACCACCAGTAATTTCCAAACAGTTTTGAAAACAGAAGGTACATTCATGTAAAGACTAAACTTATCTATTTTCAAAGATAGATACATACACATATGTATACACATTTAGATACACATATATCTAAGCCAATATATGAAAAATGGATTGGAAAAGTAGAGTGGTAATGGACAGAAATGGAGTCAGAGATGGGGAACAAAAACACTAACAGAATAAAGCGAGGGGCCCTGCAGAGTCAGGCCCCATGTGCACCATGAGCTGAGGTTTACAAGCAACTCATTTCTGTGCAGGGCCACGGAGCTGGGGAAGCCTCCATACCCTACCGGTCAGCTCTGCTCCCCACACCAGGTGCTTTGGTTTGAATGAATGATTTTGCTGCTGAAAGAAAACTTGACAACCACCAGAAAGATGCTCTCTCTCACTCTCCAAATTACATGGTGGCTCTGGAACCTGAGCAAGCCACTATGAGACCCAGTCTTGTGCAGGAGCTGGGGCCCTGTCACCCATCCCATGTTCCCTTAACTTTGCCTTATTAAATTCCTCCCCATCTTCCAAACAGGCTGGACGGTGCCTCCCTCCCTGCCCCACCCCCAACACCCTCCTCTTTTATACCGTTCTGTGAACTTCTCAACTGATAGGATTCAGCTCAAATGCAACCCCCTTCAGCCCCCGCAGCATGTTGGAGCGACGTCTTTTTACAGCATTTGTTAGACTGAGAGCTCCTCTAGGGCAGGGTCTGGCTGGGACCCTTCCCTGAGTCTGCACAGCCAGCATAGGCCCCAGCTGAGAGTGTGTTCAGGGAATGGAACAGAGGACGGCGACTGGCCTGATTTCCTACAAAGCTCAGCTAAGAGGCAGGTGTGACTGAGTACTTGGAGAAGAAACCCATCATCACGCTTTACAATGCAGTTTACTAACTGAAATGGTACCCATTTTCCAGGAAGGGGGATTGCATCGTCCAGCAGCCCAGATATTCTGGGAGCCAGAGACCTAAGCCTTTAACCAGAGCAAGAAAGAAATGGAATCCCGTCGTGTTCTGGATTTAAGTGCCAGCACTTCTACTTGCATTAACTTTATTACACAAATAAGACATTTACAAAGCACGACATGAAAGGTATGTAACAAAACAGACATTGGTTTTACAAAAAAGTGCTTACAATTTTTTTCCGTGTGTGTGTTTTCCCCTTTTGTTTTGTATTTAAATAAATAGTCTTGATGGCCTGTATGTCCCCAGGCTGCTCTTAACAGGACAGTGGAGACATGTTTGAACTGTAACATGCTACGGCCACGTGATCCACGCAAGGAATAGACCCTGGGAGGAGACTCAAGGCAGAGTGGGTATTGGGTGACCCTGGGCAGGGCTGGGCTGGCCACTTACCACGTGGTTGCCATTGGGCCTTGATCATCAGAAGCAACAGTCAAAAGAAAGATGTGTGCTCTCCACGGCCAGGGAGCAGGCCTGCTCGCTCCTGTTAATGCCAGCGCCTAGCACAGGGCTGGGTACATGTTACCACTGCATGAGTTCTGAACTGAGCTGTACTCACCACGTGCTGAGTGGTGCCTTCTCTTTGCCCTTAGTCAGCTATAACCATTTTGGGAAGGGGGAGAAAGCAGGTTTCCTTCTTGGGCTGCACCTGTGCCTGTCCCTGCTCCAGGTCCCAGAGCAAGAATGACATAGAGATTTTCATTTTAAGTGCCAATGTGAAGCACCTGGATTCTGAAACCTCATCCAGACTCAGTGAAATAGAGCTGCCATGGGTCAGCGGTGTCTGCCATGGGTCAAAACAGGGACAACGGCTGCATATGTACCATGAACTTGCTTTCCCTGTCCTAGCATCTCCTTCCAAAAGCAACATAACAGGTTAACCACAGCAGGAAGGAGGACTTGGGCTAAAACATGCTTACTAGCAACCTCTAGTGGAAAATGCACCAGGACATCAAGTAGTTCTGGAATTACAGGATAAGCTTGGGACAAATGGGCATCCCCTGAAAACATAAATCATGGTTGTGTGTAGCCTGAGCCCTTTTGTTTGGGGTGGAAGAGTTGCAGTAGGATGGGGTGGATGTGGATGTGGCTGTGTCTGGCCTCTGTTCTCAGGAGCGTGCGGGGCTGGCTTGGGCAGGGCTGGTGGGGAGGCTCAGAGGTGCCAGCTGGAATCCTGGGCTTGACACCCTCACCAGGCAATGAGCACCCTCTCTCCATCCAGAGATGGATCCCGAGTTAACATTCTGCCTGCCATTTCACTGGGCTCTGTTCCCTGGCTCCCCATAAGTGATCTCCCCAGAGAAGACCTGGCCCAGCCATCCCTATCAGGGGTTGAGAAGTAGGCAACAAGGGTCCCCAACTCTAACTGCTCCAACATTCAGAAGAGTCATCGCACCGATCAAATTCCATCTCTGCTATGTTCCCTGGACATATGCTAGATGATGGGGGGCAGGGTCTCCCTCCACCCCTAGTTTTCTCTTTCCTCTCCTCAGAATGCTAGTGTCACTCCCAGCCCAGTGTGTGCCATGTTCCTCTCCTTGATCTCAAGACAAGGGGGGTCTTGGTCTCCCCCACGCCCCATCCCCCTGCTTCTCGGTCTGGGCAGGTCTCCATCTCTGCCCTGTTGGGCCTCTCAGGGTTGGTCAGTGTCTCTTCTCTTTCTGAATTAACTTGACATAACCAGACAGATGGAAATGATAAAATTAGAACATAGCTTTCCTTTGGGGATATCCCACAAACACTGTAGAGTTTTCCAGACAAAAGCAACAGAGTGGATAACATTGGGGGTTGTCAGCTATTCAGAATTCAGAGATGGTTCCAAGGAAGTAGTAAATAAAGGCCAATATGGGGGAAAGAAAACCTGTAAATTAGAAGGCTGTTGGCGTCGCACAGTTCAATTCCGCCTTTTGCTGTTGTAATCAGCTTAAGCTGAAGATGACTTCTGTTTAAATGGAAAAAACAGGCTGTTGTTTTCACCCTGATTCCAAATTTCAGGGAGTTCTGCCTTCCAAGAGGAGGACTCTGTGGTGCTCCTGGCGGGTTCTCAGCAGGAGAGGGAAGGGCCGGGCCTGGAGGGCTGAGCTGGTGGTGGGCAGGATGGCGGATGGGGGCGGATGCGGAGGCGGGTGGATCCCTGGCCGCAGCTTGGACACTGGAGCTCAGCGGCTGAGGGGCAGCTGTGGGGTGCCCACGGGCAGAGGCGGAAGTGCCGGCAGCGTCAGTACTGAAAAAGGATGACCTGCAAGAGGAGGGCATGGGAGGTGGCTGAGCTGGGGGCCTGTGCCCCCCACGCCCCCCGCCCCAGAGGACCTTGAAGGCATGGAGAACGAGGGTGGGCTCAGGGCCCAGATCTGGGTTTAAATCCTGGCACTGTCATCTTATTTGCTGTGGGACCTTGGGCAACTCACTTCACTTCTCTGAGCCTGTTTCCTCATTTGTAAAATGGGGATGCCAAAATCTCTCTCTCTCAGAATCAGGAAGATTCGGTGAGATACAATGGCAGCAGCAAAAGTCTACCGGGCATTATTTCACTGAAGCTGCACCTCAAACCCATGAGGGGGGCCCCGCCATTATCTCTATTTCACGGGTGCCAAGGCTCGGAGAGGTGGGAATGAGTGAGCCCACGATCACACAGCTAGGAAGAGGGGGCCCCAGCGCTGGAGGCCAGTCCAGAGTAAGCTCTCCTTACCATGGCACATCACCTCTGCCACTCCAAGGCCACCATGACAACAGTGGCTGACCACTACCAGGCAATGGGATAAGCACCTCATGTGCATTTACTCTTCACAAAGCCAAAAGGCATGTGGCTCAGACATGCCATGTGCCTGGCGCACAGTGGGAATCAGGACCATCTGCCCTTCCACCTCTCCCTCTCCCACCTAAAGGACCTGGCTGACATCTCCCTGCTGCTGACACAGCCAGTTTCCTGAAGTTCAGGTCAAGCATTACTGGCTAGCTGGTCAGTGGGATGTGCCTTTTCACAGTAAAGTGTGGGGAGGAGGTTTCCAGTGGTCCAGGGACATCTGGGGGACATGGCTACATGGCTGTTTCCTTTTCTGATCGGGAATGTTACTTGCCCAGAATCAGGTACCACGAGGAGGTGATGGAGGAAAGCAATGATGACGATCTCCGTAATAGTAACCACAATAATAACCAACACCTGCAGAGCACTTCCTGTGTGCCAGGCACTGTGCTAGGCTCCTTACACAGCTTATTGCATTTACTATCCACAGCAACCCCAGGTGGTGGGAACTATTATAATCCCCATTTTTTGTATGCAGAAACTGAAACTCAGCATAGCTAATTGTGTTCCCAGGTTTCACAGGGAGGCGGTGGCAGAGCTGGGACTCAGAGTCAGCCTGACTCCAGAGCTCACACTGCATTCCCTGCCCCACTTGGGCACTGCTCCACTTTGGCCTCCAGGATGCCTGGCTTTGGGGTCTTATTAAGAGAAGCTCTGCAAGAGTGATGACCCTGGTAAGACCTTTCTCCTCCATGGGTCTCAGTCTCTCCCACTGATCAATGACAACTTGGCCCAGATTTTTAAGAACATTTCAAATTCTGAAGTTGTGGAATCAGGGGACACAACCAGGAAGAAATGTGGTTCTGGAAACTCACAGGCGTGTGTGGCCAAGTGATGATGTGGTGGAGGCAGAGGATGCCCCCCGTGGGTGCTCAGAGCACTGTCCTGGCCAGGCCAGCGCCAGTCTAGGTGAATGGGTTCAGGGGCCAGCCCCAGGGGGCCCCTGGGTCTCTTCATGCCTAGGCTGGCTCAGGCCTAGAGGGGCTTGGGAGAAAGCCCATACAATCCTGTGCCGACCACAAACAGCCTGCACCCTGCAGCCCACCAGGCCCTGTGGGTTTGACAAGATGTGGACAGGAAAGGTCCCTGGGAGCTGGCAGAAAGGCCTAACAGTGAGACAGCAGGAGGTCATGAAGGAGGGAGTGACACTTTAATGCAGAGCTTCTGGAGGCAAAGTTGGAGACATAGCCCAGCAAGAGAACTTCGGCTCAACAGGCAAACCCAGGGGCCAGAAACCTTCTATAGCCAAAGCTGCCAGACCCCAGCCTGGCTCATCCTTCAGGCTGAACCAGACAGAACCACAGGCTTAGCTGAGCAACCAGGAGGCAAGGGCTCCTCTCCAAGCACTGAGCCCCCCAGCCCTACACACTTCCAAGGCCCACTCCCTTCCCTGCATATAATGCCCAAGCCCCTCGCTCAATGGTCCAGGCCCTTCACTATGTGGCCCCTGTCAGCTGCCCCAACCTCCCTGGAGCAGGGATCACATCAGTTAACTTCTGCAGTCCCAGGGCCAGGCCCCACAGGACAAATGCCCTCCTGCAGGAAGGGGATGGCCCTGAGGCAGGCAGTCCTAGGATACAGGCCAGCTCTGCCTATGCTCACCATGTGACCCTGGATGAGCACTGCTCTGTCTGAGCCTCAGTTTCTGCAGGTGTGAAATAGGGGTCATCACACTCATCCTCCCAGGAGGCTATGAAGGACGGGTCAGAGAAAGCACTGTATAAACTATGAAGTGCTGCACAAAAGGAAGTCCAACAGACTCGCTGCATCCCTGGACAAGTCATGTCACCTCTCTGAACCTCAGTTTCTTTATCTTTACAATGAGGAAGGCCATCTCCCCAGGTACAAAGTGACTGGCAGGTGTCAACCAAATGACATGTGCAAAGTGCCTGCCTCAAACAGAGGAGGAGCTGAACAAACAGTGGATCTTACTGTGAATATGACAATCTCAGGACAATCTCAGAGGGACCGACATTCCTGGGGTGCACTCGCCTACGGCCAGATTCTGCAGGATTTTGCACTGAGCACTACCATTGACTTATAAATTTATCTGTCCAATCAGGCTGTCTCTACCTCTGCACCATATACATTTCCCTGTGGTGCCCATCACAGAGAGCCTGGCACACAGTAGGTGTTCAATCAGGCGGCAGAGCCAGAGAGACCTTCCTGGAGGGGCAGTCCCCGCCCCAGCTGCCCATCAGAATTGCATGGGCTGGGTCCTACCCACGCAGATCCCTGTGCCCCACCACTGCAGACCTCCCAGTAAGACTCTCTAGGGGCGAGGCTTCAGACTCTGCATCTTTACAAGCTGTCCACGTGATTCTGAGGCACACCAAGACTGGGACCTGCTGGACTGGAGGGCCCCTGACTTGTCTACAGCTCTAATGCTCTGACCCCCACTTCCTGGACCACCACATCTGCTGACTCATGGGGCTCCCTGCCTCTTACTGCATGTCCTCCAACCCAGCCTCTCTGGGGACCCCTACAACAACGGTTCTGCAACAGGCCTTCCAGGGCCCCCCACTGCCCCAGGATAAAGCCCAGATTCCTCCACGTGGCTGCCCTGGGGTCCCTGCTTCTCGCTGCTCTCCCTCCCATGCCTGTGTGCCAGCAACACTCAAGTGGCTCAGGGTTACCTGAGAGCCTTGATGGCTCACATGTTCCCTGACAAGCTCTAAGTCAGCCTGCAGGCCTGGGCTTAGAGGTTGCCTTCCTCTGGGAAGTCTTCCCTGAGTCTCTCCCTGAGGCCGCCCCTCCCCGCCCCCGATCCCCAGTTCCCCCGGCTTCTTCCATCACAGTGTGATCACGCTGTGTTGTAACTGTTAGGGTCTGTCTCTCCCTCCAGACTGTGGCCTCCTTAAGGACAGGGACTATGCTTTACTCATCTCTATGCTCCTGGCAACAGACTCAGGACTGCTGGGCACAGGCAGTACGTGGGAAATGTCTCTGAATATATAAATAAGTGAACGAATGAATGCACAGGTTCTCATTCAGGCTTTGACCTTGAGCTACCTGGGCCTCAATTTCCCCATTTCTAAAATGAGGACTTGTCTTAAACCAGTGGCTTTCAAGGCTAACCGAGGTGTCTCAGAGCTGGAAGGGAGCAGAGGCTCCTACCCCGTCTCTAGATTCACCAGAGCAGCTCTGTCCACTTTCATCTGTATTACAGAAAAGATTAAGCAAAGGGGTCCAGCTCTTAAAAACTGAAGCCTTCAAGCGGCTGGACTGGGTGATGTCTAAGTACCCTTCTGGGTGTTCAGTCCTAGTGCCTGACACAACCAGAGATCCTGGTTCCACAGAGAAGGCCCTTCCAGTTGACCAAGGTACCTGGCTGGCCTGCTATTGCTGGGCCCCACAGCTCAGATATTCACGCTCAGCACACAGGAATGAAAAGGAGGAAGAGGAGGAATGAGTGAGATGATGGGAGGTGGCAGGGTGGTGTGTGATATAAGCCTTCCCTGGAACCTCAAAGCTCGAGTAAATTCATAAATCTGAAAAGGAGAAGCCCAAATTGTTGCGAGGGAGGACATAAGGGGGTGCAAGGAGGCCTCTAGAGTAACCATGCACACAGAACCCATAGACAGCTACGGGATTAACTGCCCTGGGGGTGCAGCGGGGGCCTGAGTGGGCTGGCTCAACAGTAGGGCATGCTGCCAGAAACCCATCCCTGGCAAGATGGCTCTGACCCACCAGACCCAACCTGGCTCCATTTACCTTCTCACCCCGGTTGGAAAGTGGCCCATCCATATCGGCTTTGAGGTGGACGGGGGGCGCGGTGTAAGGCAGCCGGCAGTGCACCTGCCCGCACTGTACCTGACCTGTGGACGAGAGGATGCCTTGGAGCCCGTCCCCCAGGCTGCGCACAGGATCCCACCTGCCCCGCGCTCTGCAAATAGAGCCCTGAGACCAGTTTCATCTCTGCCACTTACCTCCTGGGTGGGCCTGGGCAAGATTTCAATAGAGTTGGTTGTGATGTGGTATGAAGGTCTTTATAATCATAAAGTGCTACATAATGGCTAGGTATAACTGTCCTGCTCACTGATAAACACACACTCCTAAATGATATGTGTTGAACACCTGCAAGCAAGGCTGTACCCCACCTATTCAGATCTTCCCTCAGCTCCTTGTACATTCGTATCTCCCGAGTATCACCACAACTCTACCCCAAGCCTCCCAGAGGACTCTGCCGTCACATGTCACCAAGCTATTTACAATCGCAACCAACACCAACACTCACCCCTACCCTCCCTGTCCTCCTCTGGGCTTTATTTTTCTTCCGTAGCACCCATTATCTGACTTGCTGCAGATTTCTATTGTCTAGTTGATATTATCTGTCTTTGCCAACTAGAATGCAAGCTCCAAGAAGGCAGGAATTTTTATGTTTTTTAGATTCTAGATCTCTGTGGATTTCCAGTACCTAGAATGAGGCATGGCATCTAGTGGTACTCTTTGAATACTTGTTGAATCAATTTCTATACTCTATTCCAACATCTAAAACTTGGGGGAAGTCCATCTTTGTGTCTGCTCCAAATCTCTCATGCTTCAGTGTGTTTACCACTGAGGTGGTAAACAGTGGAGAAGTCTATTGCCTATCTCTTCTCTAGACTTCATTTTCTTTGGTCACAAAGAAAGAGCCTTGTACAGTGACTTACAACTAACTGACAAGTAACTTGGGACAAGTCACTGTGCCTTTCTGAGCCACAGGTCTCTCATCTCTAGAATAAAGCAGTTGTATTAAATTGGGGGTTCTTAACCTGGGGTGCTTGGGGAGTCCATAAACAGCTTCAAATCACTCGGAAACCTATGTGTGTCTGTGTATTTTTCTGGGGTCTGGTTCCAAAGCTTTTATCAGCTTCCAAGCTCTGAGGTGATTTTAGTTAACCGCCAAACCAAAGTTCATTTTTCTGGGGTCTGGTTCTAACACTTTCATCAACTTTCCAGCTCTAAGGCTTCAGAAAATTCAAGATTCTGTGACTTTAGTTAACTCTAAAGCAAATTGCTAGGGTCGTATAGCAAGAGTGGCAAGTCCAGACACTCCAACACCTTCTGCTCCAAGCTAGGTTCTACCTCAAGGGGAAGAAGAGCGGGCATCTCAGCCCCTTCTCAATGCCTCAAAGAAAGATCTAGGAATGTATGGACAGAGTCCTGGCAAATGCTCGGGAGGTTATGGCCCCACTTCCAAGGGGTCACCTAGATCCATTACTGACTCCACACCAAGTATTAGCTGGTAGCCCAGACCCCTGGTACCTACAGAGCCCCTGGCCCTTGGCACCTTTATCAAGTGTTTAACCGGCTCTATGTAGCCTGAACATACGTCATTGTTTAGAAAAGAAAGGGGGAAAAAGTCCCTTCAACTGAGCAGATGGTTCAGAAATAAAACAGTATAAAGAGACACGGTTTCCAACTGGCAGCCTGGTACAGCAGACAGGACTCTGCACTCCTAGCTCTGCCAATCAAAACCACTATCACAAGACCAGCTAATACTTCTCCAGCACTTACTAAATGTTGAAGATTTTAGATCAGTTATCTCATTTGATGCTCACAATATGGCTTTGAAATAGGTACTCAATTGTCCTTACTTTTACAGATGGGGGAACTAGTACTCCAGGGAGCTAAGAAACTGCCCAGTGACACACGGCTAGTAAGTGGCAGGGGTGGGATGTGAAGCCTGGCAGTCTGACACCTAAGCCCACATTCGATCATTACAGAGTGCTGGCTCCCACTAACTTACAGTGGTTCCCGGGTGCCTCCTCTATTCAATGGGATGGGGACCTCTGATGGTTAGAGACATGGTCAGTACAGTGTCTGGCACTGGCAGGTGCTCTGTAAGCAGCAGTTCTCTCTCTCTCGCCTCCCTTCTTTTGCTCTTTTACTTGGAGCCAGAAAAGGGAGGATGTGTGTGTGTGTGTGTGTGTGTGTCTTCACACACGTGTGTCTTGTGTTCACTTCTATTTTATGGGTCATGCCCAGCTTTGAGGAAACAACTGATGGAAACAACCTCAAAGGGAAAGAAAGTCTGTGATGAGCACCTGCTCAGAAGCAGGTTCACTGAGTGCTCACCCCCCTGAGATGTCCCTGAGGCTGCTCCCTCACTCCTCCAGGCTCCTGCTCGAAGGTCACCACACCATGACCTGCATCTCCCCTAAGCGTTCACTGTGTCTCCACTCACCTCCCACTCTGGAACAAGAGCCCCAGGAGTGTGGCAGCTTGGGTCTACTGTGTTCACTGTTGTATCGCAGCACAAAGAACACAGCAGGCACTCAGAATGTATTTACTGAATGCATGCATGGACTCTTGCAACCCTGTGAGATAGGCATCATTGAAATCCCAGGTTACCGATGAGGAAATTGAGGCACAAGGGAGTTAGGTGGTTTGCTCAAGGCCTTACCACCCTAGGTACCCCCACGACACTGGCTTTTTGCTCCCCCAAACACACTCACGGAGCTTTCTGGGCCAGGGCCTGCAGCATTCAGTTCCCCATCCACGTGCCTCACTAAATCCTACCCATCCTTCTGGTCTCAGCTTGCTCAGAGGCAGCCTCCACACACCCCAGCATCTCCAGACACTCCTCCAGCACCTTTCCCACAGGAATCACCCCAAGTAAAACCACGCGCTCATCTGCCTGGTTATTGTTCCATGCCTACCAGAACGCAGGCTCCACAGGACGGGGCCCTTGTGCGTCTGGCTCTCTCTCCAGCCCCGGGGCCCTGGCGCAGAGTGGGTGCTGTGAAAGTATTTTTTGAATGACTGAATCACTTGCCTCTACTAAGGGTCGCCCCCACTGAGGCAGAGCGGGAGAATTTACCACCTGCCCCAACCGCTATGTTCTAGTGACCTCGGAGTTCGCGTCTTCACCCACGAGGCTCCTCAAGGCCTCTCCACGCCTCGGCCTTGGCCGCCCACGCGCGCTCCTTGCCCACGCCCCGCAGGCCCAGAGGCCCGGGAATCGCGGTCACTTACTCTCAATGTAGCCGTGCAGGGTGACCATGCGCGCCTGCTCGGGGCTGCTGAACGGGGAGTAGTGGATGTCGTCTGACAGGGCGGAGGGGAGGCGGGATGGGGGCGCCCCTGAGGGCGGCACTGGGTGCTGCGGTGTGTGCTTTTTATGACGCGCCCGGCAGTTTTGAAACCACACCTGGAACGACAGCCTCAGCAGCTTCAGCCTCACCGAAAAGGGGCGGACGCGCCGCCGGGGGTCCCCAGGCGGGACTGCCTCGCAGCCTCCTGAAGAGGGGTGGCCACGTGCACCCCGACGCTCCGCTCCAGGGCTCAGCCACCAGCTCCAGGGCTTGCCACCAGTCCCCAGGCCGCGCCCCAGACCCGAGGCCCCGCCCACCCCCGGTCCCACCTGGATGACTCTCCGGCTGAGGCCGGTCATGTCTGCCAGCTTCTGCAGCGTCTGCGCGTCCGGGTTGTTGTCCTGCGCGAACTGCGCCTGCATAACCTGCGGGCGCGGGAGGGCGGTGAGGCGCTAGCCCGCCGAGGTCTCGGAGACCCCGGCCCAATCACAGACTCCGGCCCAGAGGCCACGCCCCGGCAGCTACAGCCCCACCCCGCCACCGGCCGGTCCGGGCAGAGGGGCGGAGCCAGGGGCCCTCTCGGCCCCGCCCACGCCCCGGCCCCGCCCACGCCCGGCCGCTGGCGGCCTGCCCGGGTACCTGCAACTGTTCCGCGGTGAAGGACGTCCGCGCGCGTTTGGCCGGCTTGGGCTGACTGTCCTGTTCAGAGGGCACTGCCCCCTCCAACGTGAGGCCGTTCCCTGGGGGCGATAGAAGCGGCTGACCACGCGTCCCCATCTCTTCTAGTGGCAGCCTGGAAAGGACGGGGGTGGGGGGCTTGTCCCTGGAAGGGTCAGGAGCGGGAGTTGGCTGGGAGCGGGGATCCCAGGGTCCTAGTCCCTGAGCTCAGTCTTTGGGGAAGGGGCTTCTGTTTCTGAGCGTCTGCTCGGGGTCGGACGCTTCTCTTTTGGTGTGCTCTTTGTATCTCACAGCCCTAAAGAGAGGCGGCGTTATCCCCAGCTTACATTCGAGGAAACTGAGGCTCAGACAGAAGAAAGCCTCTGCCCTGGACCTTTGCACTAGGATCTGAAAGCTGGCTGACCCTAATGCCCCAAACTGGGCTCCCTCCTAGCTAAACTGGGGGAAACCAAAGGCTAGTGGAGATAGCAATCAGGTTACAGAACTGTGATCCCAATTTTATAAAAGTGAGTGGAAGAAAAAAGGTTGGAAGGATAAGGTATTGGCAGTGGTTTGCCTCCGAGGAGTGGGATTATAGAGACTCTTTGCTTTCAATATTCCTGTAACTTTTGAGGATTTTAAAATAATTTTATTTTGAGATGGGGGTCTCACTATGTTGCTCAGGCTGGTCTTGAACTCCTGGCCCCAAGCTATTCTCCCTCCTTGGCCTTCCAAAGTGCTGGGATTTATAGGCATGAGCCACCATGCTCAACCCTTTTGAGGTTTTTAAAAAACAATCATATGTCACCTTACTTCTCTAAGGTTTAATTTTGTTAATTGGGGTATATGTTAAATATTCTCTTCCCACTTATATTACTTTTACAATCATGCTAAAACACTAAATATATTCCCATTTTACTTTTTAATACTTCATTTTTCTGAATATAAAATTAATACAATGGTCCTTATCAAAAACTCAGAATATTCCCATGAGCACAAAGAAGAAAATAAAAATCACCAGTAATTCCACCACTCAGAGATAACCACTGTTCACAATTTATTGTAATTTTTCTAATTAGGAAAAAAATTATGTTGAAAAAACTGAAAATTCTAAATACATATGTAGAAAAAATCTGGAAAAGTACATACTAAAATATGAGGACAGGTGGCATTTGGAGTGATATTTATTTTCTTTTTTCTTAACCATCTTTTCTAATTTTTCTACCATGAACAACATGTGTGTGTGTGTTATATTTAAAAAGTAAAACAGTAGCTGACTGGTCCTAAGGGCTGATCAGTAAGAGAGAGTTGAGGTCCCCAGCCTTCAAGTTCCACTGCATGACAGGAGTCTGAGTTCTTTCTGGCTACGAGGGCTAGCATATAGTTGGCAAGACTTCGATTAGGGGTGGTCCTGGTTGGTCCAAGTATGGAAGGAGCCGTGGTCACTGATGGACCATGGTGTAGGGAAGCTCTGGCTCCTGGGTTTCCACTCCAGCTAAACTGCTGACTGCCACATTGTTGCAGATAACTTCATAGAACCCCAAGTTCACTTGCTGCCCACTTAGGCCCACTCATCCCTGATTCTGGCAAGAGAAAATGATGGTCCTAGTATGGCCATGGCCAGGAACACTCTGGTGATCCCTGACTAGTCCCCAGGCTCAGGCCTAGAAATTGAGGCGGTTTGGTCCATACCCGTTTCTCCAGAAGAACTGGGGATGGGGCAGACATTTTGTGGTATTAGTGTCATATAGGAAAGCAAGCAGGACAAGGATTGGCATGCCCATTTTTTTAGATGGAAAAATGAAACTCATAGAGGCAGTCACATCCCAGTAGCCTCCTCAGCTTTATGAGGTCTGATTAAGGGGCACTGGAGCTTGGGGATGAGGTGCTATGGTATGGTATAGTGCTCAAGAGCCTGGGCTTTAGAGTCAAGCAAATCTATGAGCATGTAACCTTTGGCAAGTCTGCCTGTTTCTTCTCCTGTAAAATGGTGACAAACCACCTACTTCCTAGGGATTTTGTAAGGATTACATGAAATAATCCATGTTACACAGAAGTTAGCAGCTTCCACAGACCCCAACAGGGGACTTACAGGAAGGGTCCTTGCCTCTGCCCACAGCCCAACCTCCACTCCTCTTCTCCAGCTCCCACCCCACCTGTGAGTCAGCCCTCAGGATCCCTGGAAGACCTGGACCCTGGCCCTGGGCCTATGTGTCTTGGGGAATCAGAGAGAAGAGACTTAGGGTTCATTCTAGTTCAATATCTATCTTGCACAGATGGGGCACTGAGGCCAGAGAGGAAAGAAAACTTCCCAGTGAGCTGGCTGGAAGGGCTGGGTTTCCAGACTCAGAAACCTGGCCCCTTCCCTCAGTTAGAGACCCTGGTGCAGGGTGAAACCCACCCTCAGACTTCTGGCTTGGAGCTGCTAGGATTGGAGTTGGGAGAATGCAGCCATGTCATCTCTCCAGGACTGGCCCAAGCTGGGTTTCAGGAAGCTGAAGGAGATGAGCCCCCAGGCCCATGAGAGCTGTCCAAAGGTGGAGTAAGCTGCCTCATCGTGAGAATCTTCTCTAGTGTTCAGTGAGTGCCTCCCAGCTTTACACCATATCTGCTAATCTATCTTTGAGAAGGTGTCCTATCCTTAGCCCCATTTTACAGATAAGGAAACAGTTGCAGAGAATCGTAGTGAATTCTTACTCCCAAGCAAATGGTAGAGCCGGAAGCTCATGCTCCGTGCGCAGCCCCACCCGCCCGCTGCCTCCTGGCGATATAGGGCATGCCCAGTCCCTGGAGGAGTGAGGGCGGTTCCTGGGTTGCTGGGATGGGAAAGGGCTGGGGGCCAAGGTGCTGGGCGGGGCGAGTTGGGTACCGTTCTCGGCGGCCCTCTTGAGGTTCTCGATCATGGTGTCGTAGTGGATGCGGCACAGCACCTTCTCCTCGACCAGGCCGAACTCCTCGCCGGTGGACAGCTGGCGTTTGCACGAGAAGCAGGCGAAGCAGGCCAGGTGGTAGGCGTTGCCACGCGCCCGTCGCACCCAGTCGCTGGCGTAGATCTGTCGGCCGCACCGGGCGCACTTGGTCCCGAATCGGCTGTGGGTTGAGAGGACAGGGACAGGAATGGCGAGGTTCGGTTCAGACCGGTCATTTCTGCCCCCTATACCCCGTAGGGCCTTCCTTCCCTCAGGCATCACCCTTTGCTTGGATTTACCACCCCTCTCCAGCTAAGTCCCACCTAGAAGGTGAACTGGTGAGCGATTTTTATTTTCTTCTTGGTGCTTTTTTCAATTTTCCAAATTTTCTATGATGATCACATACATATATGTATTTTATTAATTTGTTCATTAAAATGCATCATAAGTGTTAGAAAAACATAATAGTAATGATAGGTGAATTTAATCTTATCACTTATCCAGAAAGATTCTAAGTATTTCATGTTGATTATCCTAATTAACCTTCATTTTGCAAGTGAGGAAAATGGGAACAGAGCAGTAAAATAACTTGCACAGCTTGCAAGATTAGGAACCCTAGCCAGTCTGACTCCAGAGATCACTATAAACTATAGCCCCAGCTGTACAGAAGCTCAGAGGTTCTTGAAAGAACAGATAGATATGCGCTTACTGGCAGGGTGACCCTGGGCAAATCGTTTAACTCCTCTGTGTTCTCATTTTCCTTGCCTGGAGCTGAACTAGAGAACAGCAATGACTACTACTATTTGTTTAGAGCTTTGCAGTCTACTTAGTACCCAGTTAGTCCCAGACTCTGGAGCTAATACTAATGTTAAAAAGCCCAGCTTGAATGTCCCCCTGCCCCTTAAATCTTCCTTGATTCTGCTTCTTCTTCTCCCCTGTTTTGTAATGTGGTGATTTGGGCGCAGCTGCCTCCAACACCAGACTGGACCCCTTCCAGGAAGCAGCAGAGTCGGTATCACCCTGTCCCCAAAGTCAGCCTAGCTCCTGACCCCTCGGCATCAGGCATCAGGGAAGGTTCGTTCTTTAAGTGGATGACTCACCTGTGACTCTGTCCCAACCCTGGCAGCTTCAGTTTCCTCTGGTGCACACTCTATTTCAGGGAATGGTGCCATCACTCATCCAGCCCCTCAAGCTTGGAAATCTATATCACACACTCCTCCCTCTCCTCAAGCCCACATGCAGCCAATCATCAGGCGCTGTTGGTTCTGTTTCCCAAGTATCTCTGGGATCCGTCTCCTCCTCTCCACCTCCACAGCTGCCCTCCTGGGCCAAGCTCCCACCCTGCACCCCTCACTGCTAGCCTCCTCCCGGGCCTCCCAGTTTCCAGTCTCACTCCTGCCAACTCATCCTCCACGTGGCAGTCACAACCAAGTTTCCAGTATGCCCATGGAATCCTGTCCCTGCTCTGCCTACAATCCTATGTTGGCTCCACTCTACCTTAGGTTTTGGTCCCAGACCTTTGGGGTTTACAAAATGCAGCAAACCACATCCTCCTCAGTCCTCAGGCCCATCTTTCTAACTTCAAGATCTCCCTCCCGCCCCACCCCCAAGGATGAGTCTCAGCCAGCCACAATGGGAGGTCAGTCTCAGGTCTCTATGGTCTCTTCCAAAGCACTTTCCCACCCCCAGGCCTTTGCGCTGACTGCTCCAATCCCCGAAATACCCACCTCCAGAGTCCCACAGCTCCCGGCACCACCCTCTCAGAACTGACCACATTGGTTGGTAAATGTCTGGTTCCTGGTTCTCCCCCGCCACCTCTTCCACCCTCCTGGAGGGGGCGGGGGGATAAGAAGATTTGCCTCTGTGTCCCCAGGGCCAGCACCCTTCCACCCGGAGGGGCGCGTGGAGGAAACCGCCCAGCAAAAACGCTCTGGTTACAGCCTCGCCAGCCTTGGCAAATTCAAGCAAACGTCGGCTGAGAAAACACGGGGTTGGGTTGTAACGAGTGCAGGAGCGTAGAGGCTTCGGCCAGTCCTTGCTCCCAGACACAACCCCAGCGCCACTCTCCCAGACAAGGAGCGCAAGGGGATCCTGCCGCCGGTGCCGCAGAGCGCTCGGGACGCGCTGCGCACCTTTGCGGAGTCAACAACCCCCCAAAGCAAAGGCGGGTCCTGACCTCGGAAACGCGGCTTCCCCTGGGTAGAGCCCAGCACAGCTGGTAGTCTCCGTTCCCAATCCCGTAGTAAAAGGGAGAGGAAAGCACTTTGCCCAACCCAGCCTATCCCTTGGAAGGGCCGACCCCGGGTTCCGCCGCCCGGCAGGTGGTATCCGGGTTGGAAGCACTTTCCGGCCTCGGAGGGGAGGCTAACTTTCGATTATGTGTGCTTCGGAAGGAGGGGGCAGCCAGCGTGCGCAAAGCCCTTGCTGCGGGCCGGGGTCTGGGGCGCAACGCCTTCATTGCACCCCCTCCGCTTCGTTGCAACCCGATGCGGCGGGGACTCTGGAATCCGTTTTTTCATACGTGGAATCGAAAGTTCAGAGACCACAAGTGACTTGCCCGAGACCACAGAGTGTGGGGCAGGGGTTGAGGTCCCCTCTGAGGTGCAAAATGTACCTCGAACCTGCGGAGCAGCCGCCCTGACGATGAGGAGAGCTGGGATCCCGGGGCGGCGGGGATGAACAGGAAGGGGGCCTGGTCTGGCCGCGCCGCGTCCCCACTCTGGGCCGCGGGGTCTGGAAACTCCCGCGCCCCGAGCCAGGAGCCCAGCCGCCTCTAGAAGGCCCGAAGCGTCCTTAGGGAGCGAGCAGAGCCCAGAGCAGGGAAGGTCCCGGCCTTCAGAGGCGGATCAAGAGCGGCTGAGTCTCCGGCCCGCGGTCTCTGTGCGCGGCGGCCGGCGCGCGGCCCCAGTGTGCAGTCCCGGATCCCCGTGCTCGGCTCTGTGGGATTCCTCGTCCTCGGCCTGGGACGCTCCTGGCGCACCCATGATCTTCCTGCCTCACGAGTCCCTGACGCTCGAGTCCGTTCTGCGCCTGCACAGGTAGGTCACAGTATCCCCATTCCCTTGCTCCGAGGCGGCCGCCAGGAGTGACCTCTCAAGAACTTTCTCACCCTCTGCATGTCACCCCAAATGCCTGCAGCTGTCTCGAGCCCTAAGATCTCCCTGCGTTTCCCTTGGCTCAGCCCAGTCTACGAAATCGTCCTCGCACTTGGATCCTTGGGGTGGGGGTAGGGAGTTATTATGCAGGTTTGGTTGCGTGGGCCGCTCCTGCAGCATGTCCCCCACCCAGGACGGGGCAGCGGCACAAAGGGCGCGAGGAGGCTTACGGATCGAGGCTCTAACAAAACGACAGACTCCTTCCCCGGCGGGCTGAGAGGCCAGAGCCGCCGGATTCCGGAAGCAGCAAAATCGGCGGCGGAGACAACGAAACTCCAAGACAGGGGTTTTCCGGAGCTGTGATCAGAGCTCCAAAGGGATTAGGGGGCGCGCCTACTGCCACCCCAGCCTTGCTGTGCGGTCCAGGCCCTACCTGCCCCTCGCTGGATCCCCGCGCGCGTTGGGCAAAGGCGCAAAGGACTGAGGCGCTTTGGAACCGGAGAGGTAGGTGTACGACAGATACTGAGCGTCCCAGCAACTGCCAAAAGGAAAGGGTGGGCATCGCGCCGCGCCATGCCCTCTACCCCCTGAATGGGAAACAGATATTTGGGGTGCTCTGGTTGTGCGGAGGGAGCTCCGTGCCCTTGACGAAGTCTGGCTCACTTTCCCGGCCTACTTACCCCGGATACCTAGAGGCGCGAAGTAATTATTTGTTGGATGAATGAGGCCCAACGAATGAGCCCATCGGAATTTCACTAGGACCCCTTCCCCGATTATTAAGCTACCCCTTTTCTGCATGAGGAAACCAAAGCTCAGCGTGGGAACACCAACTTTAGTTACGAAGCTGTTGCGCAGAGGGGCCGAAACTCAAACTGGAGTTCACTTATTTCAGGTTTAAGACGCTCACTTGATGGCCAGAGAGAGATCTTACGAGGCGAACAAGGTGGGTTGGAGGCGGAGCCCTTCCTGTTCTCTCTGCTCCTTCCCTTCTAGGCAAAGCCTTAGGAGAAGAAGCCAGAAAAAACAGAACCAGCAATTAAGAGGTTAAAACGGCCCTCGCCTCGGAGGTCCCGGCCCTAGGCCCCTCCCCCAGCTCCCCTCTCAGCTCCCCCAACATCTGTCCCCCAACAGCTGGCGGCTGCTGGGCCGCTCTCCGCCGCGGTGGGGGGCCTCTTCCCGGCCCCGAGCCTCCCCTGGGACCCTCGCTCTCAGGGAGGAGGTGAGGTTCTCCTGCTAGAGACCATGAACAGAGCTTGGGCTCAAGTCGCAAGGCCTGAGAAGGTTGGGGGCTTGCCCTAAGTCATCTGGGCCAAGCAGGGAAACAGGAACTTTAGCCCCCAGGTACTCTCTGAACCCCCACCCCCATAAACACAACGGGAGGCAGTTAACCCTTTACTCCCCCTTTCCCATTATCAGAAGGCAGGAGAGCCAGGGACCTGGGTGACCTAATCTTGGCAAAGTTGCTCCACTCACAGGCCTCTGAGGAGGTCACTCCTGCCCTAATGCTTCCAGGGCCACCCAGGGAGAGTCACACAGTAGAGCACACAGTGGGTGCTCCCTGTGTGAAGCCAACCAAACTGAGCAGGGACTCTTGGGGGGGGGTCTTTGCCATTCTACCACCCCAGGATGCAGACAGGTGGCAGACATATCTTGCCTGTAGAAGAGTATGGGAATGTTAAGGGGCATGGATGGTGGAGTCAGGCAGCGTGGGGCTTATCCGGGCTCTACCGCTTAGCTGTGTGTCCTCACCTCTCAGGGCCTCAGTCCCCACTCCACCCCAATAATGTGTGGATTATGAGAGTATCATACACACAGGTGGACCTAAGGACTAAATGAGATAAAGCAGGTAAAGTGTTAGCCCAGTTGCTGGCTTAGAGAAGAGCCCATATGTTCTGATGACGGTATCCTCATCCCTGCCGGCACCTCTTCCATGTTCCCTCTCACTGTGTGACCCTGGGCAGGACACTTTTCACTTTCCCAGGGCATTGGTCTGCCTAACTCTACAATGGGCACAATGCTCCAGGAGGCTGAGGGAGCCAGGAGGGCACTGCAGATCAGGCTGTGTCCTATTTGTGAGGCAGCAGCTGCAGGTAGGTGGGCGGGAGGGGAGTATGGGAAGCTGTCTGGGGGCAATGGAAATGTGAACAACCCAGAAAGGCACACTATTTTTCCCCCAGCATTTTCTTCACTTCTTGGAAGAAGACAGAAAGAAAAATAGTCTTAAAAAGAAAATGAAGAAATTAAAAGCCCTATCACATTTCTCTGGTTCCAATTTTCTTTTCTTCCAGGAATCTCAGGGAGTGAGGAGAGGTGGGGATCTTGTTGAGCCCATAAGGGTTGGTGAGGATCCTGTTTGGAGTGTGAATTGGAGAAACTGAGACAGAGAGTTCCAGTGGCCTAGCCAAGGACACATAGCCAGTGGAGAAGCAACCCCTCCCAACAATGCAAATAAGTCAGGAAGAGCACTGGACCTCCCTGACTCCCCCCATGCTCTGCAGCCCACCCCCCCCCCCACCCCCGCCCTGGTGAACTTGGAGTTCCTTCCTAACCTCTAACTTCCTGAGCCAACAATGCTGGCTCTGCCAGTGGAGACTGAAGGAGGGTCCATAAGAGGGTGTCAAGGAGGGACAAGATAGGGGATAGAACTGAGGAGAAACCCTTCCCAGGGGGGAAAGACCAGAGGTTAGAGGCCCATAGGACCCCCCAGGTACCCCCTCCATGGGGCCTTGGCCACTCCCTTCCCCCCTCCCTTTGGGAGATCTTGGCTCTCTTTGGGCAGAGCAGCCAGTCCACTTCACACCAGACCTTTGACCCTGGGCTCCAGGAACCAGAAGCCTAGAGAATCTCAGCACATGACCCCTCCCAAGCTCCAGCTCTTGAGAGGGAAACTGCTTCCCAGGCCACCATGCACGCTTGCTCCAGGAAGAGCTTCCTCCTAGCAGCCACCCAGAGCCTGGGCTGCAGTGCAGTGCACACAATAGTCTCTGCCTGGTGCCCTCAGTGGCTTTTTCTTTCCCTTTTTGTGGGTTTTATTATTTTTGTTACAGGTGGGGCTGCCAGGGATGGGTTATGCCTGCAGGGAGACCTGGCATGGGGGAAAATGATCGGAAAAGCCACAATTCTACCCTCAACCCGGGGAATGTGAGCTTTTATTGCCTCCATTTTCTTAACCAGAAATCTGATTTAGTTTTGCTTTTGGGGCTTTTGTCACAGGAAAAGGATTAGTGGTCAGAACCTGCAGCTCAGCCTCATCCCTCCAGGCAGGCCCTGACTCAAGCTGCCTGGGGAAATGCCATCACAGGCTTGTGCCCAGTATCCACCCTGACAATGGTGACAATGGAGATCATTGAGGCATTCATATCAACTGCCCATTCATACCGACTGCCATTTAGGGAAACTTTCCCTCAACAGCAGCCCCCTTGGCAGCCCAAGGAGACAGCCCTGGAAAGGGAGAACTAAGGGCAGAAAGATTCAGTGACTTGTCCAAGGTCACAGTTGGCCTGACCAAGCCCAGTCTCCTGCCTTTTCCCACAGTGGCTGCACACCGTACCCTCTACGCCGCTGCCATGGGAAGGGGAACTCTGGAATGAGTGGAGGCTCTGAACAGTGGAGTTTTGACTAGTTGCAAGGTCTAGTAAAGCACAGCTTTCAAGGAGGCTCAGTCCAGCATGGGCAGGAGCTGGAGCTGGAGAAGCAGGGAAGAAACTTGGGCAAGTGTCAAGTAAGGCTGCCAGGTCTGTTGTCACCAGGAGAGCAGTACTGCTCTGACTTACTCTATGGGGGAGCCCAGACACCATCCTGCAGGGTTCTACAAGCTGGAGCCCCAAACCTGGTAGCTGATGGATCCAAGGAGCCCCCAAGCAGCAGCTGGCTTGTTTTTTACCAACTGGAGTCAGGCCTAGAGCAGGGAGGTAGCTAGATGGTGACTCTAACCTCCATTTCCTGCCCATGGCCAAACCAACAGTCAGATGGGACAGTGGGAGAAGACATCACACCCTGGTTACACACTGCACCATGATAATCCTCTTCTGACCACACACACAGCAGTCCACATCCTCAAATACACATTCAGATCATACCATTCATCGCTCAGTGCTGGGGCGGGGGGTGGGGGTCGGGCCTTAAGCCGGAATGCCCCCTCAGAGGAGACGGTGGGGGTGGGCAATGATGGAGCTTCAGAATCCCCTCACCCCACCGCACCCTCTCACCTCCAATCCTGGTCCATATGTAATCCTATCCTGACCACCTTGCACACATGCACGTGCACGCACACACAGTCTCAACATTCACATATACACACACTTGAACTAAAAGACAAATGTTTGTCCATAAAGGAACACACATGCTATCCACATACTCCTGACCCTGCTCAGTGATGCATTCCCCAGCACCATGCACAGATCCCAGATAATACAGACACACATGCTCTTTGCATGCTGAGTCCTAGGCCACCTGGCCAAGCCCCCCCCCCACACATCCCAGCTGCACACTTTTTCACACCCATCACATAAAGGAAGAGTCCACCTCTTTAACCATGCCTTCTGTGGTTTCCTCAGAGTACCCCAGCTCAGAATGCTGCAGACTTCCTCCTAGATTCAAGGTCCTCTCTTTCCAGGTCCCTGGAGGTTCAATGCCAGGGGTAAGGGGAGGCGGCATTGCCTTCCACCGTATTCCCTAACTCTCGGAGGCTCTTTCTGGGGCACGGGGTCTACGCAGGAAGACTGAAGCCATGACATCTTCCCATGCAAGGATGGGAAGGATGTCTGTGGGGTGTGGGGGTGGTTATAAGGGAGAGCTTTCTCCACTTCCTGAGAAAGAACTTGGGAACAGGCGTCCCTCCCAGGAACCAATTCTACACAGCTCTCTTCGGACTCCACAGGCCCAGTGGTCAGGCCTCAGGCCTGGTTCATGCTTCCCGCTGGGATCAGGTGGGCAGACTGACGCTACACGCCCCTAACCTCGCAGTGACCTCGACCCCATGACCGGGTCAGGCCCGAGCCGCATGGCTAGAAGCAAGGCACAAGCAGGCGGCCGAGACGCGGCAGCGCGGCCGGAGGATGCGACTGGCGGCGAGCGCAGCCCAGAGTAATCCTACCCAGGACTCTGGGCTGCGGCGCCTGACTCTTCCCCTTCCCGTCTCGGTGGCCCAAAGTCAGAGCCTAGACCGGGGAGAGGCTAAAGCTGGAGCAGGAAACAACAGCGAAGCTGGGACGAGAACAGGCACTTGGGGGGCACGCAGGACCCCAGACTCGAAATGCGACACTAAGCGATGCTGGGGTATGACTTGAGGCGGAGCCGGAGACATAGGTTGAGGCTTAGGACCGGGCACTTGGATACAGGATCCATCCGAGACGGTTGCGGCGCTGGTGCTTGGGGATGGACCAGACACGAACCCAGAGCAGAGCCTGGGGCAGCCAGAGCACGAGTCCGGAGCCGGCTCAGGGGCCGGCCCCGGAGAGACCCCAGCACGACTGGAGTCGGAGTAGGGTTGGAACCCAGAGCCGGAGCTCACTGGAAATGCAGCCAGATGGCGGCTGGGGTCCAAGCGGATCGGAGCCAGAGCCGGGGAGTCCCCGTCAGAGCTCCACCGAGGCGCTCGAGGTCAGAACTGGAGCCTGGGATTCAGGCAGGACCCAAGATGGATCCAGAGACGCGACCGAAACCCACTGGACCACGGGAACAGGAGGCGGATCGCGGCCCGAGCCTGTGCAGGCATCTGCCTGGAGCTCTGGGTTCGCGACGCTGAGAGCCGGCGGGCTGGGTCTGCGCGGAGCGTCCGGGGTGCACTCGGGACGCCGGAGCTCTTGAATCGAGACCACATGCTGCAAAGGTGGCCTCCGAATGCACCCGGGGCCTGCCCGCGACATCACTGCTGGCCCGGCGGCCGCAGCCTACCTGAAGTAGTCCATCTTGCAGAAGATTTCCTTGTTCTTGATGTAGCAGCTGTTCTGCTGCCTCAGCGACGTGCGACACACGGAGCACTCGAGGCACCGCACGTGCCAGATGAGGTTGTTGACCTAGGGAGGGGGCGGGGATGGGGGTCGGCTCAGCGGGGCCTCTTTCTCGCCCGGCCCCAGCCTCCCTGGCCCCATTTGCTGTCAGAGCCGCTGGAGCTCAGAAGGTGCATGTGAGTCCCTTATTTTTCTTCTGTAATACTGAGGCTCAGGGAAATAGAAATAAACTCTTCCTATTTCTCAGACGGAACCCGGGGGCGCAGAGACCCTACGATTTGCCCAAAGTCGCGCAGTCTGGCAGCAGCTGAGCCAGCATTTGGAATTAAGTGGACCTGGAGCCGGCGCTGCTTCCCTGGGCTGCATCCCACCACACCCCGCCAACAGGCTCGCAACACCTACCCCTGTCTCACCTTGAGCAGATACCGGTCCAGAATCTCCAGGCCGCAGCTGGAGCAGATGTTCTTGCCGGCAGACGGCACGGAGGAGGCGGCAGAGGGCGGCGAGCAGACAGATGGCGTGCTGGGCGTACATGGGGAGGCCCGACCCTCGTCCTTGTCCAGAGCTCCTGCCAGGGCCTCGGCGTCCGACTGAGCCTGCGACGGAGGAGAGAGGGAGCGCGCAGCGCTGAGCCGGGAGCCCAGAGTTGCCGCTCCCTGCGCACCAATTGACAACGAAATCTCCCCGGGACACCGCGCGGTAGACTGAAGGACAGGACTCGAAGTGCCTGTTGTAGAGGAAGGGACGGTTCCAACTTTCACCACGCGCATTCCGGGTGCTGGGAGCAGTCAAAGCCCACATTCCCGGCCGGAAAACCGAGGCTCTGAGAGGGGCGGCGCCCGCCGGGAGTCCCCTGGCGCATGGGCAGGGGTTCGTGGCCGGAAAGCCTGGTCAGGTCCCCAGGGCCGCGCCGCCAGGGAACAGGGGACCGAAGGCAGGGCCAAACGGACTCACCATGGCTGGCGGCGCGGTCCCTTCAAGACAGCGGGTGGTCGCTTTGCAGCCGGACCCTGGCTGGGCCATCACCTGGGGGAGGGGGAGGAACGCAGGCGGCGGCGGCTGCTGAACTGGCTCCGCGCAGCCTGAGCCCAGCGCCTCCCCGCGCCTGTTATATAAACCGGCGCCGAACAATGAGTCCTAACTTTGTAGTGGGCATTTAAAGCCCTTCCCCACAAAAGCGGTGTCTCTCTAATGAAGCAATTTGAATTTGGATTGGATTTTTTCCCTCTCTCTCCCCCTTTCCCTGCACTTAACCCGTGGCTCTTGAAGTAATCGCTTAGTTCCCTTGCAATCCAAGCCTCTGAGGGGGAAAAAAAACACGCGCACACACACAAACTACCTGCAATTAGAAATTGTCGTGAATGCCCAAGATAAGAGGTAGCCAGAGTGTCAATTCCAACTGTCAATCAGTGAGATCCATCAGGCCGCCCAAAGAATTGCAAATTTGATTTTTTAATGGTAGTAATTAAAAATCGAATTTTTTCTCTCTCCACCCACCCCCCTTCCTCGCTCCCTTCTCCTCCTCTCGGCACAAAATGCAAAAAGGAGAAAAGAGAGAAAGAAAATAAAAAGGAGATGGGGGTGGGTGGTTGAGGAAAATAAAACCCGGAGCGCCGGGAGCACCGGCCCGCCCGCGCGACACGCGCCGCGAAATCGAAGCGGCTACACTGACACGGATTCAGGCGCCTTTCGAGGGCCGGTCGGAGGGAAACCCGGAACAAAATGGGAGGAGAGATCGGGGGCGAAACCGGACCAAAAAGGGAAAAGAGAGGCGTCCGAGAGGAGGAAAAAGCACCCTCCAGCCCTCGGCGCGCCCGGGACCGGCCCAGCGTCGGGATTCTCAGCGTTGCGCCCGCACAGCCCCCGGCGCAACGGCGCTATCAGCGCCTATTCAGACGGACAATACCGGCCTCGCCTCCTCTTGATTCGCCTGTGTCTTTGCTAAATCGCTTTTTGAGAAATTCCTCCAACATTTGCATAATGTGTTCCTGCTTTCCGCGACCCCCCCTTCGCGCTCGCGCGCGCTCACACACTCACACACACACACACACACACACACACTTCGCAGGCGCACCCCCGCACCCCTCCTCCCCGCCGCCGCCCGCCACCCGGCCCGGCCCGGCGGGGTCCCGGCCCCTGCCCGACCCCGCCCGGCCGCTCGCCACTCGCTCGCTAGCTCACCTGGTCGGTGGCGGGGCCGCCTTCGGCCGGCAGCCGGCAGCCCTCGGGCAGCGCCGGGGCGGCGTTCTCATGCTTCCAGTACATGGGCCGGGGAGCGGCGGGCTCGGCGGGCGCGCAGTGCGGAGAGCCGCGCCGAGGGGGGCCACGGCCGCAGTGGGAGCGGAGGCTGCTGCAGGAGCAGGAGGAGAGCGGAGACGCCGGCCCCGTCGTCCCGGGCCCGGCCCCAGCCCCCGCCCCCGGCCCGCGAGCAGCCCCGGCCTCCCTGGCTGCCGCCGCCGCTGCCTCGGAAGAAGGTCCCGACAAACTTGGAGAGGCCCCCGCCCCCTCCTCCTCCTCCTCCTCCTCCTCCCCCTCCTGGTAGTCCTCCTCCTCCTCCTCTCCCTCCTCCTCGTCCTCCTCCCCCTCCAGCTGCGGCGGCGGCCGCCCTGCCGCTGGAACCCCGCTCAGTTCAAGATGAGTCATGCGTGACCAATCCCCTCCCCTCCAAGGGAGAGCAAGACACACACAACGAGGCAGAGACTCAGAGACATACACACAGACACAGAGACACACAGGAACTCAGAGCTGCTGGTAGAGAGACTCAGAGACACGCTGACATACAAAGGCATCGGCGGGCACACATCCACACAGCTCTCACTACCGCCCTTTCCTCAAGGGGCACCCATCACCCTCAGACACTCCCCCACTCACAGGTACAAGAGGGACCCACGGCTGTACCACGTGCGGAGATAGATTCCGTAGGAGGTCACACATTATGCTCTGTAGATGCAATCCCATGCCTGGTACATGTGCCTACACACTGATGCAAATGATTGCCTGTGCACATCATTTACACGGACACGAGGCATCCACACATACTCTCACACACCTGCACAGGTACCTCTGCTCCATAACAGCTGGACAGTGCACCAGCTTCTAAGGACTGCATGGAATTGGGTTGGGTGGGAGAGGGGTGTTAATAGGAGGCAGGTAGTTGCCCTGAATTCTCTTGGGAGGGGTTGCTTTGGGACATCCTCCTTCCCTTCAGGATTTACTTAACCACCACGCAGTCTAATGCGGATCTCACTAGGGGTTCTACTGATAATGACAGTGGTGGGGAAGGCAGGAGATGCCTCCCCCAAGCACACAGACACAGAACCCTCAAACTCAAAGAGCCTTACACACACTAGCACCCTACAGCACACACAAGTGGACACTTGCAGCCTCAGCCCCCTTCTCCACACACAAACTGAGCCTAAAGAGACATATATAAATATACATCCTCTTCTAGAAACAAATACACACACTCAGACTTAGGTTCAGCCCTATAGATACCATGACAGCCCACTCCCACCCCATCACACATACCATCACCTCCATAATCGCCCTCATTGCCAGATGTAAACACCCCCACACAATTGTTCTTACACGGTATACACATCCATACTCCAGAGAGCACAGACTTTCACAGATCTGCAAACTCACGTATAACCTCATGTTCTCTACTCAGACACCCCCAAATGCACCCACATCCTTACAGATGGTGAAATAACCATTTATAGGCAGAAACAGCATACACACTTCTGCAGACATAGGATTCCCAACAGTTAAAGCCTCAGTCTGCATCCACACAGGCACATTCTGACAGACACAGAGAGGCAAGGATGTCTGCACACCAGCATAATACTAAAGACACACGCCTATATCCTCAGAAGATACAAATATCTGTTCAATTATAAGCACAAAGGTGCAGAGACAGCTGGGGCTGTCTCCCACCCCCTGCATTACGGTCATTTATTGCTCTTAGACACAGAAATTCAGAGTGAAAAGAGATTCTCTCTGAACCCTAATCTTTTATACTAAGAAAACAGATGGCAATGTGAAAGTGTAACACACATGCACCCTCAGACATTGCCACAGAACAACCCCCCCGCCAATATCTCATTTGCACATCATAATCCCAGCTACCACATCTGAGTTCATTTCATCTGTTCCAGGCACAATGCTAAGCATTTTATAATCATAATCTCATTTTCTTTTCACAGTAATCCTGTGAGGTAGCCTCTCTCATGGTGCCCATTTTACTGATGAAGAAACTGAGGTTCAGAGAGATCATGTCCAAAATGGTGCCACATGGCTAATTGCCAGAGCCAACAACTCACAACCAGATTCATCTGCCATCAGAGCTCATATTCTTGACTTCTAGGCTAAGCACACTAACATGTCTCCTCTCTGCATACACACACACACACTTTCCACATTATCTGTGAAAAGACCTGGATATGACTCTTGGCCTCATCGTTATATGGGCTCAGCCTACTTTCTCATCAGCAAAATGGGAATAAAGATGAGACCTTTTATCTCTTTCCTCCTCCCTCTGGGGGCTGGGAGAATCAGGAGCTAGATGGGTCCAGGGGAGAGAA
The DNA here is from genome assembly GCA_028533085.1 of Varecia variegata. NCBI lineage: Eukaryota > Metazoa > Chordata > Mammalia > Primates > Lemuridae > Varecia > Varecia variegata. The sequence goes on from CM052443.1 coordinate 118,676,940, forward strand.
GAAAGTATTCCAGGTAGAGAGATGGCTACAAAGGTTCAGAGGCTCAATAAACAAACTCTTGTCCTCTGATGAGGAGGAATGTGAAGCATTTGCCCCTTAAGTGATAATAATAATAATGTAACTACTATTTATTGAGCATTTATGTGCCAAGCATTGTGTTTTACATGCATTATCTTCTTTGATCCTCATAGCAACCCTACAAAGAGGTTGTATTATTATCCTTCTTTTATAGTTACAGAAACAAGCTTACAGGAGACCCTTTTCAAGTTCTGGCACTCAGACTCCAGAACCCAAACTCTTAGCTACTACACAGTTCAGTTCCTGAATTCTGATTAAGTGCTCAGATAATCAAAACTAGAATAAGAGGCAGTAAAGTCAGTGGTGAAGCATAAAGATTCACCAGCTGCCTTGGTGCCAATCTTGACATTGTCCCTTATTACTCGGGTAACCCTGGATAGGTTCTTTAGTTACTTATTTAGCCGCAGTTTCCTGATCTGTAAAGTGGGGATGATAACAGAGTCCACCTCCTATGGTTGTGAAAATTATGCAAATGATCCAACTAAAAGGGCTGCACACAGCAAGCAACCAATAAACATCCGCCATCATTATGGCATGGACCAGATGAATTTTTTGGTTGTGATTCTACTAGGTGCAACATCAAATTCTTTATGGAGTAAGGCAGGGCATAAATTAACCAAGTAACTGAGTATTCTCCTGAATAACTTACCTAAGGAAGCCACAAGAACCATTATCCCAGCCCACAGCTTTCCTGACTTCAAAGAGTACAGAAATGAAATTGCTTTGGAAAAGAAATCTCTCTTCCAACAACTCCTGAGTCCAGCAGGAAGAAGAGTCCAGATAGGAGTGACCTTGGCAAAATTAGGGTTAGTAAATTTAGTGTGTTCCATCAGGATACTCGATTTCTTCCTATGACAGACTATGGGCAAGTCACTTTGCTTCTCTGAGCCTCAGTTCCTTACTTACAAAATGGGGATAACAATACTTACCTTCCAGAATTGGGATGACAACGAACTATACATTAAAAACTAATATTTTTAAAAATGTTATAGCTTTATTTATTTATATATCCCTGAAGCTGTATCAAAGCACCCTACATGTATAATGTCATAAGCACCATACATGTAGAACAGCATCTAGTTCTCACTTTAATTCTTTCCTGGTCACTAAACAGGATGTGGTCATCTGGTCCTCTGAGGTGAATTTGCCATCCTCCCCCTAGATCCAAGGTTTGGGTTTGAAAAGAGGCTTCATTAGTAACTGGATAATTCTGTGGGAGGCCCCCAGCAGTGGTTCCGCCCCGCTGGGGAGTAATTCTAGGAAGGTAATGTGAGCTGGGGGAGGCTGCGAACCCAGCTTCACATTTATTCGCTCTGACAGCTAAATTGGTGAGCAAGGGGGAAATCAGATGAAAGCCATTTCGGAGTAAATACTAAATACAAAATTTAAACATTCAGGTTGTGACAAATGGGAAGGGAGCAACGGGGAAGAGACACAAGCAGCACCTCCCTCCTCAGCCCAGGACCCTGTCCTCACCTTGTCACCTTCCTGGGCATTTCCTGTTTGAGGGAAGGGCACAGAATTGGGTACAGACTGCATAACCTTAGGCCAGCAATTTACCTCTCCTGGCCTCAGTGTCCTTGTTGGTGAAACGTATGTGTTCCAATTAGATGATCCAGGAAGTGATGGAGAGAACCTTGGAGTCACATAGACCTGAGGTCAAATCCCAGCCCTGCCACTTCCTGGCTGGGTGAACTTGGAAAAGTCACTTAACTTTTCTGAACTTCAGTTTCCTTAACTACGGGGATAATACCAGTCTCAGAGGAATAAGTAAGATAATCAGCGTAAAAGGGCTGTTTGGACCTCAAAGTATATTGCAAATGTGAACAATTATAGTCACTGCAAGTCCCCTTCCAGTTCTGACACCCACTGAGTAAATTCAGGTCAGCAGACGTTTATGAGGCTCTTATTCCAAGCTGGGTTCTACGCGAGGCCCAGGAAGGAAAGGAAACCAACCATCCTGGTCCCTGCATGGGCAGCCCACAGTCTATCGAGAGAGGAGAGCCAGCAATGCAGTGCAGTGCAACAGGTGCTACCAACAGCGCTATAGAAGCAAGGAGGAGGAGGGGCACTTAATCTGGCTTGCAGGTGGGGTATCTGGAAAGACATTTTAGCAGTGCTGAACTTTCAGGGATGTCCTAAAGGATGAGTAAGCAGGCCAGCACTGAGGGGAGCTGGATCAGGATGAAGAGTGGGTGCCCAGTTAGTGTTTACTGGGGCAACGTCGGAAGATGAGGCTGGGGAGGTAGGTAGGAGCCAGATGGTGGAGGGCCGAGTGTTAAGTTGAGGAATTTGGATTCATCTTGGAAGCTTGGGTCTACGAGCCTGCGTTCCCACGGGAAGCAGCAGCCTGCCTCTGCAGGTGTAGCATGGCATGGCGGTTAAGGATCCCAGGTTTGGAGTCAGGTAGCCTGAGTTGATAACCTGACTCTGTTACACACTGGTTGTGGGTCCTAAGGCAAGTGACAAACTCCATGAGCCTTTGTTTCCTCAGCTAAAAAATGGGCATGAACAGAGAATCCATTTAAAAGTGCTGTGATGGTTCCAAGACACCAAAATGTATCCTCAAGATAAGTGTGTAGTTACCCAGAGCCATTGTCGTCACTAAGAAGAGGCTGCAGTGAGTACACAGAAGGCACTAGCTGAGTGGGGGTCCTGAAGGGGCTGGATGTTCCTTCTTCAGAGAATTCTGCCCTGACCACACTATACATGTGAAATCTCCCCAATGATGTTTTTCTAGCAGAGGGTAGACAAAGCTTATAAGTAGGCTAGACTGGGATAAGCCTTCGACAGCATGCTGCGGAATTTCAACTTCAAAATATAAACTGTGAGGAATGCTCATGTGGACGTGCCCAGTAGTGAACTGGATATATGGGTCTGGAGCAGAGGAGAGAGGCTGGAACTAGGAAAAGGAATTTCAGCGACACCAGCATAGGGATGGCAGCCGAAGCCATGAGAGTGGATGAGACTTCACAGCAGCTAGGATTTGCCCCACGTGTGAGAATTCAGAGTTGGCTTATTTGCTTTCTGGGAGGCTCATCTTATTTTCAGTGAGAATCATTTTTTAAATCATAAAGCACATTACATGCAGTGATAGGAGCTAAAACAGAACCAGGTCTTTAAGAAGCAGAGAGGCAATTAACTGCCTTGGGGGAATGAGGGTGGGTGGGAAGATATCTGTTAGACGAATGGTGGGGTGCGGGTGGGCAGAAAGGACTTGCCAGGTGGCAAGGACATCTTGTACAAGGACAGAGGGATCTGGGAGATTCCATTGTGTTTGGGGCATAAGCAGTTTAATCTGGTTAGGGATATGTATTAATATATATTTCATAAACCTGGCTTATCCTATGGGTAGGGGTATCTGGAAGTGTCTTAGCCCCTCCTATAATTAAATCTCCATTTCTCTCACTCTGGGGCTTTGTTCTTCCTCCAAGGCTCCTCTTAAACCCTTTGCCTGGCTGATGTTTAAACAGCCTTCACTGTTCAGCTCAGGTGTTGCCTCCTCTGGGAATTCATCTCTGCCCTCACCTCCTGTTCCCGGCTTGGTTGGGTGCCCGTCCTCAGTGTCCCGCAGCTCCTGAGTCTCCCTTCATCGCAGCGTTGCAGAGCACAGGACTCACGCCTCATCATCTCCGCACTCGCCACACCTGGTGCGTGGCAGCTGCCTAGTCTACACCGAGGAATGACTAACTTTGCTTCTGATGAGGTCACCCACCAGAAAGCTTCTCAAATGGAAGAGGCCTGTTTTCAGAAGAGGAAATCTTAATTTCTGTTTTATTTTTGAGGGCTGAATTTTAAATTATATTTCTAGTTTAGAAAGGTCACAGGGCACATCAAAAGTAAAATGCCATTCTGTATAATCAGTAATCCTAGCCAAGTAAGACTGAATGTGGAGGAAAGAAGATACAGACTCGTGTCCTGGGATAAATTCTGACAGATCTGTTTTTTTTAACCTGGGATTCAAGTCCCTCTCCAGAGACCACTAAGGAGAGCCTGCCTGAGAATGAAACCGACCCAAAGGAAAACACAATCAAGAGATAGACAGATTCCTGACCATATCATTTGAACACCTGGATCTAGCAGATACACGAGCCAATAAATTTTCTACCATAAGGTAGTTGGAGTAGGGTTTTTGTCACTTGAACTGAGAGAGTCCTGACTGATCTGCTCACATAGCTGCGACTAGATGTCTAACTCAGGCATACCTGATGCCAAAGCTCTTAGGGCCTTAGTTTCCTCACATGCACAATGAGGGGATTTAGCCCACATTTATAGTTTTAGGCAGCACAGTGATGTTACTAGGGCTTGGATAGCCAGTTTCTTATACCAACAGATGTGTAAGTGGTCAGAGACTGAACAAGCAACTAACACAATTCAGCATACGTTATTCTGTCACCTTTCTGGTGCATTTATTCTCTGCAGTAACACCAGAATTTTGACACCACAAAGGTTTAAAAAAGGCATTTCCAGTAATGGAGTACAGTTTAGAGCAGGGATTGGCAAACTTTTCCTGTAAAGGAACCGACACTATGTATTTCAGGCTTGCGGGCCACACAGTCTTCATTGTAACTACGCAACTCTGCTATTGCAGGGGAAAAACAGCCACAGACAATATGTAAATGCATAGGCATGGCTGTGTTCCAATAAGTTATTTTATGGGCACTGAAATTTGAATTTCCTATCATTTTCATGTGTCACAAAAGGGTATCCTTTTGGCTGTTTTCCTCAACCACTTGAAAATGAAAAAAAAAAACCAAAACATTCTTTACTTGTAGGCTGCAGAAGAGGTGGCACAGGCCAGTTTGCTGAAGCAACGTGCACAGGACTAGGTTTTGGGCCTGGGTTCTACCTAAAGCCCTCCCATTAACTATGTGATCCTGGCCAAGTCACTTTGTCTCTTTGGGTTTCCATCTTTCCCATCTGGACAATGACAGGGCTATATGAAGTGGTCTCTCAAGGCCCTTCAACTCTCAAATACCAAGATTCTGATATTTCATCCAACAAATACTTACTGAGCATGTATTACAAACCAAGGGTTTTTTTTTGTTTGTGTTTGAGACAGAGTCTCACTCTGTCACCTGGGCTAGAGTGCTGTGGTGTCAGCCTAGCTCACAGCAACCTCAAACTCCTGGGCTCAAGCGATCCTGATCCTCCTGCCTCCGCCTCCCTCAGCTGAGACTAAGGCGTGCGCTACCACACCCGGTTAATTTTTACTACTTTTAGTAGAGATGGGGGTCTCGCTCTTGCTCAGGCTGGTCTCGAACTCCTGAGCTCAAACGATCCTCCCGCCTCGGCCTCCCAGAGTGTTAGGATTACAGGCAGCTGTGAGTGAGCCACCACACAGGGCAGGCATTGTTTTAAATGTTGAGGATATGGCAGTGATAGAGTCCCTGCTTACATGAAACTTACATTCTGATGAAAAGAGACAAAATACATTTATATATAATGCTGGGTAGTGATAAGTGCTATTTAAAAAATGAAGAGGAAAGGATTGGAGAGTGACAGGGCTATAATTTTAAGAGGGAAGCCAGGGACTGGCTCTTGATCAAGAGACATGTTGAGCAGAGATGTGAATCAAATGGAGCGGGCTCTGTGGCCATCTGGGGAAAGAGCACTCCAGGCAAAGGCAGCAGCTGTGTAAAGGCCTTGTACTTAGGGACTAGCAAGGAGGCCAGTGCAGCTGGAGCACAGCGAGCAAGGGCAGAACAGTAGGCTATAGGGTCAGACAGGTAGTCAGGGACAGGCCACTTAGGGCTTTACAGTCTCTGATTTTATTCTAGGTGTGACGGAAAACCACTGGGAAGAGAATGATTTTAAAAGAATGTTAAAAGGATTGCTTTGGCTACTGTGTGGAAAAGGGACCGTAAGGACGCAGGGAGATAATTAGGAAGGTATTGCAACAGTCCAGGCAAGAGATGATGGTGGTTTGAACAAAAATGGTGGTAGTATTGGAGGTGGTGAGAAATGGCTGGACTCAAGATGTATTCTGAAGGTAGAGTTGACAGGATTTATCAAAGGACTAGATAGGAGGAGAGAAAAAGAGAAATCATGGATAAATATGCCAGGATCAAATCATATTTTAGGAACATAAATGATTACACACAGGGTATGTTTAACATTTGTGAGACAATCCTTTTCTTTTATATAGTAGTATAAAATACAGATATTTTGCTGATTTAGAAATTAACTGTGCATACCTTAATAATCAAGGGACAGGGCTGTAGAATACCTGGTTTGATAAAACTTGCACTATTGATTTTTGACATGCTTTGAGAAATCTTTCCTCATGTGATTCTCTTCTCCAATACTGATGCCAATTATAGAAAATCAGCTGGTTAGGGTTACATTTTGCATTTTGATAAAATAGGAGCTGAGATTAAGAAGATACTTCATATCTCTCTCCTGAGTATTTCCTTTAATTCTTCATCCTCGTATAAATCAAAATTATAAGTGATGTAATTTTAGGAAACCAAAATAATTAGCCAGCAAACCGAAGTAATTTTACTTAAAGTACGCAAAACAAAGAGCTGACCAAATTAACACTTGTATTTTATAAACCTTTCATCAGACTTTCAGCATACTTATGATATATACACTTATTCTTTTGAAACCCCTACTTTGAAAGAGAGACTAAACATGGTATGATACTTGCGGAGACTTCCATTAACTTTTTTTCAAATAGTGACATCTGCAATGAGAACAGCTGGTCTCTTATCTCATCGCTAACAAGAGAGGTGGGTGGGCACACAGGGTGCAGAGAACTGCCTCTGAGGCTGACTCTCTAGCCAGAGCCCTCTGCACAGAAGGCACTTAGAAGCAGCACCCTACTCCCACCTGGACACACTGGCCACAGTCCTCAGTGGCAACAAGCCTGCCAGAGAGTTGTCGGCCATTTATTTCAGTAAATGGATGAGAGAAGATAAAACACACAGACACTGTCTTACATTTATTCACATGGAGCGATAAGACTTGGTACAAATAATAAACATTGCTTTAAATACAAATAAATAGCTCTGGTTTCTAAAGGAAACAACTCTATATAATTCTAAGTATTTTCAAAGTTTCCTGTTAAAAATAGAATACTATTTTGCATTAAGTAAGTTCTACTCCACCAGAACCCCTTTGAGGACTTAAGGATGAAATGGTGATTTCTAAACTCCAAGAAGTCACCAGAAAAATGGGAGACAGTGCTCCCACCTCTCTGAACTATCCCCCAAATAAGAGTTACTTGCATCATAGATAGACATAGCTAATAAATGCAGAAAGTATTTGACATTTAGAGCTATCTAAAAAGATTAACCTTGGGAAACGTGGTAAGAATTTCTCTGAACAGTTCTGTGCATTTTGAAACCTCACTATGCTGAAGTTTTGATTCAAGTGTCTTAAATTAAATTTATACTCACGGGAAGACTTAAGTGCCTATAATGAAAGCTTCCTCTTGCTAGGAACAATAGTGGTAAATGGTCTGTAATCACCAGGAATGGCACCTGGAATAACAAAGTGACCTGGTAAAGGAGCAATGGTGCTGCCCAATGAAACAGTCTGTCAAACTTGGCACCAAAATGACCAAAACTGGGCCAAAGAGACACACTCCTAAATCTGTTGGTTTATTTATTTCTCTATATTGTTATATTTAGAATGTTCAAAGTGGCAAAAATAACTAGGAAGAAGTACGTTCTAGAAGAATCATTTTCAAGTCATGCAGTCTTTTAAAACTACCTACATCATGTGGTCGTTACAATCTTGGTGCCTGAGTAGTGTTTGCTCCATTGACTCTGTGCCTACTGCATGTCCCCTCCTCATCCTGCACAAGATCATGCAACCTCTTCTACTCAGACCTCTACATGATTATTAGAAAATAATATGTTTGATAGTGACTATTATAGCAATGTTTAGGTTTTAAAGAAATTTTGCCTTTTCTATTTAGTTGGACCATGATACAATTCCAAATAGAACATTCTCATGCTATAAAAACAATCTCATGCAAAAAGTGCAATTTTAAAAGTTCCATATTAATAACAACATTTGGTGTTATAGAAGGCAGGATTATTTAGATTTTAAAAATATGATCATTATAGAATAAAAGTTGGATTTCCAAACAGAACTTCCGTTGTGGTATAAAATGCTAAATTTGATTCTACAGTTTTGTCAATGCAAACAATTTTAAGATATACACCATGTTTTCCTAATTGGGATTTTGAAACAATAAGCATAATTCTTAAATAGATTATTACAACATTTGTTCAAAGAACCAGCTCCCTTTGGCCAAGAACTTTCTTTTCTAGTCCAATTGGAGGGATTCATAGTAAATTCTGGAACAATAGTTCTGAACATGATTTAAAATGTCTCTCACTCCCCTCCTTGTCTCTTACTTTTCACGTTGTAACGACATGTGAGCATAGAAAAAAGCTCAATTTTTTAAAAAAATCGATGTTAATACATTCAGTTTCCTGATTTAAATAATAACATTCTGTATATTTGCCTTTCTCTCTGGCACACTATAGAATGTTTCTGCAGTTACAAATCCAAACAAACCAGCCAATTAGAGCATCCCAGGGTTCAAATCACAATTTGGGACACAATCCTATTTATTCTGGATGACACTCAATTCCACACATAGTTCAGGGAAGAGACATCCATAAGAACATCCAAAACATTATGTTACCAAACTCTAACATGTGACTGTGCTCTGCTGGGTAGTACCATTCACATCTACAAAGTACAAAGGTAGAGGATTTCAGATGTGGAGACCAATTTGCTTTGGCCACTACACTAATTCACAACCATCATCTTCGAGATTTCCAAGCTGTTCTAGAATAAGGAGTAGTCCTTTTTTTATCTGGTGGCTTAAAGTACGAATAAACAGGCGCTGCTGGATACTCTGCATCAGGATTTTCTGCCATCATTTTCAGCTTTGCTTCAATGGCTTTTATCTTTGCAGTGACACTGAAAAAAGGATAGCGGAGGATCAGAGTAGACTTAGGTACATTCAGAAAACCGCTGTATATTTCATCTCCTTGTGCCTCTTACATGCATATCAGAGAAGAAACAAGATACCATTTAACGAACATTTAACCATTGTATATAAAAAACAAAAATAACTAATGTTCTCATTTTAAGAAAGAGATTAAGTCTGAACCATCTATTAAGTTTTTAATATAAGCCCAGACATTTGTTAGGAGTACTTCCCGTATCTTTACATTTACTCTTCAGACTAGACACCACTTAACACCTCAGTGCTAGGCAGAGAGCAGGCACTAAAAGTAATTCTTGTAGGACTGAAAAACGACATTATAAGGTACGTTGTATTTCTTATTTTGCAGATGAAACTGAGGTAAATGTGGTATTAATAAAGTCTACGATTCACTCAGTGTTTACAATGAGCTAGCTAGGCACAGTGCCCAGCATTTTACTCATATTGTTTCTAATCCTTGCAGTAATTCTGTAACGGTTACCATCCACATTTTACAGATAAAGAAACAAATGCAGAGGTAGAGATGTGCCCAAGGTTCACACAGCTGACGAACTGCAGAGCTAGGATTCAACCCAGTTTATCACTAAAGCCCTTGCTCTTTCCTCTCCATCAGGCTGGGATCTGAACAGCCCAGAGAGGGTGAGGAGACACTGGAGAAGTTGAGGGATCTGCTTCTGATTGAGGTCATTGCTATCACCAGACCAAAATGCAGAGCACTCAGGCAGTAGGTATCCTTTGGACTATGGCTGCCTTTATTTTCCATTCTTGATGCTGTCAATAGTCTATGGACAATGAGAGAAACTTTGGAAAGTGTGTATATATACATATATATATAGCCTCTTAGAGATTCTCAAAAGGTATACATTGTGCTGCACATGCCCCATAAATTTACATGGACAAACAATTTAAAAACTAAGTTACAACAAAAAGAACACTGAGGTATTGCTGAGATGCATTCTGGCCCCTCTTCCATTAATAGGACAGCCAGCCACTCATTCAGTATGAGTCACAGTGAAATAATCATATCTAATTAGGCAGAGACATTAATAGAAAGATGTAAGCTGAGGTCCTCTGGATTAAAAAATAGATGGAAAACACTGGGCTATCTTGTAAACAAGTGGTAAACATTAATCATAAGAAACTAAAGGCATGTTCACTGTAACATGAAGACCATTAAGCATAAAATGCAGTCATCCCTTCCTAATAGGAGTTAGGTTTATGAAAATTGCCATGGAGACAAATCTGTGATCAAGGAGGTTCAAATTTTATTGGGAAAATAGCACATGGATATAAGAAGCTCCCAGTGAATCTAGAAGTCATAACTTTTTTTTTTTAATTCCCAGGAGCTTAAAACAATAAAGGCAGCATAACATTAAGAAATATCATGATATTAAACTTAAAGGAGTAACTATAAAATTAATTATCAATTTACCACTCCTGAAAACATTTCAGGACCATCTCCCCCTGCAGTTTAATGAGATGCTTATAAATTTGTTTTGTTGGGTGCAGGTAACATACAAGAAAGGCATTTTTTCCTCCTGCCTGGTCCTCTATCCAACAGGCATCACTTTCCTGACTTTCTAACTGCTGATTTCTGATCCTGATGTATCACCGATGCTCCATCACATATCTTTCTCCCCTCCCCTGGTACGTACAGGCTTTAGCTTCTTTTACATTCCTGCATTTACAGCCTGGAGCTTTTCTGAAGTACTAATAGTAACTATAAGATTGAATTTTGAAGTCTAACAGACCCGGTTTTGAATCTTGACTCTGTTATTTGCTACTTGTGTGACCTCAGCCAAGGTATTCCACCACTCTTTAAGTTTCATTTTCCTCATACCTAAAATGAGTGTAACAGCACTTTTACCAGAATTTTTATGATAATTAAATGACATACTTCGTGTAAAGTGTTTAGCATAGTGCCTGCTTCAAACTGAGCTCAATAAATCCTGGCTGTTATTACTGTTATTGTCAAAATTTCTCCCTAGGCTACAATGCAAAACAAAAACTAAAACAAAAACCCTTCTACTTCTGCTCAACCATCTACTTCACTTCCCCTTTCTCTACCCAACCCTTAGATTCCCTGCTCTGAATTAACTCCAAAGAAGTAACTAACAATTCACACAAACTAGAACCAAAACTTAGAGTTGCTGTCATAGTACATAGAATTAAACATCTGTAAACTAAAATTTTGTATAAGGGAACTCATCGTTGGGAAGGAATTAAGTGTATAAGGACAAATGCCAAAGAGACCTAAGGCCTTATTAAAATGCTTGTTTTTAGGGTAAGGACTGCATCTGATTCATCTTCGTATTCCCAGTGCCAAGCACAAGGCTTGGCGTGTAGTAGTTGCACCCAGGCTTTTTGAATGATTTAATTCTACAAATGGGGAGTACATGATCTTAAGGGGATGAAAGGGGAAGAAATGTATACGTTCTGGAAATTAACTGAATATATCCCTCATGTCAAGTTAGTGATTCTTTTCTAAGTTAAGAGTCTGAAGATTCACTTTGGTATGAATGAAGGTGTGGAATGAAGAAATGGCTCAAGCTCTTGAATAACTGTGTCCTTCTATAGTACACCATCTTACCTTAGATTAGACTGAGTAGGCTCAGTGCTTGAGGATGGCTCAAGACTGATAGGAAGGATCTTATCATTCTTGTTATGATCGTATCTCTGAAAGTAAGAAAAAGGGAAATTAATTCACCTTAGCAGAAACCAGCCCTTTACTGTAGTGCATGGGTTCAGAAACTCTAATGCCACCAGTGTATCATGAGTATGTTTCTAGACAATTTTAAGACTACTTTATCTTTAGAATTAATGCAAAAATCCATATGGTTTTGGCCTAAAACTTGTAAATTTAGAAACAGAAGTTAAGAAGCAGCTTCCATCTAGACATCAGTTCCTCCTTATTTGGTAGGAAAGTAATTTCAACTTTCAAATCCCCAGATGGTACAAATATACAGCAGGGTTGTCCTCTTACATTCTTCTTTAAACTGTCACATATTATCTCTTACAATATTTATTTTGTTTTATTCAAAACACTTTAAATTTTACAAAGTACCAAGCATAATATTCAGCTCTTTTTTTTTTTTTTTTTTTTCCTGTTGCCTGGGCTAGAGTGCAGCGTCATCACAGCTTACTGCAGCCTCTAACTCTTAGGCTCCAGTGATCCTCCTGCCTCAGCCATCTGAGTAGCTGAGACTACAAACATGTACCACCATGCCTGGCTAATTTTTTTTGTGGAGACCAGGTCTTGCTATTGCCCAGGCTGGTCTTGAACTCCTGGGCTCAAGTGATCCTCCTCCCTCAGCCTCCCCAAATGCTAGGATTACAGACATGAACCACCACACCTGGCCATAATATTCAACTCTTAACAGGCCTGAGTGGAGAATAAAAGTAGTAATGGCTTTCAGTTGCTGAAAACATTATACAGTAAAGGAGAAGCTTAACTTGATGTCAGATAATTATATACTTCTTATAAAAAGTAAATATAATATAAAAGAGCAATCAAGAGCATCTGGTCAAAAAAATTTATAGGAGAAGAGAACCCTGGGGCACAGAGACTTTCAAATGAAAGACAGGAATGAAGGATGATTTCTCTTGCATGCCTTTTCAATGAGATGCAGAATGAGAAAACGACAGTCAGTTTGGCAACCGAGACTTGATTCTGAGTAAAAAATATTTGGTAATTCTCCTTGTTTCTATTTTTAAGGTAATGTGTCCTAGAAATTAAGAAGGCTCTGTGATTACCTGAAATACTAAGAAGGATCCAAAGTGTCTTTGGTTTTTAGCCTGGACATAGAGTTTAAATGTCTGTTTAGTTTCTGTGACTCTTTACCGGGAAGCTTGTTGGGAGGGGGAATAGTGTCTCTGATCCATAACCAAGCTCATACAGCTAAACGTTTAAGTTCCAACACTGTCACAAATCTTTTCACAGGCAGGTCAAGTCTCTACTGCAGAAAGAAGAGAATCAACTCTTGGGACTGCTCCCGTCCACACACTTCACCACTTCTATGCTAGTTGGAACAGAATGCCATTCATTTCTTTTTTTTTTTTTAATGGCCATAGCTTTTCTAGTGCATTCTCCCCAACAGACCCAACTACAGAATGAACAGGGCAGTTTGCCACTTCTCAGGGCTTGGAGACAATATAGGCACTGCAAAGTCCCACAAACCCACACCCTAAAAATTCTCAAGATCTCTGGAATAAGGAGATGCCTGTGCTTTAAGCACTCATACACACTACTCACTTCTCAAGCATTTAGAATAAACAAATTCAAACTCTCTACAGACTCCAAAAGCTGGGAAGAGTCTAATAATGCCCGAAGCAACTAATTTTAAAAATAAATACCCTTTTTCTTCCAAAGAACAAACCTCCACCAAAAAAATGATAGAGGTCTGAGTATACACATTAGCCACATGGAAAAATCAATCAAAACCAGAATCTGTGGGCATGTGGAGAGAAATAACGAAGGAACTTAATCCCTTCTGAGATGTTTCTCAAAAGAAAAATCTGGCAACACACATGGTAAATACAAGTAGGAGACCAAACTATGGCTGTTCCAGATGTGAAAGGCTGGGATGCAAATGGGTAAGTGGACAACTGCCTTTCAGAAGACTTGCTTAGGATGGGGCTTGATGTTGTCCTTCTAGCACCTCTAGCGTCTCAGACGTACCTTTACTTGAGCATGAGCCCATCGCACCACCAGCTTCTTAGACAGAGCCAGCTTGCCATTGAGACACTGGATGGCTTGTTCTGCTTCCTGTCCAGGAAAGGGACAAATGTTAGTAAAGACTTTCAAGTGCTTAACTAGCTATATGTATTTTCACAGGGCCTCACTAGCTTTGGTGGCTGAGTTTCTAACCAAATTGCTTTTGGTAAATAATTGGCAAGGGTTTACAATTTAAAAAGGCAGAATAGCAAAAAAGGTATTAATTTTTTAAAGTGAGACAAAAATTCAAATCCTGGCTCTGTCACTTGCTAGCAGTATGCTGTTTGGCAGGTCACTTAATGTCTCTAGCTTTACCACTTGTAAAATATTGATAATAATACTTGTTCCTCAGTGGTGGTGTGAGGACTCAAGCAGTACATGTAAAGCATGGAGCATAGGGTACGCACTTACAAATGTCAGCTAATAGTACTGTTCTTATTAGGTGATACCTTTCTACACACTTCCATTAGTTAGGGTAGCATCTGCTATGTCAAGAAACTGTACTCCTCCCTCTAGGGACTCTGGAACTATATCCTGGACTAGGGCTTACTCCCTGGATCCAGAATGAAGAAAGAACATTAATGGCATCAAAGGGTATGTGGGTGAAGGAAACTAGGCCGGAAAAAGCAGGAGTGAGTCAAAGAGACTGTTAGCAAGGTATTTGTGTGAGTCAATCTATGCACCTGGTCTTCAGAGCCAAAAGTGCCCTGACCCTCTCCCCATCAGATATAGGAGCAACAAGGTTGAAAGGAATTCCTGAAGCTGGAAAATAGTCACTTTAGGTCATTCCCAGGAAACCTGGCTGTACGTTCCCATCCTGCCAAATCTTCTTTGCCTCATTGGTAACCATGAGGCATTCAGCCAAGTGTAACCCCCCATGTTTAGTGAGGGTGAAGAAGTCCTTAAGGAAGAGAAGAGGATTAAGGTGTCCTAGAGGGCAGGGAGAGTCTATATTGAGACTTAGGCGTAATACCAGTAGGCATTCCAGTCTGATTCTCTTGTTCCTTCAGAGCTCACCAGTATGACATTTAACAAATATTTATTGAGTACCCACTATGTGTAAGTCATTGGTTATTCCCTGGCCATCCTTGTCCCACTACAGCACAAGTTAGAGTGACGGAGAAGCAACATTTTATTCTTTTAAGTTTCACTTGGTGAATTAGAACTTATAGGGCACTCTATTAGTTTTGACGTATCAGTAGTGATAAGACGCCAGCAGGGGATAGTGTTTTAAAAAATAATTTCCTATCTCTGTACATTGTTTCAAAGTTCATGTATTCAATAGTACTACTAAATGCCAACTGTGTTTCCTTATGTATCCTCATCTAGTTTTCCAACTTCTTATAAAGTAAGGAGGGTGTATATTTTTTAATCCCCATTTTTAGATGAAAATCGAGGCAAAAAGAGGTTAAGAGACTTGCTCAAAGTTAATAAATAAGAGAGCCAGAAATATAAGCTAGGCTTTGTGACTTTTAGTTCAGTGTTTTTAAAGCAACATCTATCCCCAACATTACCACTGATTTTAGTTGTCTGCAAGAATTCTCATCACACTCTATCACTATGGAAGAATAAAGTATTTAAGACTGCTAATCCTATAGGGCATTCTTTCACTTCTCTCAAAAAAAAAAACTTGAATAACAATGTATCACTTATTGCCTATCATGTTTACAAAAATTAGAGAAAATAAAAAATATCCAACACTGGTAAGGACAAATGATACTCTCATACATCTCAGAACATACTCATGTATCATTTCTGGAAGGCAACTGGCAGTTGTATTAAGAAAAAATATGCATGGCCTTTGATGATGCCATTCCATTTCCAAAAAGGTATTAAACATACACATAATTGGGGCTATAAAAATATTCACTAGTGTGATGTTTACATTAGTGAATCATTAGGCACAACTCAAATAGCTAACAATTGGGAATTAGTCAAATATCTTCTATTAATGATGTTGATTAATTTTTAACTGCAATCTAAGTCACATAAAATAACATGTACAAATCTCGGATAAAGATCAATGATTTTACACATGCACATACACATACAAACACCAGTGAAACCACAATATCATGATATAGAATGTTACCTTGATGTGATTAAATGGCAGAAAAATTTTAATATACTTTGAGTGATAAACATGATAATATGATCCTATTTTTGTGTTTATACATTGTATATGTGTTTGTATATGTGTGAATGTGAAGACAGAAAAAAAGGCTGGAAAGATATACGACTAAAAATATTAACAGTGATCCTTTCTGGGTCTTGGCCTAAGTGATTTAAATTTTCCTTTTTGGTTATCTATATTTTTACCTATAATAAGCACATATTACTTTTACAATAAGAAAAGCACTCATATAAATTATTAATAAAACAATAACCAGGCAATGTTCTTATATATGATGAATAAAGTTATAGAATGTATTAAGCAGCATCTGTATATTTAGTACATTCAAATTCAATTTATCAATGCATTTCCACTCCAAGGACTAAATTTTAATACAAGGAGATACATATATATATCGTGGTTGAAGCTGAATGTACTCTTCCTCTCTCTATATTAAAATTTATATGCATTTGTTCTGAAACATTGAGAAAGGTACGTTTTTAAGAAATCAAAATATTTTGTGGGGGAGGAAGGGGATGGGTAAATTCACACCTAATGGGTACAGTCCACACTATCTGGGGGATGGGCACACTTATAACTTTGATTCAAATGGTACAAAAGCAATTTATGTAATTAAAATGTTTGTACCCCCGTAACACTCTGAAATTTAAAAAAAAAGTTCATGGGTGGCTCACCAGATAGGTTTCTATACCACAGGGCAAAACTACTGGAAGAAAAAGGAGGCTTTGTCGACCAGACACTAAAGGAACTAGCAAACAGAATGGGGAGGGGGATGTCCATGTGCTCAGTGTGGGCAACGCAAAGCATTTCATCAGAAAAGTAGTCAGTCTGTCACATTAAACCTTGAGGCAAGGGAGGGTAAATTTTGAAAGCTGTTCCCTAATTTATTTGTTTAATGAGGATCTCTTTTAAGACCCAGTGTAAGATACATAGAGATGAATCAGACATGGTTCCTGCCCATAAGGAACTGCTATTCTAGTAGTTAAGAGAGATGCCCGAATAATTCTGAGAGTTTGAGAAGTACTATGGTAAGGGGAGGAAGCTCAATTACCTGCTTAGTTTCAAAGTTAACGAAACAGTACCCTCGAGGCTGTCCCTCCAAAGCACCTGACTTGTGGAAGAGGAAGTCAAACTGCTTTACCTTCCCAAACTTCTGGAGGAGCTTGAGGAGGTGGTATCTGTGGAAAAAGAAGAGCCCATTAGTATGCTCCAGAATTTTGTTGGCTACTTAGCCTGAAGTGCTAGATAAAAGCAGGAGATAATTTACCCCAGGGATAAAATCTCTCGCCCCCGCCCTGTGCCTTCCTCCAAACTGCTGTGTTAGTTTATTTGGCAAACGGAGTTGTTTGCCTCTATTTGGAATGGGAACTAGAATTGTCACGGCTATGTGTCTGTCCAACACAAAAATACCAAACAAAAAAAAAAACCACACCTTACAAACAGCTGTCTGGCCCACAAGTATCATTTGTTTTTCTTTTGGAGAAAAGCTCAAAAATAGTGTCGATTTATTTATTTTTAATTTCTTGGCATTGAAATAGCATTTGTGAATAACTGTAACTCCATCAGAAACACATCCCCACACTCCAAAGGCCAAAATCTTACCCTATCTCAAAAATAAACAAAGTAACAAACACACACACATTCACACAAACAAAAAAACAGTCCTGGAAGACTTCCCTATTAGATTTTGTAGTTAATTATTAGATCCAAATTGCACTTGTGAGAAACTGCCAAAAATTAAACCACAGCTAGTCACACTTCCGTAAGTGCTTGAGAGTTTCAATCCCTGATGTGACTGAACATTAGGACAATGTGGAACCACCATATGACCGAGACTAGTCTTGCACAGGGCAGGGGAACCTGGCCAGTCCTATAAATCATCCAGCCATGGGTAATTATACAGCCTTAGTTGCCTCAACAGTGTATACTCTGAGGTATAGTCAAGTAAAGAATATAGGTGGTCAAGGAAGAATTTATTCCTGGCAGGATATTCACCCCCAAGCTATTGCTTGCCACTCTGCCTCTCATGCTCTTCTTGGATTCCTTACTCTAAAACTTATTTGGTTTCTATAGAGCTTTTAAGTTATTCAAACAGATGTGGCCTTAACAGGTTGCTGTGGCCAATCTCAATTCCGACTTCCTGTCATCTGATGTAAGGGTGAGACAAACCAACAGCTCTCCCGTTTCCTTTTCCTTTGGCCTTCCTCCTGGCATCCTCTGTGCTATTCAAATGGAGTCAAGGCTTTCTCTAAACAATGCTGTCCCTGTGATACTAAAAAGGTATCAGCCCACATGCTAAATCTGTTATTACTGGGAATTCTACCCCACAGGGAGTCAGTAAAGTTGCCGTGATAGCCACATTTATATTCACATTGTTTTCTAGGAGAAACTCATCAAGATTTCATTCTCCAGCAAGCATCTCCTTTGGGAGGCAGAAAGATATGAAATGGATCATAAGCTATACTAAATTTGATACTAATGCACATCAACAAGCAAGTCCATTATATTGGATCAGGTGCCTGACACAAAGGAACAAGAAGACATTATACAGGTTTAGTACTGGGGCAGGATGCAAAGATCCCAAGGCATATTGTGGTTATTAATCTGGTCTTTGGACCTGTTTTTTTTGAGACAGAGTCTCGCTTTGTTGCCCAGGCTAGAGTGAGTGCCGTGGCATCAGCCTAGCTCACAGCAACCTCAAACTCCTGGGCTCAAGTGATCCTACTGCCTCAGCCTCCCAAGTAGCTGGGACTACAGGCATGTACCATCATGGCCGGCTAATATTTTCTATATATTTTTAATTGTCCAGCTAATTCTTTCTATTTTTAGTAGAGACAGGGTCTCACTCTTGCTCGGGCTGGTCTTGAACTCCTGACCTTGAGCAAACCTCCTGCCTCAGCCTCCCAGAGTGTTTGGACCTGTTTTGAAAAAGAAAACCACCATGATTCCCTGCCTTCTAAATTCTCAACTTCATCAGGAGACCTCAATCACTAGTGACAATGTAGGTGGTGATTCTTCAGGGGAAAGGGAGACACCTCAAGTGTAAATTTCTGGTTTTACTTGATTTTTTGAATAGGCTTACGGCAAGGGTGAATCTCTCAGATACACAGATGGGCTAGGAGATTTCCCCCAGGATCTTTAGTTCACAGCTGCACGTTCTACTTACTATACCCACTCAAACCTTAACACTGTGTCAGATGCCATAGAATGGGGGGTCAAATCCATTCTTAAAAAACAATCTAAGGGCTACTGTGGGTTGGTCATATTTTTCATTAGCTCCGTTATGCTTAATAGCAGGAAGGTAATGTGATTGGCATTTCCTAAGAAATGAATTTTAATTTACTTAAAAAAAAATGCCGACAGATTATTCTTTGTAAAGCTAACAAACACATTCTGCCCGAGAAGCGCGACCTTCAGATTCCAGGAACATCTGCTTAGGTCTGTGTCTTTCAACTTCTCCAGGATTTCTTTTCTTGTCTGATAATTTCTTGAAATTATAGGAACACCGAAACAAAAGGAATGAAATGTTTACTATTTTGCTTCCTGGAGATGGGTACTGCAAGCTCTGATAGTGAAAAAAGCCTGAAGGATCCTGCTTTCACATCTGCAAGCACTTTTATCTGCTGCTGAAGTGTGGGAGAGCTCACTGCTCAGCAGAGGCTGGCTTTACTTAATGAGATTTGTGCTCTGCTGCCTTCAGGAGCTAGAGAATTAGCTTACCAGCACCCCCCCCCCCCCGCCCCGCCGCCCCATTTCTGTAACTTAATCAGTGTTTTCTGCAATTAGTCTTTAAAACAACCTTCCTGACTAATGGCACATTAATAATTAAACTATGCAAATGTTAAAACAGACATCTACTATGTGCTGAGAACCAATTACGCAGTTGGACTATCCAGGTGAATAAAACTAGGTTTCTGCCTTCAAGGACCTCATATTTTGGTTAGGGGAGAGATACGTAGGCAAACAACTACAAAAAAGTGTGATATTTGCACATAGAGGTATGTACATGTGCACCACAGAAAGAGGAAGACCAATGGTTCAGGAAAGGTGGTGGTTACAGAAAGCTTCATGAAAGGAGATCTAGAGCTGGGTACAACGACACATGCCTATAACCCCAGCTACTCAGGAGGCTGAGGCGGGAGGATAGCTCGTAGCTCAATCCCAGAAGTTCAAGATCAGCCTGGGCAACGTATCAAGACTTTGTCTCAGAAAAAAAAAAAAAAAAGGGAGTGATATCTGAGTGGAATGTGTCAGTGTGAGTGAATACATGTGCAAAGACATAATGGTGAAAAAGAGTTTGATTCACTGGAAAAGAGCATGGGTAGACAGTAAGATAAGGCTGAAAGGTAGGCAGAGGACAGGTTGTGAAGGATGTTGTGTGCTTAGGGAATTTTTGAAGTCTCACTCTGTTGTCCAGGCTGGAGTACAGTGATGTGATCACAGTTCACTGTAGCCTTGAACTCCTAGCCTCAAGCAATCCTCCTGCCTCAGCCTCCTGAGTAGCTGGGATTACAGGCATGCACCACTTTGCCCAGCTAGGAATTTTAATTTCATGTTGTAGGTAATGGGAAGCCCATAAAATGACATTTAAGATTGTTTTTAGTATACAATTTGTTTTAGAGAAAATTTTGTAAGATTATGAGGAGGGTTTTTATGTTCTATGCTATATACGTTATTAAATGGTCTTACTGTGTTTCCAATTTAAGTAAGCAAACAGTAAAGGCTGTTTCTTGCAAACCAAAATATGGAAAGAAGCATGGACAGTGAAGGAAAAATAAAGAATGGGCTGAGAGAGAAACATGGGTTTCTTCAGGGATAAACACATTGTTCTCACATGCTCATGCATTTATTGTCCCTTGCATTCTTTCTAGCTTACCTAGTTTGTCCCTGAAAGTCTGTATCAGGACATTCACCTGAATGACTCTCCATTGCTTTTAAGTTTACTTAACACACCCCAAACCACCCTCCCCCCTACAAACTGGTGCTCCTTTCCAGCCATCCCACTGGTCAGTGCTGACATGATTCTTTTACATTCCTCAGGCAAGAAACCGCAGGATCATCTTCAATTATCCACTGCTTTTCAATCACTTTCTTCATGTCTCAGACTCACCCACTGGTCTCCAAGTTCACTGTCTCTATCTAGCAGGGCTGGTTTATGGCAGTATTTCCTAACTAGTCTTCATTTTCAGCTTCTGTCCCTTCAAGTCATCCTACACATTGATGTGGAATTTCCCTACTAAAACATCACTTCCATGATGTCAGTCTCCTGCTAAACACCCACAATGAGTCTTTTCTACATGAAGTTCAAACTTGTCAAATTTTAAAAACTCTGTCTTAACCTGATAACACTCTATCTACCCAACTACTATTTTCATATTCATTTAGTATTCAACCTCTCCTTAACTCAAAAAGGGCTTCCTGATATTCTGTTCACACATAAAAATCTTTCTTATTCCTACTTATATACTTTTATTTATGATTTCCCCTCCACTTAGAATGCTCCTTCTCTTAGAATTTCTACTGGCTTTGTTCTCTCTCAGACTACTTCTTATGCATAATGCAGTGGCCATTAATTTGGCTTCCTATACAGCACATTGAATATTTGAAAAAGAAAGCCAGTATTAACTTTTTTAGAGGAAACCACAGTATGGAAAACTAATAATGTCTATGAACATAAACTTTTTCAGTTTCTCTGTTTAAGGCAATGATATTTTCGGGTATTGTTTACCCTTACAATTAAATTAGGTTCCACAACAATTAAAAGTCCTCACATCTTTAAATTTAGAATATTCTAGGACACTTTAGGGCACTCGAGGTTATAAATGTTCAATTACTAGAATATTTGTGCAAAGAGCACTAAATTAGACAGTGGGAAATTAATTATTAACTACTTCAGTAAACTGAGCCAACTCATTTAACTCTTTCTATAAAATAGGGGAAAAATATGTTTCACTTACAAAGTTGTTAAGGGCTCATGTAAGAGGAACTCATACAATATTAGAGTTAGAAGAAATGTTCAGATCACTTAGTTGAACATTCTCATCAGTAAGAAATATTAGATATAATATACTTGAGAGGAATCAGAATATAGAAAGAACATGGGTTTGGAATCTGCTACCTCCATAAACAAGAGTGTGTCATCACTCCCTCAAATCCAAATCTCTAAGATTTAGTCATACAAATATTTCTGGCATTTAGCATGGCCCTAAAGTGGTCAGTATTGCAACCACAGAGTGAACACAAATAAGCAAGAAGCATAATATTTGAGTGCTAGACAGTCAGTTAGGAATGAATATTCTGTAGGGAGGAGACTGATGGGTATCTTAGTATAACTTGAGCAGGATTCAGATTAGTAACCAACAGGCACATACACAGAATAACTAGAACTAATTACAAAATAAACTAAAAAATTGAATGGAAAAGTATTGTTTTTTTCTTAAAACTGCTACTGTTTTACATATTCCCATAACCATTCCTGACAGTAAATATTTTGTTTTCTAACAAGAGGTAAGAGAACATTTGAACAGGAGGGACATTCAAATCAGTTTATAAAGAGGTCAGGAAGAAGGGTGGTAGAGAGTAGGGATATACATAGGAAAGAAAGATAAGAAGGGGCTCTTGAAGAGGAAACAGTAGGAACTGGCAGCAATCTGTAGGTGAAGGGTAAGTTTAACTGGGAAAACTCGAGGATGCTCTGTAAACTTTGTCAAGAATCATTAGAAGTTTTGAGATTTGGATTCAACTAATAACTTCTGAGATTGGACTACAAAACAGGTACCATATGTACACGTAAGTTACATCATGTAATCTGTCAATGTTTGGGAATGTTAGGCTCACCATTACCTACCCTAAGAGAAACATGATCTAGAAATTTACATATTTCAAAAACTTAGAAGGAAATCATATATCTTCATAAGACTTACCTTACTAAAAGGTCAGGTTTCTTTGGTGTAATTAAGTAAATTATGTCTTTAAAAAGAAATGTATTAGTATTTAATAAATCAGTTTGTTGGATAGATGAAATGTCCTAAGGTGAGGAATCCATAGACGAAAAACAGTAAAAATGGTCTTTTGTGCAATGGAAGTGGGGAAGCCACAGGGAGAGCATCAGTACTTCTAGCCAGCGTACCCTGATCTACAGGTTAGTACTTGATGTCCACCTTCCGCCTGATGTAAAAAGAGCAGAGGTATCAGCCGGAAAGTTTTGATACAATGTTCCTGTTAATGCTCTAACTGAAGAAAACATTCACATACTCCAACTTATGACATAAACTGAGGTGGCAAATGCTCATTTGAACTTTCCTGTCGAGGACACAAGTAGAACAAGGGTCTCATTACAGAGAACCGTGGTCAACACAGCCAACATTGTTTCCATGCTTTAGATTTCCATGCAGACAAGCAGAGGTGGGAATGGAAAAACACTCTTGGGAACATCCCAAATAGTTTGGGTTTTAGATATCGGAAAAAGCTTCTTTGATGAAGAGACATTAACTGAGAGGCTGGGCAGATGCACATACTTATCCTCAAAGCCATGAACTGAATAAATGAATGAATGCAATCTATTCTAGTGATCCTGTGACCAAGGTAACATAATGTGGACAACACATCTTAAAGACCACCATAATTTCTACAGGGACCCAAATGTGTTTATACTTAGCTGACTTGAGCTTGAGCAGGTTTAAGGAACTAAACTTTCTGTCATGATCTATAGGTTTATACCCCTTTTTCTTTCTACTAATCACAACCCTCACACATACCTCCCTCATCCTAGACCCAAATGAGCAGGTTTCCCCATCTCCTCTCCTCTTGCCTCTAACACTATCCCAAAGAGAATAACTTCTAAGATGGATGATATATTCCATACTCCATGGAATACTCCACATTCCATTTAAGCACTGACCCCATACAGCTTAATCCACTCATCCTACTCTGCCACCAAGCCCCGCCTTCCCATATCACAAAACCTCTCAATTTTCTCTGCCAAGAAAGTCCTTTCCACTATAATGGCTGTGATGGAAAAGAGCAAGAAGTCAGGACAGTTCAATCAGTTTTGTGACCATGGGCAAGGTACTTCTGTTTCTTGGGCCTCAGTTTTCTCTACTGTAGGATAAAAGAGAGGGAACATCTCAGAGGTTCTCAAGTGTGCTCCATAGAGCCCTTGAAGTGCCAGAGCCTCAACAGGGATTGCCAAAGAAAGGGTGGCAGCTGACAAAAGGCTTTGGGTACACCTGTTCTCTCCTTTAATCAGAGCAACTCTGAGCTTTTATTTTATATATAGCTTCTGATTACTTTTAAGACAGGTTACTTAAAAGGTCTGAAAACTGCTTAGCATGGCACTTGGCACTCATTTAAGGAATGAATGAAAACCAAAGGGACTGGGATGATCTCTAAGATCCCTTTCAATTCCCACCTACTATGCTTCTGTGGCTGCTTGAATTATAGTAAAGTGTTACCTGTCTGCTTGTGTACAAAAGTACCAAGACTTCTGCTTGTTCCTTCATTTTGGGACAAAAGAATCCCCAAGGTTGATTCTAGAAAGTAGTTCCCAATAGCCACTGGGTATAAAGATTCAAATAGCTGGATATGGAAGAACAAGTAGGAAAAAAGAGGTATATGGTTTAAAGGACACTCAAGTCTGTGTCTTTGCAGTAGCAGAGTACAAATGTAAGAAAAGTGATACAACAGGTTAATAACATTCTATCCCTTCAAAGATAAATTAAAACATAAAAATATATACAAAAAAATATATTCTATATCCCATGAAAATTCTTCTGAATATCATCACCACAAAATATCCCAATTTTGTAGCTAATGAATTAAGGTGACTTAGACTTACTCTGTGATTTTGGGGTCCAGGTTGCCAATCCATAATCGGTGACCTTCCTGTAGAGAGCCCTCTGAAAGGATGGATGCGTTCTCCAGGGGAAGAGTTTTAGTTTCTGCTTCCATCAATCTCTATGAAATACTAAAGGAAACGTGAACACTCAGGCAAGAGAAGAGTAACACTGTGAACATGAGACTTCAAATTCAACTCAACAAACATTTATTCAAGGAGGGCATGCCCTCTGGGCAGTCCTTCAAAGGCTTCAGTTATTCCACAACCAGGGCCCCAGAACCAGTTCCCTTGGGACAGCTCCTCTGGCAGCCAGAGCGTAGAAGCTGCCATTTAAGGTGAAAGGGGCGTGGTTCTATGTGGAGAAACTAAAGTTTTCCTCCTCTGAAGCCAGAGGCTGACTGGGCAGAAGGCCAAATTCTCTATTACTACATGATACTACAGTTCAACAACTGTCACCCAAAATAAGTCTTGGAAACCACCAGGAAGTGAGTCTTAACAGCATTAAAGGGGACGGGTAGGGAAGAGCAGCATTACATCCCTTTTCCTCACGGAAGAGGCAATATAGCAAAGGAAAGAGGCAATATAGGAAATCTGTGCATAGATTCTGGAGTTAGAACTGGGTTTGAAAGTAGGTTGTGTGATTTGGTGAATTACCTAAACTCTCTAGGCCTCAGTTTCCTCATATATATACATGGAGATAAAGTTCTTATTTTATAAGGTGGCTGTGAAGATTAAAGATACCACGTTAAGGCCGGGCGCGGTGGCTCACGCCTGTAATCCTAGCACTCTGGGAGGCCGAGGCAGGTGGATCGCTCAAGGTCAGGAGTTCGAGACCAGCCTGAGCAAGAGCGAGACCTCGTCTCTACTAAAAATAGAAAGAAATTATCTGGCCAACTAAAAATATATAGAATTAGCTGGGCATGGTGGCGCATGCCTGTAGTCCCAGCTACTCGGGAGGCTGAGGCAGAAGGATTGCTTAAGCCCAGGAGTTTGAGGTTGCTGTGAGCTAAGCTGATGCCACGGCATTCACTCTAGCCGGGGCAACAAAGCGAGACTCTGTCTCAAAAAAAAAAAAAAAAAAGATACCACGTTAAAAAAAAAAATCACTCAACACTGTATCTAACAGGAAGTAACCAATACATACTAGCTATTATCATGGTTAGTATTTTGTGAGAGACTGGGAAGAAGAGACTAATTTCCTCCTTAGTTACTCCGTTCTGCCATTTGCTAGTTGTATAAGTAACCTTGGGCAACTTACTTAAGCACTCTTTGCCTTGATTTCCTCACTTGCAAAATGGGTATAATACATCATAAAATTATTAACATGTGCGGATTCACTGAGTTAATACATCTAAAGCATTTAGAACAGGGCATGGCACCTAGGAAACATTCAATTAATGTTAGCTTAAATTATTACTAGTCTTTAGCCAAAAAGAGAGAGAGTTATCATAGAGACAGCACTGGAAACAGCAGAAAGCTTGGTGTCAGAAGACCTGCTTTCAAACTGTGGCATTTCCACTGGAAATCATCTCTCTGAGCTTCAGTTTCCTCATCTTTAAATAATAAATTATGCCCTGCTTATAACGTAAGGTTGCCAAGGGGACCAAAAATGAGATAACAGATGTAACAAATGTATAATGTGGTAGAGTAAGAAAAGATAAAGGGCCTGGGAAGATGGTAGGCTGTGTCAGACTTCAGAAGTCCCTGCTAGAGAACACCTGGGTCCTATATATCCAGAAGTGCCTCAGAAGTCAGCACTGCAGGAACTGTGTCTTACTAACAACAGCTCAGCTGGGCACGGTGGCTCATGCCTATAATCCTAGCACTTTTGGAGGTGGAGGGAAGATGATCACTTGAGGCCAGAAGTTCAAGACCAGCCTGAGCAACATAGCAAGATCCTGGTCTCTACAAAAAATAGAAAAAATTAGCCGGTGTGGTGGGTTGTAGCTATAGTCCCAGCTACTCAGGAGGCTGAAGCAGGAGGATTGCTTGAGCCCAGGAGTTTGAGGTTGCAGTGACCACTGCACTCTAGCCCCAGCAACCAAGTGAGACCCTGTCTCAAAAAACAAAAAAAAAAAAACAGCTGACATACATTGACACTGCCATTACCTCTTATTCATCTCACCCTATAAAGCCCAGCACATGCAGTCCCTAGGTAATTGCTGAACACATTTCTCTATTCCCAGCACATGAGGGTATTTTCTTCCTTTCCTATTCACATCTTCAATATATTCAGCAATGTATGACAAGCAGCTAGGTAATGTAAACCATGGGCCATGTACTAAAAACAGAAAAACGAATAAGCTATAGCTCTTGCTTTTAAACCTCCTGAAAGGTGAAACAGGCATAAACAGAATCTCAGGATTGTAAACAGGGGAGAAACATTTTGTCTTCTCCTTGCTTTTCTTTCTCCCTTGTTTTTAAACAAACCATTCGTTAAAAAAAATTTACTGAGTTTCTATTTTCTAGGCATTGCCTAGTTTGTGCAGTCAGAGCAGCAAACAAGCAAGGTCCCTGTCCTCTGGATGCTTATATTTGGAAAGGGAGTGAGACAAAACAAAAAGGAAAATAAACAATATATAATTTGTGATAAATGCTGCAAACAATTAAGCAGGGTGATGTGACATGAGGTTGGACTTCTTCAGATTGAGTGGAGGAAAGACCTCTCTTAAGGAGATGACATTTGAGTTGTGACTTGAATGACAGGACCTTCTCATTTGCTTATGCATAAAAACAGCAATAATACGAATAGCTACATAATACCACAAAAAGGCATCATGTTTCAATGGGAAGAGTGCAGTATGTGAGGATCTGGATTCAAACCCTGCTTTTGTATCTACTTATTGTGGCTTTAGCAAGTCACATGATCTCCCTTTAAGTGCCCTTGCCACAAAAGCTTTCCCTAGTAGAGCCCCTTGTTATTCTACAGCACAGCTATCTTTTTCTTCCCATATAATACTAATTCAATGTGTTATTTAATATTTTGTCTTCTATTTCCCTCACTAGAATGTCTTGATCATGGTTTTATTCCCTGCACGTAGGACACTACCTGGCTTATGGTTGGTGCCCAATATTTACTAAATGATGCAAGCCACTTCTCCACTCACAGCCTTAGTTTCTTCTTCCTTCCTAGAATGGAACAAATATCTCATGAAATCGCTGTGAGTCTTAAATAAGACAATATCGGTGACAGCCCAGCACAGGGCTTTTTGAGGAACGATAAAGTGTAATAAAAGATAGAGACAGCATGGCAAATGCTTTGGGTTTGCAATGGCGACAATCCCTTAGATTAACAGAGTTCACAAAACGCTTTTACATCTATCCTCCCAGCTGAGTTGCAACCACCCAGGAAGCAGGAAGTCATCTGGAAATTAATTTAAATTGGAAATTAAAGACCAGAGAAGCAAAGGCACTTAATCCTAAAAGCTAACAGCCGGGCCAAGCCTAGAACCCCGGCTTTCCGATTCCTGGCCGCGAATTCCCAGAGGCGAGGGGTCATTACTCGGATTGTTATTTCCGGGCCAGCCGCGGGACAATCCGGGGCGGGGCCTGAGAAGCCGTCCTGCGTGGGCAGCCTCTTCTAAGACCTCCTCGCGGGGCCAGCCCGGAGGTACAGGGACACGTCGCGGCCGGACTCACCTTGTGACCTCGGCGTTGTGCCCTCAGCTCATGCCCCGAAGGCAGGTCGCGACTCCGCGGACCACCAAACCTCTCGATGCGTCCGCCTCCGCACCACTCGCTGCCAGGCCGCCCGTGACGCACTACGCCTGCGCCGCCGCCCCGCCCCCGTGACGACACTACGCCGGCGCCGCCGCCGCCGCCGTCGCACGAATCTTTCCTTAGTAACCTGGGCGGTAGCTGGTGAGTGTCCTTGACAGGGCCTCGAGGCGCGCGCGCGTGGTCCGGGTGCTAGAGACTCTTACTCAAGGACCTCTGGGGGACCCCAGAGGACCAGACTACCGCCCCTGACCCATTCATTTCGAGTCCGGCTTGACCTTTACGGCTGGGGGCGGGATCTGTGGCTTTAGAGCGAGTCTCACGGGATGGGGGCGGGACTCACCAGCTAGGAATTTAGGGGGTACGGGGCGGGGACGGGGGGTACTTGCTAAATAGTTGCTGCTATTTGGTAGCACCCTACTTAAGGGGAGCACTTAATTTTCAGAACAATCCCTTGGGAATAGGTATTATTATCTCCCATGTTGCAGAAACGGAAGCTCAAAGAGGTAATTTTGCCAGAGTCACGCGGCTCATATGATAGAGCTTAAATTTAAACGTAGGTCTGTCTGACTCCAAAGCCTGAACTTTTAACCACTTCTCTGTGCTGCTCAGTGGCAAATCAGTTGTCATTTTAGTAGTTCTCCATTTACATAACCCAATGCATACAGTGTTGTCATTTACGTTTTACAAATGAGATTGAGGTCCAGAGTTTGATCAGTCTAAGGTCACCTATCTAGGGAGTCCTGGAACCAAGACTCTTTCCCGAATCCTCTCTAAGCTTGGTGCCTTTTCCTTTAACAACCTATTGCATTTCCCGGAATCTCGGAGAGCTTTATAGTTGGAAAGGATGAAAACCCAGCCTGATCCCTTCGTTTTATAGTTGAGGAAACAAAACCTTGGGGGGGGGGGTTGATGGCAGGGGCTGATGAGGTAGAAATATTGGAATCCAACTCTCTGATGTCTTAGTCGAATGCTCTTTCTCCACCTGTTAAAGTGCTTCATTCCTTCTTTGGCTGTGCCAGTGACATAACGATTCTGTGTATAGTCAGCTACTACAAGAACCTTTATTGACGTGACACTGAATTTAGAAAAGAACATGCCTTACTGTCTCTAACAAAAATCTGGCAAACCAAGAGAGTGGAGGCAGTGTTGGGAAGCCCAGAAAGGACCACTGGAGAGGTAGATTCCAATTCTGGTTCCAACATTTTGACTATGGGCAAGGGCATAATCTTTCTGAACGGTCATTCGTGTATTCGTCACATTTATACAGTATCTTGGGTTCAGGCACTGTGATAGGCACTGGTGTACAGCAGTGAACCAGACAACCATAGACTAGTCCTTGTAGTGCTTTTAGTCATATGGAGGGAATTAGACAATACTCAGTTATACAAATATTAGCTTGTGTTAACAATTAAGTCCCATGATGAAGTACAGGGTGTTATGAGTGTACTACAGGACATCTGCCCTGGTTAGGTTGTAGGAGGTGGCCAAGGAAGGCATCGTCTGAGGAAGTGATGGTTAAGCTGAAATCTGAAAGAAAAATGGATGGCAGTCAGTTAAAGAGGTGGGGGAAGATCAACAGGCAGATTTAATGGCATGTTTGAAGACCCTGGAGCAGGAGGAGCATTTGAGAAATGAAAGATCAGTTTGCTTTTCTTGTAAAATGTGAGAGGTAATCACCAGTCTGGTTATTGCGAGAATGAAATAAGATAATCATGTAAAAGTATTTTATATACAAAAAGGGCATGTGTGTGCACACTCATATTTGTAAAAATGTACATATTATGAGCTAGTGTACAGCTAGATTGGAAGGGGTTGCTGGGAGCCAGGACTTTGAGTTCATCATCTAGCTTTTTCCAAAATTAAAATATATTTCCGAGAAAGAACAGGACTCTCAATTTTGGAAAAAGAATGTGTCTTTAAAGTAGTTTAAAAAAAATTTCAACAGTTGGACACTACAATAGTTACAATTTATTGTACTCCTACTAGATGCCAGGCATTGTGTTATACTTTTTTTTTTGAGATAGGGTCTTGCTAAGTTGCCCAGGCTGGCCTTGAACTCCTGAATTCAAGTAATCCACCTCAGCACCCCCAGTAGTGAGGACTGACTATAAGCGTGCACCACCAGGCCCCGCTATACTGACTGTTTTAGATACAGGGTATACTATAGTGGTTAAGAGCACAGACTCTGAAGCTAGATTGCCTGAATTCGAATCTTAAGCAAATTATTTATTTATGCCTCTGTTTTCTCATCTGTAAAATGGGGAAAATCATAGTACTCATAGGGTTATCTTGAGGCTCAAATGAGTTAATGTATGTAAAGCACTGAGAATAGTTTCTGTCACATAGTTACCACTATATAAATGTTAGATATTGTTGTCATTGTTGTTATAATTACCTTTTTAAAGGCTCCTTGATAGCACTATGACAATGTGGTAGAAACTGCAGCTCAGGAGGCTGACAAGGTCACACAGCTGGGAAGTGGGGGAACTGAGATTCCAGTTCCAGACTGCGTCCAAAACCCAGACTTCCACCACATTGCTTCTGTGTATAGGTTAATTTTGTTAAGGACTACTTGGGCTCATAACAAATTTCTTCCCTCAACTTTAATTCTTTATCTGTGCTGAACTGAATGTTAATGTGTATGTCATTAAGGTAAAGGATCTAAGGGATGGTCTTATTGAACTTCCACTTGGAAATTTCCTGACTTCTGTGCAATTAAAATCTACGGCTTAAGCATTTCAGCAATGTGGTTTATTTATAGAGTTGTCTTCCGGTTCGTGTGTACTGGGTCTCCTTTTGGGTGCTGCATTTTCTGTCAAAGGTTATTTATTTCTAATCCATTTTGATTTCCTGTTTCTTTGTGGGTTGGTATTATGACCCACAACAGGAACGCCAGGAAACCTGTCTTAAATGGAGCAGCCAGATTGAGACCCTGTAGATTAAAAAAAACCCCAAACTAAAAAAACTACACATCATTTTACAGCCATATTTGGTTATAAGGGTGAGTTAGGCATTGGCTTTATTAGGGAAAAACCTAGATATAGAAACTTCACTCTGAGCCAAACTTTTGTGAACAGTTCTGATGAAATAGGTCTGGGCTATTATTAACTCCATGTCCTTAGATAGTGACTTAATCTCTTTGAGCCTCAGTTTCAGCATTGGTAAAATGGGCATTATTATACTTTCTCTGTGGCATTATTGAGAAGATTAGATGAAATAATATGGGTAAAGCAAACAGCCCAGGCCTGACCTCAATTAATAGTAGTTATTGATAATAGTAATTAAAGAAGAAGAGGAAAAAATATTCCTTCATATTTCATCCAGATCTGTTTTTGCAGACTTTGTATGTTGATCACCAACTTCTAGCATCCCTTGATACTAAAAATTCCACCAGGAGAAATTATTGGACTTTATACTACTCATTTGCTTGTTTTTTTTAAAAAATAATGGTAATAATAATGGCCACCATTTATTAAGCAGCTGCTATATTTCAGGCACTGTGCTAGGTGTTTTACATGCATTCACTATTTCATTTTATTTAAGATCAGGTTTATTTTTCTTATTGATGAAGAAAGTGATGTCCAGAAATGAAGAGTGAATTGCCCAAAGTTGAAATTTGCATTCAGTTCTGACTGACTCTAGGCTACCTTGCACATTGTTAATGACATATAAGTTTTCTTTAGCATATCTGCCACCAGCATGAAAGTCTTTTCAAAGGAAAGGTGATAGCTATCAACAAGTATCATTTTTTGGGCTCCTGTGTGCTAGGCACTGTGCCAAGTATTTTACTTGCATAACCTCATTAATTATTTCCAACCCTAAGAAATAAGCATAATTATCCCCATTTTACAGTTGAAGAAATCAAGGCACAGGGAGACTCAGTATTGAGTGGTGGAGCTGGGATTGGATTGTAGCTCTTATTCACTCCATTATATTGCATCAAAATTTTAGGATGTGATTTTTTTTTTTTTTAATGAGGTATGGGGACTGATTTTCAAAGACAGCAGCTTCCAGGTTTTTGATGCTAATTGTTCTTAATTTTTAGCTGAGTGATAGCCAGATTCCTGGCAGAAGCATTGTCAGCTAGCTAGGACTGTGTTCTATCCCAGAGGTACCTGTAGGTGATAGCATCTTTCCATGGTCAAAGACCTCAGAAGTATAATGTGTAACTTGTGTTAACACAGTGGAGGGTGGCATTTTCCAGAGCTTTAGTTCTATACCACGGAAGACCTCAAACCTCAATCATGCTTTATACTTACATTAAAGTGCATTCTAATTGGTAATCAGTGCATAAGGAACCAAAGAAAATTTTAATTAAATGCTGTCGTGTGAATTTTCCAGTCATTTTATGCCTGTTGAAATGGTTTTTTTAAAATTTAAAGTCCTCTTCTAGTCCTCTGTTCTCCCTTTAAACTTTATCAAGATTTTGTGCTTTTTCACATATAAGGGTTTAATTAGCATCATTAAAGATTTAGTCTGCACATTTGCTTAACATGCATTTTGGTGCAGTGGAAAGAGCATGAGTTTGGAGTCCTTTAGACTGTGGGCAAATCACGTAAATCTCTGTGAGCCTCAGTTTCTTCATTCTGTTAAATGACACTAATAATATTTCCTTGTTGGGAAATGTTATTGGGTTGTTGGGAGAAGGATTTGAGATAATGTATTTAAGTTGCCTAGTACATAGCTTAGTGTATAGGAGTTGCTTGATAATTTATACAAATTATTTTTTGAAGTTGCAATAGGGTCTCTTTTACTTACATCTCCTTTTTGTCTTATTCTTTTTAGTGGATGTTCCTGAGGATTGTCTTCAGTCATGGCCTTGGGATTAAAGTGCTTCCGCATGGTCCACCCTGCCTTTTGCAATTACCTTGCAGCCTTGACCAGACCTGTTTCAGAAGTTACACTGAAGACAGTGAGTGAAAGACAACATGACCATAGGCAATATATAGGCTTTTCAGCTGTCCCGGTCCGCCATTTTGCTACCAAGAAAGCCAAAGGTAGAGACGTATGACCTCCTCTCCCTCCTTATCCCTTTTTTATATTTGGCCCTTGAATTATCATAGCTGGCAGGGATCTCAGAGATGCACTGGATTTCTCCTTTTGCCCACATGAGGATGTGGTGTCTCAGATAGGTCAGTTGATTAGCTTAAAATGTCACAGTGGCAGAGAGGGTGTTAGCGCCTGGGCCTGTTTTTTCATTACCATGCTGTCTCATTCGTTTTCTTGGTAGCTCAGAAAATGCCTAATTTCTTTCATATTTAGAATTAGAGCTATAAGTGCCAAGCAAACCAGAATGCTTGTGGGTGGGATCACCATATTCTCTCCTTATGGGAAGATGGATGTTAGAAGTGTAATGAAAACCAGAAGATTGTTGGGCAACTGGGGTATTAGAGTCATAGATTTAGATGGATGAGCTTAATGGCTTGTGTCATCCAAGAATGAGACTTTGATGTACCGCAGGTATCAGCTTAGATGCCACTTCCTCAGGGAAGCCTTCCCTGACCTCTTAGACTAGGTCAGGTCCCCTGTTACCTGCACTCGTGCATACTATCATTTTACCTTTGACGCACTTACAACAGCAGTTGTTAATTATTAATAATTAATTGTAACATTGATTATTGTTTGTTATCTCTCTTCTATGCTGGGCTGGATGAAGACAGGGTCTATGTCTATCTTATTTAACACCTAACAGGGTCTGACACATAGTAGGTATTCAAAAATTTTGTTGAATGAGTGACAGAAAATTGTCAAGCAGACTAGCTGTTTGTAGTGGTGGGTCAGGGAGTCCACTCCCAAAGATAGTGCTAGATATATGCCGCTGGATATATTCTCAGACTTTCTTCTTTTGATTTCATATAGATCTTTCCCTTTCTGTTAATAGGAAAATTAACAAGTTGCTGAAAGAACATTAATGTTTAGAAGACTTATATTCTGTTAGTAGTGATAATAGTAGTAACTTTTGATCTGTATGTTGCATTATATTCTTTAAAAGTTCCCATGCATTACTAATTTGATCCTAATAATTCACCATTGAAGGAATTACAGTTTTCAAGTGAAGAAATCCTTATAATTATCTAGTGAATCCAGATCTTACCATTTTGTAACTGAGGAAACTGAGGTACATTTGTGAGAAATTTGCCTGTGTTCTTATCTAATTATTAATAGTGGTAGAACCAGAAACCTGGGACTCTCCTGATGCCTGCAGCATTGCAGTCTTTTAGTGCACTAGACATTAACTATAGCAAGGAAGCAGCATCTTCTCATATTTTGTGGGCTATTTGGTTTTGTTGTCTTGATTGCCTCTTTAAGAAGTTGGTTGTTTGACTTTTTCTTTTAGATTTATTGGATTCTTTCTATATTAGTGGTGCTAATCTTTTGTTGATTGTATATGTTACAGGTGTCTTCTTTGCTTTTTACTTTTTGGTCTTTGTTGAACGTAGTTTTAATGTAGTCGTGTTTTTCAGTCCTTTTGTTTGTCATTACGATGTTTGTGTCTTCTTTAAGAAATCCTTCCCCATCCCAAGGTAATTTATTTCTTATTTTGGTGTGAGGTAAGAAATCTAATTTTAACTTTCTTTTCCCTGTGGGTAAAAGTTGTGCCAACATCATTTTTTGATTAGCCCATTCTTTACTCGCAGGTTTGTAATGCCCCCTCTGTTGTGTGTTCTTTCTTTGCATGTATGGCCTTGTTTCTGTGCTTCTTGATTTTGTTGAACTACTTATCTCTCCCTGCACTAAATTCCTTACTGCCTGAATCTCGGTCATAAAGTCTACAAATCTCCCCACCACATACACAGCTTTTCTTCTTGACTTTCTGCTCTTCAGTATGAAATTTATGATTGCATTGTCAAGTTTTCTCCAGAAAGATCTTGCACAATTTTTTATTTTTGTTTTTGCTTTTTTTAAAATTTTTTTTGAGATGGGTTCTCGCTATGTTGCCCAGGCTGGCCCCAGACTCTGGGTGGGTGCAGGTGATCCTCCTGGCCTTAGCTTACTGAGTATCTGGGCTTCCAGTCATATGCCACCACTCCTGGCTTGCACATTTCATTAATCAGGTTTATTTCTAGCATTTTTGTCACTTTTATATGTATATATAAAGTTTTTTAAGTTATAACACATATACAGAAAAGTACATACTTAAATTGTAAGTTTATGACTCAGTGAATTTTTGCAAAGTAAACATGATCATGTAACCGTCACCCAGCTCAAGTAATAGGGTGTTACTTGTATTCTAGAAGCATCACTCATGTCCCTTTCAGTTGTTACTCTTTCGCTATGTTGATAGATAATCCACTATATTGACTTTAACACCACAGATTAGTTTTGTCCTTTTTGAACTCAGTGTGAATTCTTTTGTGTCTGGCTTCTTTTGGTAACAATCTGTGAGATTTGTCCATGTTGTACATATAGCCGTTTGAATATTTTTATTTTCTGATAGTATACTATTGGAGATACATACTACAATTTGGGTATTCATTCCACAGTTGAGGGACATTTGGGTTACTTCCAGTTTTGAGCTACAACAAATAATGCTACTGTAAACATTCTTATACATGTGTTTTGGTGCACGTGTGTACATGTGTTCCCTCCTGTTTCTTTCCCTTCTACTCTTCCCTTTCACTGGCTAGGTAGGGACTCTAGTATAATTTGAATAAATGTGATTGGTGATAAGAGGCATCCTTGTTTTATTCCTGACTTTATAGGGAACAATTTCTTATATGTTAACATCAAGAATTATGTTTGCTTTGCTTTTGGTAGACTCTCAAATATTAATATTTTCTATCCCTGTTTTTCTAGGAGTTTTGTTTCAAATGAATCTTAAATTTTAATCAAGTGAATTAATAAATGCTCTTGCTGCATTTATTGAGATGATCGTATTTTTTTCTCTTTTAATCTGTTAATGTGGTAACTCAACATTGATAGCTTTTTCTGATGTTAAACCACTTTTGCATTCTTGGTGTGAGCCCTACATATATAGGAGATATACATAATCTGTATATATGGTGCTAGATTTGGTTTGCTATTACTAGTTTAGAATTTTTGAGTCTGTATTTGTGAGATTAGCCTTTTTTTTCTTCTTCCTCGATTAGCCTTAATGTAACTTTCTAATATTGATGGGCATGACTTTCTAAGTATTATTATTCTCTGATTTTGATGTTAAGACTATATTAGCCTCATAATATGAGCTGGGGAGTGCATCTCTCTTTCTCTCTTAATGGGAATGGTCTATAAAAAATCAGGATTATCAGTTCCTTCCATGTTTGATAGAACTTGTCTATGAAATCATCTGGATCTGATGTTTGTGTGTATGCATGTGTGTATGTGGACTTTAAATCATAGATTTGATTTCCTTAATGATTATGAGAATTTTTTTTTTTTTTTTTTTTTTTTGAGACAAAGTCTTGCTCTGTCGCCCTGGGTAGAGTACAGTGGTGTCATAGCTCACTGCAACCTCCACCTCCTGGGCTCAAGTGATCCTCCTGCCTCAGCTTTCTGAGTAGCTGGGCCTATGGACATGTACCATGATGCTTGGCTAATTTTTCTATTTTTAGTAGAGGCGGGGTCTGGCTCTTGCTCATGCTGGTCTTGAATTCCTGAGCTCAAGCAATCCTCCCACCTTGGCCTCCCAGAATTCTAGGATTACAGGCATGAGCCACTGTGCCTGGCCAGATTTCTGCTTTTTATTGTTTACTTTCTTCTTTGTACTTGTTCTCTTTCTGTCCTCTGAGTTGGACAGTTCATTAATTTTTGGCCTTTGCTATTTTCTTTCATTTAAAAATTTCATTGTAGGCCAGGTGTGGTGGCTCACGCCTATAATCCTAACACTCTGGGAGGCCAAGGCAGGAGGATTGCTTGAGGTCAGGAGTTCGAGACCAGCCTGAACAAGAGTGAGACCTCATCTCTACTAAAAATAGAAAAAATTAGCTGGCCATGGTGGCATGTAGCTGTAGTCCCAGCTACTTGGGAGGCTGAGGCAAGAGGATTGCTTGAGCCCAGGAGTTTGAGGTTGCTGTGAGCTAGGCTGATGCCATGGCACCCTACCATGGTGACAACAAGACTCTGTCTCAAAAAAAAAAAAAAAAATTTTCATTGTATATGTTTAAGGTGTACATTTTGTTTTGATATACATACAGTAAAATGGTTACTTACTGTCAAACAAATTAACATCCATTATCTTATATAGTTATTCTTTTTTTTTTTTTTTGTGGCAAGAGCGTCTAATATCTCTTTTAGCAAAAAATTCCAAGTACAATATTATTAACCGTAGTCCTAATTATCCACAGACACTTTGGTTGTTTCTATATCTTGGCTATTGTGAATAATGCTTTGTTCCTTTCTTTTAAGCATTTAAGGCTATAAATTTCTGTCTAAATACAGCTTTAAGTGCTTCCTGCATGTTTTTGACATATGGTATTTTTATGATGGTCATTTTTAAATTTCTCTTCATTTCTCTTTAGTCCGTTGAGTGTTT
The DNA here is from genome assembly GCA_028533085.1 of Varecia variegata. Classification (NCBI taxonomy): domain Eukaryota; kingdom Metazoa; phylum Chordata; class Mammalia; order Primates; family Lemuridae; genus Varecia; species Varecia variegata. The sequence goes on from CM052443.1 coordinate 118,714,868, forward strand.
ATTATTTAAGAATGTTTAAAGTTTCTCAAGCATATGGTGGTTTTGTGGTTAGCTTAATCCCACTGTGGTCAGAGAGCATATTCTGTGTGATATAGATTCTTTGATATTTGTTGATATTTGCTTTGTGGGATAGAACATGGTAATTTCATATAAAGATTCAACTGTGTGCTTCACAGTAATATGTATTCTCTTATTGTTGGGTGTGTGGTTCTGTATATATTTATTAGATCAAGTTGACTAATTGTATTGATCAAATTTTCTATTTTTTATTTGCTCAATTTATCAGTTATCAAGGAAACTTGTTCTCTTTCTGTCCTCTGAGTTGGACAGTTCATTAATTTTTGGCCTTTGCTATTTTTTTTCATTTAAAAATTTCACTGTAGGCCAGGCATGGTGGCTCACACCTGTAATCCTAACACTCTGGGAGGCCAAGGTGGGAGGATCGCTTGAGGTCAGGAGTTCGAGACCAGCCTGAGCAAGAGCAAGACCCTGTCTCTATTAAAAATAGACAAATTAGCTAGGCATGGTAGCGTGCCCCTATAGTTCCAGCTACATGAGAGGCTGAGATAGGAGGATCATTTGAGCCCAGGAGTTTGAGGTTGCTGTGAGCTAGGCTGACGCCACAGCACTCAAGCCCGGGCAACAGAGCGAGACTGTCTCAAAAAAAAACATCTTTTTTGTTTGATGGTAATGTGACTACATCAGCCTTCTTTTGGTTAATATTTGCTGGGGTTATAATTTTCCCATTCTTACATATTAAACTTTATGTGATCTTATGTATTTTTAAAACCTCTTGTATGTTGTATAACGTATATGACTAGATTTTTTTAAAAATCTTATTGAGAATCTAACTTTTGACTAGTCATTTTGGTCCATTTGTATTTATTGTATTCACTGAGTATTTGCGTTATTTATTTTGTACTTTATCTTCATTTGTTTTTCCTTTTCTTCTGCTTTCTTCCTTTCTATTAGACTATTCAAGTTTGTTTATTCCCCCTTTTTTGTTTCTGCTGATTTGGAAGATACATATTCTGTTTCTTATTGTTTTTATGGTTACCCTTAATTTATCTTTTTACCTTTTTATAGAACTAGAAAAACACTATAGGAAAGTGCAATTATCATGAGTACAGCTTAATGATGTTCACAAACTGAAATCATTGTGTACTAGCACTCAGATCAAAAAACAGAACATTCATGTCAACAGTCCCCTTTATGCTTCCTTTTAGTAAGTACCACCCTCTATCCCTTGCAGGTAACTATTATTCTGACTTCCAATGGCATGGATTAGTTTTGTTTGTTGTTTTTTACTGTTCAGTATGTATTCTTATATCTGGCTTTTGTACTGTACGGTCTTGTATTCTTGTGTCTGGCCTCTTCGTAACATCATGTTTCTGAGATTCGTTTAAATTCTTCTGTGTAGTGGTATTAATAGATCATTCTTTTCTTTCTCATGGTTGCATAGTATTTCATTCATAAATACTGTTTATCCATTCTAATGTTGACGTGCATGTCTTTAAATTTTTAACATGCATACTTGGTTTAAAAAGTCTAAAGTTGAAGATAGTATTTCCATTGTTCCTGGCTTCTGTTGTTGCTCTTGGAAAGAATTTGTTTTGATCCTTTAGGGATAATTTGTCTTTTCTCATTGGCTTTTTTCAAAATCTTGTTGTCCTTGGTTTTCTGCGTTCACAAGATGTCTGGGTATGGATTTACTTTTACTATACTGTTTGAAAATTGTGTTTCTGAATCTGAAGATCCATGTCTTTCCTCATTTCTGAAAAATTCTAAGCCATTAGCTTGTTAACTTAGGAACAGTGGGGTTTCAAACACAGTAAAGACACGAGCAAATAAATGTTTTAAAAAAGTCACTGTGCTGCTTACCTTGGTTACTTTGGGCAAAACAGTTAAATGTCTTGTGCCTCACATTTCTCATGTGTACAATGGGGACAATAATAATTTCTATGCCACAGAGAGCTATCTAGAATATCTAGGAGAAGAATGTACTTAAAATTGCATTGCAAATTATAATATGTTACACAAATAGCAGAAGATTGAGCTCATTGTAGATGTTTAATAAAATTTATCAAGTGAATCGCAATAAATGTTTGTTGAATGTTTAATGAACACAGAATGTAAGATAATATTATTTAAATATTTTAATTCTTTTTCTTCTTCCCCATCCCTCATTAAGAAATGCAAGAATATTCGTATGACTTATGAGAGTGATCTGTATATATACACATTATAGAATGTATATGAAAGATCACTATGATGGTTTAGACATAAAATCAAATTTTATTCAGCTCCCAGTGCTGTTGATTTTCTAAAAGATAAGCCATTGTCATTACCATTGGTAGTATTTAATGTCTCTCAACTACTGTTGTTCCTTTTGTCTGTACCAGTCATCAGATTCTGTGCATATCCTTGTCCTAGTATTCATTTTTTTTTGTTCTTGTTTTTTTGAGATAGGGTCTGGCTCTGTCACCCAGGCTAGAGTGCAGTGGTGCCATCATAGGTCATTGCGACCTCAAACTCCTGGGCTCAAATGATCCTCCTATCTCAGCCTTCCAAGTAACTGGGACTACAGGCGCATGCTACTATGCCTAGCTAATTTTTCTACTCTTGCTCTTGATCAGGCTGGTCTCAAACTCCTCACCTCAAGCAATTCCCCCACCTCAGCCTTACAAAGTGCTAGGATTACAGGCATTAGCCACCATGCCTGGCCCCTAGTATTCATTTTTAAATGTATTAATATATTTTCTCTCCAGTTAGATTTTGTGGAGATGGTCTAATGTAAAGTTCATAGGTTTAAAATTAGGCAGATCTGGGACCAAATCTTGACTTCACCGTTTCCTGACCTGTGACATTAGGCAAGTCACTTTACCTTTCTCATCTTCTGTTTATTTTTCTGAAAAATAAGAAATTAATTACTTATGGGTTCTCTTCCATATGGATACTGCTCTTTTAGGTGTTTGAATGACTTAATTTGTATCCTTGTAGCAATCTTGCAATATAGATATTATTCTTCTTTTATAGGTAGGGAATCTGATGCTCAGAAAGGTAGAGTAACTTGTCTAATGTCACAAACTAGTATGCATTGTAGCCAGTGCTTTTAAACTGGGATGTCTGACTATAAAGCCTGTGCCCTCTCTAGTATCGGAGAAAGTGTTTAGCACAGTACTGAGTACCTAGTTGACACTCAGTAAATACAGGCTCCTTTTTAAGGCAGTGATAATGATTTACAATACTTGACATTTTTCCTGGTATACAGTATGAACTTTTTAACCAATTGCTTATGGCTATTCTCCTGTTTACTGAATGTTGACTTTCTAGCCAAGGGGAAAGGACAGTCCCAAGCCAGAGTGAATATTAACACTGCTTTGGTTGAGGATATAATCAACTTGGATGAAGTAGATGAAGAAATGAAGTCTGTAACAGAAGTACTCAAGGATAATTTCAATAAGACTCTCAACATAAGGACTTCACCAGGTTAGTGACTGAACCAATGTTTTGGGGGGGGGGTGTAGTGGAAAGAGCATAGTTTTGGCAGAATTGAGTTTTAGTCCCGGCTTTGTCACTTACTAACTGGTGACCATAGGCAGCTACTTTACTTTTCTGGTCCTCAGTTTCCTTGTTTGATTCCTACCTTATACCTTTGGGGTGGGTATTAAAATAAATAAGGTAACATATGTAATGGTTGTAGCACAGTGTATGGCACATAGCTAACGCTACATTTATTTATCCATTCAGCAAGTATTTGTCTGCTATGAACTGGGCAGTGTGCTAGTACATATTAACAGTAGTGAACAAAAATTGGCGTAGTTTTTGCTCTCATGGAGATATACTCTCAAAAAAATGGGAGTTTTATTATCACTATATTTTATATATTTGTATTTTACCATAAAAACATCTTAAGTATTTGGTCGCACAGTAACTGACATCTTTGGTCTGATTTTTCCAGTTGGTACTATTTGGCAGTTCTTATCCCTTCTTGGGAACCGACTGGTTGCTAACCTGTCCACCTGAACCATTACTATACCCCTGAGCTTAACCAGGAAGATTCCATTTGGGTTAATAACTTCCTGAAAGTGGCTTTTCTAAGTGGGAAATGTCAGAACTGTCTAGGAGAACTATTTGCAGATGTGATGGAGAAGTGAGTTGTCAGCTGATGGTGCAAGCAGGCAGGAAAAATCCAATTGCTGCTAAATTGGCCTTTTTGCAAATTGTCATCATCCTAGAGTCGAGCCTGGGACCCCCTCTGAAGGTATCTGTGGGAGCTTGGGCTGCTCCCACTTACATCTTGATTGAAATAGTTCATAGGGAAACTAGAAATATTTCATGAACTCACCCTTAAGAAAACCGAGTGAAAAATATACAGCTCCATTTATAAACACTATCAGAAACATAGTTCAGAGATGAGATCCAGTGTGAAACTAGAAGACCATTCCCATCATTTGTCAACTTTTGGACTGGGGCATTTCTGCCTTTGCTGACAGTAGAGCGTGCCATTCAATCTCTCTCAGCTGTTTATTTTAAACTTGCTTATTATTTTAGGTATGAAACTGATAAAGTGCTCTGTCTCCCCTGTGCTTTCTGGCCTGTTAACATTCTGCAGCCGAAACCAGAGAGCAGTTTGAGAGGAGCTCAGGGAGAAATGTGATACTTAAAATTAGCCAGCAAGCTCCACTCTTGTTGAACTTAAAAAGATGATGGGCCTGGAAAGAGGTTGGGAGTGTAATTTGTTAAATGTTAACCTCTGAGAAAATGAGGGGCAGGAATGAGGCTGAGGGAGATTCTCGCTGGGGACAGATTGAGGGAAAAGGATTTGATGCATTATGTCGATATGGATTTAGGGATGGGAACCACCACAATTGCATACTGAAAAGCCTGTGTTGGGGCTTCTGTGGCAAAGGATTTTATGGCAAATCAGGAAGGCTGAATTAAGATCCATTTTCAAAAGGCCTCCTGTTGGCATTTCCTCTTTGCCTCTTTCCCTTCAGGATTATGTTTGTTTAAAGTTCTATGTAGAACTTGGGGCTGTGAAGAGACTGGGAGAAAAAGGCTAAACTTAGTATTTTTTGCCAGATTCTTCCGTATCATTTTTCATTACTGTCTGAATCAGCAGGCACTTTTCCCCTTACACTTCCATCTCTCTACCAGCAGTTTCTGTCTTCGAGATAGTTGACATCTTTTAACAGTTGTCTAGATACAGGTTTATTTGTTCATTCTTATCCTCTTTGCCTTTTATCTGTCCATGCATACATTCATCAGAGCATTATTGAGCACTTTTTTGTGTTGATTACTTAGGTTCATTTGGCAAGTTACTCTCTCTGACTCAGTTTCCTCGTCTATAGAATGGTGGAAGTAATAACTATCTCATGGGGTTATTGTGATAATGAAAACGAATTATAGAAAGCATTTAACATGATGTCTTGCTCATAGGAAATGTTCAGTAAATACAGGCTATCATCATTATTATAGAAGTGTGCATAGGATGCTTGGGGGCTCACAAGGGGATCTTGTAATCCTGCCTAGGAGATCAGATAAGATTTCTGAGATTAGATGCTGAGTGTCAAAGAATGAGCAGGAATTATCTGAGCAGAGAAAAGTGTTCTCAGTAGAAGGAGAATTATGCAAGGGTCCTGAGTTAAGAGAGAATAGAGTGTATTAGAGAAATTGTTTTAGTTTGGTTAAAATACAGGCAAATGTCAAGAAGTAATAATAGCGTTTATTGGGATACTGTCATAAGTGCTTTTCATGCACTCTTTCATTTAATCTCATAAAAACCCTATGAGATAAGTACAATTTTATGCCCCATTTAGAGGTCAGGAAACAGAGGCCCAGAAAATTGAAGGGATCTGCCCAGGGTTACACAATCTAGAAGTGGCAGAGTTGATGTTTGAACTGAGGTCATTGACTCTCAGAATAACTTTTGCTATTATACCTCCTGGACTTTGCCAGGTTGAGGCCAGTGGTTTCAGTGACCTTCTATCTTGAGATGACATTGAATTTGAGTACTTCAGATCAGATCTTTGGGCCATAGTATGGTACTGCATTATTCTAACAGCATATTGCCAGCATAACTCCAATTTGTTTAAGACTCCTTTTCCCCCCTTTCTTTTTGTGTCTCAGAATGAGCCATCCTTGAGTGGCTCCTACTGTGAATGGTAAGGTTTTTCCTCTAGTTCTCATTTGCATAGGAAATCAGGGAGTTTGAATAATGCCCCCTTTCCATTTGTAAGTGTAGTTTATTGCTTGGCTCCTTTGGTTTCTGAAAATTTTTTGCCCAGGATTTTCCAGAATTCAGATATGGATAAAGATCAGATCCAAGATAACAATGAAATGTTAATAATTATGTTTTGTTTTAAATGGGCATGTTTCTGAAGGGGATCTGTGCACCAAAATCAAGGTTGGTATAAGGGAATGGCTCAAATCTGGCTGTGTGTCGAATCATGTGGTGAAACTAGCTCAAAAAAAAAAAATTACAGGCCTCCCTCAAATCACGGGATCCCAAGCCTCTATAGAATCAGGATCTCCGGGGTGGGGCCCAGGAATCTAATTTGAAAAACTCCCTGAGGAGTCTGATATACAGCCGGATTTGAGTTCCACTTGTATAAAGGAAAGAGCCTTGATTGAAATCAGAATTAAGCACACCTGAGTTTGGGTCTGGGCTCTAGATTTCTTTCCCTTTGTTAGTTAGCTTTACGATCTTGGCCCATTTATCCTTCCCAAGTCTTACTCTCTCATCTGTAAAGTGGAGGTAGTGATACAATGTTATAGCGTAGTTGTAATAACTAATAGGGACAATAAGAGGTACCATTTTAAATATTTTTTGGTGTCTATTGTATACTTGGTTGATTATATTTAGTTACAGTCCTTTAGCTACAGTCCTTACTTTAAGGTAGTTATTTTTTGTCTGAGTTGGAAACCAAGGCACAGGGAAGATAAGTAACTTGCCCAAGGTTTCATAGTTAGTAAGTGGCCAAGTTGCTGCTGAGGGTAATCAACTCTTTCCAGTTTTAGCTTTAAAAGTCCTATGTCACAGGAAATCCCTTAAAACCCTCAGGTTCAGCCAAACCAGGATAGCTGGCCACCCTAGTTGCTGGTAAAGAATTCTAGCCTAGCTCTGTCAGCATTTTAAGCTCTTACAAACACATGACACTGCTGGTCCTGTGAAAGACCCTTGAACAGCTTTGTCACATAGATAAGGGGTTCTTAAATGTTTGTTGAATCTGAGTTAGCTAGGACTTAGATGTGGGGCTACTAAGGTCCTTCGGAATTCTAAAACTGTTTTTCTTTTAGGATCCCTTGATCATATTGCTGTGGTAACTGCTGATGGGAAACTTGCTTTAAACCAGATAAGCCAGATCTCCATGAAGTCGCCACAGCTGATTTTGGTGAATATGGCCAGCTTCCCAGAGGTAAGGTGGCCTTGCTAAAATTCTTTCCATGGTCTCTTTTGGAATGGTGGAGGCTGGGTCAGGTGAGGTGGAAGTGTTTCCTTCAGCTTGGAATGAAACAAGAGAGAAGACATAATAAAGGGAACTTAAGGATGAGGAAAAACTTTCTTTGTGTTTCTAAATTCTTTTTCTGTTAAACTCAGATACTAGAGAAGCTAGGCAAGTAATTTGAATACCGAAACAGGCCCCATCTAAGAAAACAATGATGGAGATGCAGTGATTTTTGCTTGGCCAACGTGGGGGAGCTCTGGTACACTGGAGAGCCTGTACCCTCTCTGAGGCGGGTGCCCCTGCCCAGCTCCTGCTGATCATTGCCAGGCATAAATGTGAGCCTGGTAATCAGTGTTACCTGCTGTTACAATTTTTATTTCCAGAAGAAGATAGTGACCCAGATTTTTATGTGAGGTCTTTGTTCTTTAAATGTTGATGACTAATTCACTTTTTTTTAAAGACTGTGAGACAAATAAAACATATTAATGGGCCAGATATGGCTTGAGGGTCATCAATTTGTGACCTCTGTATTAGTAGTTGGAGCAGACCCCCCCCCCAGAATTTTTTTTAAACTAGGCTGGTCATTGTAGAGTATTGCATGGAGCACAGTGCTTCCAAGACTGGAAGGTAGGTTGCATTAGGTCATTGCAACCTTGAGGCTTTATGATTTTAAGTCTAGTTGAGGAAGATATGATAATTGGGCTTTTCCTTATTGGTCCACTAGGAATTGGCCTGGATGGGAGTCCTAGAGGACCTGGAATGGTCCCATCTCTATAGCCAGTTAGCTGTGTGACCTTGAGCAAGTTGCTTCTCTGGGCCTCTGTTTCCTTATCTGCTAACATGAGGTGAAGGAATCTTCCTGTTCTGATTGTTCTAAGTAGTTCTCGCCCAGAAACATAAACCAAATTTGGACCTGCTGGATTTGACAAACTAGGCTAGAGATAGGAGAAGGGGAAGCCTTTGCTTTGAACAAACTCTTTCAAATCAGATAGCTAATGTGCCAGGCACACCTGTGCCACTCCATTCTCCATACTGCAGCCAGTTTTTGAAAATATATATTGGCTCATGTAATGATGGGCTTTAGATTTGTCAGTGGCTTCAAGTAATCTAAAATCCTTACTGTGGCCTAGAAGGCTCTGCATGATCTGGCCTCTACCTGTCTCTCCAATCTTTCCAGGCTTGTGCCTCTGTCATCCGTGTACACTGTTCTAACCACGCCGGCCCTTCAGCTCCTCAGACACACCAAGCCCTTTGCATCTTCAGGGCCTCCACATTTATTGTTCCAGTTGCTCGGAACACTCTTGCATGGCTGTTTGCTAGTTGTATTTCGGATCACTGCTTAAATGTCACTTTCTCAGGGAAGCCTTCTCTAATCTATTCCATCTAATTTCTCCACATTAAGCTCTCTTATACAGGAGAATTCTTTTTGTTTATTACACTTATTACTATTAATAGTTACACATTTATTTATATGTTTATTTTCAATTTCACTTTTACTAGATTGTAAGCTTGGAATGTAGGGATCATGTCTAACTTGTTCACTGTATCCAGCACCAAACACTGTGCCTGGCACATGGAAGCAACTCAGTAAATTTTTCTCGAATGGATAAATATTTGTCATTAGGTTGATAAAAGGGAGGCACTCATTCCATGTTACTGAGGAGCAGAGAAATGGATGAAAAGGGAACTGTCACCTCTTTCTCTTTGTGGGCCCCCTCTGAACCACTGCGGCCTCTCCGCCTTGTTCATCTAGGCACTGCAGGCCAATTTAGGGAATAGCCTCCTAATTACACAGCTTGAAGACCTCATCAGGCAGATTGCTTTTTAGAGCCAGCCACTTCTGTTATTAAATAGCAAATGGCATTCACAGAAGAAGCACCTGATTGGCTACCAGAGCATCTTATGAGGCAGGAGGACATATTAACAGCTTAATTTTTTCTTAGGAAGTTAGAGTATATCTTCATTTTTCAACCAAAGCATCTTTGCCATTTCTCCAAGTTGAAATTTCATGAGTCTTAAAAAACCCTTTACAGGCATCTCAGTAGAGGTTCATTTATTTATAGGGACAGAGTGAGGAAGTGTGAGTTACATTGTCTTTTGAATTCCTTTATTTCGTTGAGTGTATATATTAAACAAATAGCTCTAACTAAGTATTTCCTTCCTCCAGCTTAGAAGCTGTCTATACAGTACCCAGGTTCATAGCTTCAAAATGCTAAACTTCTCTGTGTTTATGTAATTCCTTTCTGTTTCACATACGGTTGGCTTTCTTTCCAAATCTGATCCCTTTCTGTGTCATGCTGTAGTGACACGATGCAGATTTACATGCATAATCTTTTCAAATGCATTGAAGACAGAAAACTGTGTTGCATTTGTTTAACATGTGTCCTGCTTGATAAATGATACACACGGTTGCTGCCTTCCATAAACTTGCCTGCAGCTAGAGTTAATGATGGGAAAGAAAAGAAGGAATAAAAACCACAGCATGATTTGAACAAAACAAGGCAAATGAAAAAAACAAAACTCTGCAGGCTCCATTATTGCTCTTGTAGAGGGAGGAGAGCTGACATATATTGAGTATCTACTGTGTTGCCAGTCACTTTCTTATGTTTTGTTTCATATGGTCAACACAGGTACTCTGTAAAATTAGACATTATTTATTCCATTTTATAGATGAGGAAACTGAGGCTCAGAAAAGTAAAATATCTCAAGGTTCACACTGTTGTGATAGAGCTGTGTGCAAATCTTGGCTCTGTTTGACATGAAAGCCTATGTTCCTTTAACCATTCATTCATTAACTCAACACATACTGTTTGAGTCCCTGCAAATTATTAGTTTGTATTTGAGGTGCTGGGAATTCACTGGTGATTAAGATAGACTAGGTTTCTGTTTCCGTACACCTAACATTCTAAGGATTCATTGAGATACAAAGAAAATGGAAGATCAATAATTGATATGGCACTAACAGAGTTGACTTGAATCCAAATTTTCAAGGATTTGTTCACCTGTGTATAAAAGTTTTATCTTTTTTTTTTTTTTTTTTTTTTTTTTTAGCATAGATTAGCTTAAGAATAGGAATGGCAGATATTGGTAATTGATCACAACACTCTTTCCTGCCTGACCCGAGATGGGGTCTATGCTCTTTTCTCTCCGCACTACTCTGAGCAGCCACAACCAGTTGGTCAGTGTTGTCGTTTGAGAGCAATCTGTTTGCCCTGGGATATTGTTGAGTATCCCTTCCGTGAGGGGATAAAGACTAAGGTAAGAGAGGGAAATTCAGTAGGAATGTATGCCCTTTTTGTCTGAACCATGAGTAGTTCGGACATCATGTTGGGAAGATGACTAATTCCTTGAGGTTCTGTGTTCTACCATGTCAAAGCAAATACACGTCTAGGATATCTTAGAACTACCTCTCTCAGTAGGTTTCTTTGAGAAGTGAAACATTGATTGATTCACATTTTTTCTGCATATGAAAAGACAGAAAAGTTAAAATAAGATTTTGAGGGGTTATATACGTGAGGTAAAGGAGATGAGGTTTTCTAATAGATCTGAACCTGATCATTAATATATTCATTCAGCAAGCTTTTACTGAGTACTTGCTGTGTACCTGGCACTCTGCCTTGTACCGGGAAGATGTCAATATTGAGACATAGTTCCTGCCCAACTTGGTGGTGTCAGTAGTGGTGCTCTTGTGCCTCCAGGAGAAGGTTGTATGAACATACTTGTGCCAGACTGTGAAAGGGAGATGGTGGTGATGGAGCGTTTAGTAGTGATTATCAGTGAGAAGCTGTAGAAGAGGATTAGGAGATTTGAGATTAGACTACCCCTTCAAAGTGGAGATTCTTCTTTCATTGTTAACTTTAGAAGTCTGTGTTTTATTAAGTAAGATGGCAGTTCTTTCGCAAAGGAAAATCAATTTCATTTCTTTATCCAGCTCTTTTATTTACCTTGGCCATACCCTTTATATACCAGACCTAATTCCAAATTATTTTTGGCTATTTAAAAAAAATCAAATCCCCTATGTCACAATTACTGAATTTATTGAGTTCAGGGATCTGGAAAAAATATAGACAAAGTAACATCATGGGACTGAATCTCCATTCAGTCTTCTCTTAACTCTGCCAGTAACTGGAAGTATGATGGTTGGGGTACTCACACCATCTCTCTTGGACTGTCAGGGAAGAGCATGTCTATGCTTAGGGATGTGACCTTATCCTACAAGTCCCTGTTTACATAATGAAGGTGCTGTGCTTGGGTCCCACATCCTTTCAAGCTCTGATAATCTGTGGTCAGAGGTACCATTTTAAGAATTTACTATTTTAACACATTAACTGCCATGAGAGTTATATTTAACTCACTCTAGTTTTGTTCCCAGGGCCACATGAAGCATATGTAAAATCTTATTTGTTCACGTTCTTATTGTTGCAATTAATATTGACAATTCTAAAAACATGGGATTAAATGAATACAAGTCAATAAATTTCATTTTTCTATTTATGTTTACCTTTAAATTACACTTGAAGTTTTTATTCTATTTTCGAAAAAAAACACTGTGGCCCCAAGGGAAAATTTCTGATTTTTTTGGTGTAGCAGTCAATGTGTTCAGTAATCCCTCATATAGATGTAGAATTAAAGTCATTAAAAAAAAATTTTTTTAGAGAGAGGGTCCCTCTCAGGCTGGAGTACAGTGGATATTCACAGGCATGATCATAGCTCACCTCAGCCTTGAACCTCTGGGCTCAAACAATCTTCCCAACTCAGCCTCCTGAGTAGCTAGGATTACAGGCTTGTGCCACCATACCTGGCTAATTTTTCTATTTTTTTGTAGAGATGAGTCTTGCTATGTTGCCCCAGGCTGGTCTTGAACTCCTGGCCTCAGGCAATCCTTCCGTCCCACCACTGGGAAAAAGTGAAATAGGTGTGTATCAACCATTCATTTAAATCAGGAAGTCTAGGGAGGAACTCAAGGCCAAGAATTGGCCTGTCCCATGAATTGGCTCAGTCAAGCCTAAAAATTCTTTTGAAAATGTCAGAGTCTTTGTTTTCATGAATTCCACATTGTCATGCCAATAAAAGTATCTCTCTTCCACACTGCTTTCTTCTTATCCTTTGGGATTGCATACCAGGTGTTATTGTAATGTTAATTTGAGCATGAGGTGAGGCACTTTGGGAAATCAGTGTACCGGTATGTCAACTGGCATATTAGCGAGCAAACCTGTCAGAGAAGCCCCTGAAGGATGTTGGGCAGGAAAGCAGTACTTCAGCTAAATGATGACATCACCTATACCTTGTTTGAGGGTTTTATGTATTCTTACCTTTATATAATAAATGTATATGATGTGTTTACACAATGACTGTTCTCAACTGGGTGTCACAGTGTGCCAGGCACAGAGGAGATGCATTGCTTATGTTAATTCACTACTTCTGTGAGGTCTGGATACTACGTGGTCTCAGGTTTTGAAATGGAGGCTGGGAGAGTTCAAGTATATTGCCCAGGGTCACGTGGTTATCAGAGCTGGGATTTGAACTGAGATCTTTCTGACTTCAAAGCCCATGCTTTTAACTACTGTACCATACTCTCTTTCCTAGAACATACACCAGCAGAGATTCATTGCTCATTCCAAAACATGAGTGAGTTTGCTGGGAGTGTAGATGTGAATGAGTTAAATTTATTTACTCATTCCAAATCGGCACTGGTATATTTTGAGTGTAAAATGTCAACTGGAATTTTTTAACATATGAAATCTTTCATCTGTCTTTACACCACTCTTTGCAGAGACCAGCCCCCCTCCCTTGAGGATTTATTGTGGTTTTGATCTGTGTTGCCTCAAACCATTGAAATCTTTTCAAAGCAGCAGAGCTGTTTTCTTTTTAGTTTTTCTTCTCTTTCTTTTTTTCCTCCTGCAGTACACTGGTACCAGGAGTGGACATAGTTTGCTATTCAGCTTGATCAAAGCACTCTACACCAATGTAACTTCCTGATCTTACTGGTAACAGAACTAAATGTTTCCATGTTCTGCCAAGATGGGTTGCCAGTTATCGACAGAGGGCTTGCATCTGGTAATAATTATTTACTAATTCTGTTTACCTTTTGATCTGGTTTTCAGTGTACAGCTGCAGCTATCAAGGCTATAAGAGAAAGTGGAATGAATCTGAACCCAGAAGTGGAAGGGACTCTAATTCGGGTACCCATTCCCAAGTAAGTTTGGCTGAAATTCACATTTTGATGAAATGGGGTGGTTGCCCTTGGATGGAAACCAACACCCTACTATTGTTAGGGTACCTTATCTGTACCTTTCATCCTGATAAACATCTTTTGAGCTCTAGTTTATTGATTCAGAAATACTTATTGAGTGTGTATTAGGTACTAGATGTGGGGTATGCAGCAGTAAGTTTGAGAATTTCCTTGTCCTCTTGTAGTTTACATTCTGGTTGGGAAAATTGAACAAATTAAATAAAGTCATTCAGATAATGAAATACTGTAAGGAAATAAAAGGCAATGGGATCCAAAAGAGACTGACTTGATGAGGGTGTTGGTGGCAGGGACAGCTTAGCCGGGAGGACTCTAAGGAGGTAACATTTTTGCTGAGAGCTAAATGATGAGGAAGAGCCAGCCTAGGGGCATTTCAGGCATAGGGAATAGGAAGCACAAAGGCTCCGAGTCAGAAAAGACCTTGACACTTGTAATCTCTAACTCATATTCCTTGAGTAGCTATCTTTACATTAATTCTTGCTGTTGAGGAATTTTAGACGACAGAATATTGTTAATTAAATATATAGAACTTAAAGTATTTTGGTGTTTTTTTGTTTTTTTTTTAAGAAACGGGGTCTCGCTCTATCAGGCAGGCTGGAGTTCAGTGGCCCAGTCGTAGCTCACTGCAGCTTCAAACTCTTGGGCTGAAGGGATTCTCCTGCCTCAGCCTCCCATGGGACTACAGGCATGAGCCACCACCTGGCCCTAGAACTTAAAATTTTAAATGAATAAAAATATATGTTCATTTTTTAATTAAAAAAAAGAGAAAAGACCTTGCATGTTTGAGAAAGAGAAAAACCAATGTGTCAGAAACACAGGGAGAGAGTAGTAGGAGAGGAGGTTGGACTACCCCATAGGCTGATGGTTTAGGCTTTGTAGGGCATAGTAAGGAGTCTGGGCTTCATTCCAATTGTAATGGGAAGCCATTGGAGGGATTTAAGCAGGGGAATGACCTGACCCGATGTTGACTTTGTGAGGACCTCTGTGGCTGCTGATTAACAAATAGAATATAGGGGGCAAAGTGGACACAAAGAGAACAGGAGGCAACCGCAACAGTCCAGGTGAGACGTAAATCTTCTCAGATTCCATAGCATAGAATAGATGCTACACAGTGCCTCACATATAGCAAGGCCCAAATAAGTGTTGAATTAATTTGGTCAGTCTTTCAACAAATATTTATAAGCACTAACTACATGCAAGATACTTTCTTAATTGTTGGGATATAGCAGTAAACAAAATGAACAACTAATAAAAAGTCCCTGTCCCCTGGGGCCTACCTGATAATTCAGTAGGTACATTAAATAGAAAAATAAATACATAATGTAACGTCAAGTGATGATAAGGACAGTGAAGAAAAATAAGCAAGATAGGAGAAAGAGAGATTTGGGGGCTTTATTATAGATAGGGAGCTTCTGGAAGTGACATTTAAGCAAAGCCTAAGTGAAATGAATGAATGAAGCTCCCAGATAACTAGAAGGGAAACGGAGTGTCTTTTTGTGCTGCATATCATTCTGCATTCTTTTACATATATTTCCTCATTTGTCATACAATCCTTGTAAAGTAGAGTTTTTTCCAGGTGTGGAAATTTAGGCTCAGAGAGGTAAAGTAATATTTCTGAAGCCACACAGCTTGTGCTGAAGCTGGGACCTAAACCCAGGTTTAGTTGATTCCAAAGCTTTACAATGTGCCAGTGCTAACACAGTGTATTAATCTCAACACTGAAAGTCCAGGAACTTTCCCCACTGGACTTTTTCCTGCCTTTAGGCCAGAAAATGGTTGTCTTATTCCATTGTGTGCTCAGTACTGTGTAAGGCTGCATTAACACTGCACTTTGGAATCTTATGAATTGGGAACAATATAAACTAGTGTTTAAGAACCAGATAGACTGAGTTCAAGTCTGGTAGCTGTTTGGTTGGTAAGTTCATTGATTTGCTCAATGAATTTTCTGAGAATGTATATGTGCCAGGCTCTGTGCTGGGAATGTACAGGCCTGATGTTGGCCTTCATGGAGCTTACAGGCTGTGTGCAGGCCTCTTGTTCATATTGCCTCCATCTTACTTGTGAAACTTACTGTGTAAACCTCAGTTTATAGATGAAAAACCTGAATTACAGAGCTTTTCAGTAGCTGGGACTACAGGTGTGTGCCACCATGCCTGGCTAATTTTTCTATTTTCATTCTTGCTCAGGCAGGTCTTGAACTCCTGGCCTCAAGCAATCCTACCACCATGGCTTCCCCAAGTGTTAGGATTACAGGTGTGAGGCACTGCACCTGGCCTCAAGATAAATTCTTAATAATACCGGGAGAAAAATGACTTGGCCAAGATCACATGGCCAGTAAGTGGCAGTCAGGATTTGAATTCTAAGAGTTTTTGTGTTACTTTTCTTCTGTACTCTCTGTGTAGATAAGTAATTCTGGAAAGTGCTAAGTGTACTCATGAACACTGGAAGCAAGATTTATAAGTATAATAGATAGTAGTCGGCAGGTTTATTTTCTAGTTCTTGCTCTCTTATCTTTGAAACCTTGGGCAAGCCACTTAACCTCCCTGAGCCTTGGTTTCCTCATATACCAGAAGAAGAGGCCTGCCAGGTCCCTTCTGAAGCTCCAGAATTCTGTGGGTCTATGAATTTGTGCTGCTAAATGCTCATTGCTGATTTGGATTCTTAGTTTGGACCAATTTTGTCACATATTTTTCTTTAAAAGATCTGGTTGACATAATGCACACTGCTGCAGCCCCAGAGGAGTTAACAATCACCTTTAGTGCAACGTGTGTGAGTTTGAAGGATCGGTGAATTTAACTTGAATTTCCAAAGACATGCGGATCTGTTACATTATTTTTACATTATTTTAGCTTGGTTAATGGGTGTAATCTAAGAAAAAGTTGATGGACCAAAACCGTCTGCTCCTGCAAACCTCATTTTTTATATACTTTCTTCCCTTTGACAAGGTGGTAGGGTCAGTGAGGCCCCTTTCTGAATTATATGTTTGGTAGTTTTCCAGATAAAAAATGAATGATCTGTTCTTTATTATGGAGGCTGTGTCATGTGAGAGGATAAAGGTTGATTTAGAAGTAAGAAAGCTGAGGTTTTTATTTGGTTTTGGCAGTGACTTCCATATGACTTTGGGCGCATCGCCCTAGCTGCTTGCTGCCTTGTAGTTCCTTATTTGTAAAATAGGTGAAATTGTGCACATTGATAGGCAGAGATTTGGTGAGATAAACAGAAAATAGATGAAATAGTATGATTTCCGTAAAGAAACTATTTAATATATAAATATAAGATACTAATATTATTTCAGTGAACTTTTAGCTTTATATATATATATATATATATATATATATATATATCATTTTAGGAGAAAAGGAATGAGTGAGCAAGGGAACTAATATGTTGAGCACCTGTTCTGTACCAGGAACGGTGGGGTGCCTGACATATATAGGGAAAGCAGAAAAGTATAATGGTTCGGTTTTGCCTGGGTATCACATAAGCATGAAATTGAGTTCCAGCACTTCTCTTTAGCTTATGTGACAATGGCAACTGTCTGTGCCTCTCCAAATCTTCATAGCGCATCTGTGAAATGATATTAATAATTTACAAGACTTGCCTGAAATTGAGAGATTTCGGTGAGATAATGTACATGAGCCTTTTGCTGCTCAGTAAGTATCCAATTAATGCTAGCAAATGTTGCTATTTCCTTCATTCCCTTTCACAAATAGGTAGTAGCATCATTCCCTTTTAGGGATGAGAAAACTGAGATTCAGAGAGGTGAGGCATTGGCTCAGGGTCACACAGTTGATAATTGACAAAGCTGTGAGGAGGAAGCCAACACAGCAAAGCTTGTTTTGTGGGAGGGGGAATAAGAAGCATACATTCCTAGGATCAGTTTCTGATTATAAAATTTCGAGTTTAGTTCTCGGAAAAGTTGCCTTTCCTGATTGATCATGATTCTTCCTCTGCCTAATGATAGTCTGCAAATTTGCTTTTTTGCCTTAAGACTGGATGCCCAGAAGTTTTATTTTCAGTTGCGCTTACTACCTCACCCTCATTACACCTCTCTGATTCTTATATTCTTATTTAAATGAGTCTACTGAGTATGTGACTCTTACTATAATCTGCCTCTGATCTTTTTGAGAAGTAGGTAGAAGGTAAATCCTAAATCAATAACAGGTCAGACTTGGAGCCTGAGTGGTCTTTATCACCAAGTTCTTTTTTTATAGCCTCTGAGAATCAGCTCTATGTGGTTGTGTGCAAGTTTTTGAGGCTCTGGGTTATATCTTTCCCCACGGACAATGTATATAGCTTTTGTTTTCTCCTTTGGCAATGTTCTTTTATTTAAATAAGTCAGTCAACTGGATGGATTCCTTGAACGTTCCTATTAATCGAAATTTACTGAATTAGTTTCTTCTGCTTTTCTTTCCTATTTATGTGATCACATTATGGGTACCATTTATTAACCACCTACACTAGATGTGAAGGGCCTGGAGGTGCTGAGCTGAATGCTTTACAGACTTTTCCCAAATTCTCACAATAGCACTATAGGGTGAAGGAGACTTGTTAGGCTCCTTTGACTGATGAGAGACCTGAAGGTCACAGAAGTTAATGCTCAATATCAGATAGCTAGTAAGTGGCAGAAGCAAGGTAAGAATTGGGGTCTTTGTTACTCCCTTTCTTCCTATTGTTATCTCCTGATAGAAGCTGTATTTGGATATTAGTCTTTCACATCTGAATCAGAGGCCCTGAAAAGTTTTGAGCAGAAATTCATTTTGATCAGACCAGATTTCTGCCTCCACCTTATTCACATCATCATTTGCCTCAAGCAAACAAACCAACAACTAAACAAACACACATTCCCTTACTCACTGTTTTACCAAATATCAATTGGAAAACCACACCAATTAGAATAGGGCTGCTTTGGTTTGAGATCGCAGAGTTCATGTCTGGCTTTAAATAAATGCTACAAGGAAATTATGAATTCACCTAAGAGATAATAGTACATATGATTGACTCATCCCCCAATGAGGTTGCCTCTCTCCTTGATTGTCCTCCTCTTCTTTCATCAATGTCTGCATTGGTTTTATTTTAAATAGAATTAAATAAAATATTAAAATGCCTCTGTCCTGTTCTCCATAGAGAACCACTTTTAGTACCTTGTTTTTTTTGGATTTTTTTTCTGCCAGATGCAGTGGCTCACACCTGTAATCCCAGCACTTTGGGAGGCTGAGATGGGAGGATTGCTTGAGGCCAGGAGTTCGAGACCAACCTGGGCAACATAGTGAGACCCTGTCTCTGCAAAAAATGAAAAAAATTAGCTGGATGTACACCTGTAGTCCCAGCCACTTGGGAAGCTGAAGCAGGAGGATCTCTTGAGCCCAGGATTTTGAGGCTGCAGTGAATTATGATTGTGCCACTGCACTCTAGCCTGGGTAACAAAGCAAGACCCCATCTCAAAAAAAAAAAAAAATACATTTTTTTCTATGCAAAGTCAAGATATGTCTATATCTCCTTCATTTTTCTTGTAAATGATAGATTATACTATACATACTGTTCTATACACGTTTTTTTTAAACTTAACAATGTATCATTGCTCTCTTTGATGACACTTCTTCCTCACCCTTTTTAAAGGCTATGTAGTGTTTGCATTTTACATATAGCATTAACTAGTTCCCAAATGTCAAATATCTTGATTTCAATTTTTCTCTTTTACTAACCATGTTATAATGACCTTCTAAGGCCTTACTTCCTGTTCTGCTGGGAGTGGGAAGTGGTGATGGGGGTATCTTGGTGTCACTATTGTGGCTTGATTGTCTGAGTGCTTGTTTGTAACAGTGGTGAGCTTCTTAGGGACCTGGATATTTCAGGACCAGACAACCATCTGCAACATATTGAAGTGACCCTTCCGTTGGTCCTCAGACCCAAACTTGACATCGCTCTTTTAGGAAACCCTATTTGTATTTGAATGCCTCCCCTGGCTCACTACATGGCAATAATAATATTAAGCAAAGTGACTGTTTACTGAGTGCAAACTGTATTCTGGACCCTCATTTCATTCTGTTATTCCCTATTTTTTATATTAATACATGAGCAAAATAAGCCTAAGAGAGGTTAAATAACTTGCTGAAGTTCATTTAACTAGTTATCTCTCTGTGGAGAAAAATAAGTCAGTGAAAGGAGATAAAGGATGCCATGGCAGGGGGTGGTAGTGGTGGTGCAACGTGAAGTAGAGTGTTCACGAAGGGTTCAGCGGAAGGTCATATTCGAGCAGAGCACTGAAGGATGTGAGGGAGCACATCATGTCTGTATCCAGCACCAAGGCAAGAGGAAACAAAGGCCCTGAGGTGGGCATCTGCTTGGGATGTTCAGGGAACAGCACAAGGTTTGTGTGGCTGTAGCAGATACGTGAGGCAAGAGAGGTAGAAGATGAGGTCTGAGTGCAGTGGGGAGGCCAAATCACGTAAGGTCTTACAGACTGTTACAAGGATTTTGGCTTCTACCTGGAATGAATGGGAAGTCATTAGAGGGTTTTGAGCAGGGGAGGTGATACAACTTAGGTTTTGAAAGGATCATTCTGGCTGCTATTTTGAGAATTATACTATAGGGAGGTAAGAGTGAGAGCAGGGGACCAGTTAGGAGCTATTGCAGTAATCTAGGCAAGAGGTGATGGTGGCCTGGATTAGTGTTGTGATGGTGAGTTGGTGAGAAATTATTGAATTCTGGATAAGTTTTAAAGGAAAAGCTGCTAGGGTTTGCTGATGGATTGGATATGGATTTAGAAAGAGAGAACTCAAGAATGATTCCACGGTTTTTGGCCTGAGCAACTAGAAGTGTGGAGTCACCATTTACTGAGATAGGGCAGACTGTGGGAGGACAGAATTAGATGTGCAAGAAATGTATTGCAGGAGATGTTCAAAAGACAAAGGGGAGAGGGAGCAGAAGTAGACAGGGTGCAGGTGTGACACTGGTGGAGAAAGGAAGGAGGAGGATTGCGGGGGAGGAGACTGACACTGCAGTGCAGCTCTGGGGGCGTTCCTGAGCAAAGACTGCCCCCACAGGGGTCCCATTTGGGCATAGCAGCCTGGCTCTAGTACCTCTGCCATGCGTGGTTCTTGGCTGGGAGCAGCACAGGGAATTTGGCCTCAGCATGACCTCAGCACGAATGTCACAGTGGATCTGAAGGTGTGGGAGCTGGAAACTGTCAGGCATCTGTACCCTCGAAGCAGGTTCTTCTGGGAGGTGATCTGAGCATCATACCTCCGTGCCCACTGCAGTGATCTTGGGCAAGTTGCTTAATTTTTTGAAGCTTCAGCTTCCTTATCTGAAATGGGAATAATTTTTATGGTTTTGAGGAATAATAGGATATGATATGTGATGCTCATAGTGTGAGACCTGGCATATCATAGGTACTTAATAAATTTTAATTCCTTTATCTTATAGTATTTTTTAAATCTAATTCCCCCTGATTAAGAAGTTCTTGGAAACCTCCTTTTTTCTGATTAGTTGGGAGTAAAACCAATGATATTTTATTTCTGTTGGCTGATTTCTCTTTTAGTCTTTAAAGCTCTCCTTCCCTCTCTTCCCCACTAACCCCCTTCCCCTATCTTTCTCTCCATTTTTAGAGGTGGGAGGAGTTGAGTCATTATGTTGTAATTATCTTGGAATTTAAGTTGCTCAGGAATACTGTAGTTTGATTGTTAATAAGCATTTGGTTTTCTTTGAATGTGAATTATGGTGAACAAGACCTCCTGGAAGGTGTATCCCAAATAAGAAAATCCAGTGACTAGTCCTGCCTGTAGTGTGAGATTTGCTTTATGTTCCTGACAAAGGTGAGGGGCCTTGGCTGTCCTTGGCACCCTTAGCCCACTGAACTCTTTCCCAGGATCTCATGATGGTTGGTTAATTGCCATCATCAGCTCCCTCTTTTCCTCTGGGCATTGTTGGGGGTGATAGACCTTATGCCTGGACTGGGCTCCTTCACCCAGACTTTGTTCTGAGGTGATAGGAAGGAGAATTCTACTTAGCATCAGACCAGGCAGTTTCCCAGATAAGAATAAAAAGTGCTGAGTTACAGTTCCCCCAGCCTAAATTCTCTTTCTCAAGTGTTTTTTTCCCTGTCATATGCTGATGTGCAGTTTCTCATGCACGATGACCAGGTTTTTCCAGGGAGAGAGCAAGCTGGGTAAGGCATGGTAGGATGGTCCCCAGGCTGCATTAAATGCAGAGGGGTGACTGTGGGTAGCCAGGAAGAGCCAGAATTAATAGCTAAAGAAGCCAAGGTTATAGTCAGAAAAACCCTGAAAGAAAACTGTAAAAAGAGTTATGTGCCCTTAGGCTAGTTATTTCAACTTGTGGAGCGCTGAGCCTTGGTTTCCTCATCTGTAAAATGGGACAATAGCAATGTTTACTTTTGTGGAGATGTACTGGGAGAAACTCCTGTGAAAGGTAAAGGGAAGAGGCAGCAGGAGTAGACAGGGAGAGCCTTTGGCCTGCTGTGCAGATCTGACACCAGTGAAGAAAGAAAAGAAATTCAGTAAATGAGAGCTAATGTTATTTTTTAAATTGTCATTATCAAGTTAGCCATCGTTACTGAGTATTCCTGTGACCTTTTCTGCATAGTGATTGTTAACTGTTATGGGGGAACATTATCTTCACGGCCAGGAGGGATGCTGCCTGTCATTAAGCTTTCTACCGCGGGATAAGTACTGTTCAATGATGAGAACTGGGTAAGTGGATGGCATTTGCAACAGCTTTATTGAGATATAATTCACCCACTGGAAAATGTATAACTCAGTGGTTTTTAGTACTGTATATTTGTAGAGGTGTGCAACCAGTTATAACCACAATTTTAGGACATTTTCACCATCACCCCACAAGGAAACCCTATACCCACTAGCAGTCACTCCTCACTTGCCTCCTAAAACCTCATGCAAGGGATTGCTCTAGGCAACCACTAACCTACTTTTCTGTCTCTATAGGTTTCCTGGTTTGAACATTTCATATAAATGGAATCCCACAATATGAAGTCTTTTGTGACTGGCTTCTTTTACTTAGCATAGTGTTTTTAAGGTTCATCTACATTGTAGCATGTGTCAATACCTCATTCTTTTTTATTGCCAAATAATATTCCATTGTGTGGATATACTACATTTTATTTATCTGTTCCTCAGTTGATGGACATTTAAGTTGTTTCTGCTTTTTGGCTATTGTGAATAATACAACTATGAACATTACTGTTTAAGTTTTTATGTGGACATACTTTTAATTCTCTCCTAAGATGTAAATCTAGGAGTAGAATTACTGGGTCATATGGTAACTTTATGTTTAATTTTTTGAGGAACTTCCCAACTTTTCTACAGGGTCTGCACATTTTACATTCCCACCAGCAATAATATGAATTCCTCCATCTCTTCACCAACACTTATTTTTATTTTATTATTATTATTACCATCCTAGTAGATGTGAAGTAGTATCTTATTATGGTTTTGATTTGTACTTTCCTCATGACTAATGATATAGAGCATCGTTTCATGTGCTTCTTGAGCATTTGTATATGTTCTTTAGAAAAATGTCTATTTCAGTCCTTTGCCCATTTTTTAATTGGTTTGTTTGTTTTTTTGCTGTTGTGTTGCAAGAGTTACTGTGTACATTTTTTTTGTGGTGATCTCATTGTTTTGTTTTGTTTTGTTTTTTTCTTTGTCTGCCTAGAAATACCCTTTTGAGATAGTTTAATACAGATGAGGAAACTGGGGATCAGCAGTTTAAGCAACTTGCTCAGGGTCACAGATTAGTAAGTGGAGGAGCCATGATTTAAACTTGAATCCGTCTGCTTCCAAAGCCCATATTCTTGCTGTATTATCACATTGCTCCTTGGGCTGCTGACATAGAACCTACTTCCTTTCAGTTCTCTGGCCTCCTGTGCCAGCTGCTATATTGCCTTGTGGATCTTGTTACAGGGTAGTGTGCATAATTTTCACATTCCAGGAAATATTGGTAATACCCTTTTCTTACACGATTCACACACATACAGACCTTTAGGGATCTTGAAAGGAAAACAACTCAGAGATGAATGCTTAATGACCTGACTTGAGCTGGGGCAGCCACAAACTGCATTTGAGCAACTGCAGCTGCTTTTTCAGCCCTTTTCTTCCCACTGTCTGCTTGCCATTGCTGCTTTTACAGGGCCAGTCATTCTCCTGGATTAGTTTTAGTGCTGTTTCTTTCTACCTTCCAGCCCCAGGTGAGCCTCCATACAGTTTTTGCATTGCCCATCTTCTCCTGTTCAGTGTTGCTTCTCACCTAGCCTGTGGCTTTTTAGGAGTGTCTCTTGCTATTGCAGATCCCAAGTGTGTGGAATGGAGGTTCCCTCCCAGCACAGACGTGCTGATTGAAACACACCAAGATGTGTAATTAGGAATCCAGAGCTGAGCATGGGCTGAAGAGAAAGTTGCCACCAACACTTATCCAAAAATTGCACACAAAAGGACCTCTCCTGCCCCTCCACTGTTCTTCGC
Organism: Varecia variegata; assembly: GCA_028533085.1. Lineage (NCBI taxonomy): Eukaryota > Metazoa > Chordata > Mammalia > Primates > Lemuridae > Varecia > Varecia variegata. The sequence continues at coordinate 118,739,071 of CM052443.1, forward strand.
TCTTACGTCATGCACCTATTTACGGTACCTAGCAATTGCCTACCACAGGTCAGATCACTATTCCATTGCATTCCTCCATAGATTCCCATTCTCCATTCCCTTCCTCCATAGATTCCCCACTGCTCTTGGATGTGTAGGGGAGCTGGAAAAGTAGCAGTGAATTATATATCTAAGCAGGTGTTAATGTAAGAACAGTGCTATTCTTAGTATAGCTGCTAGATTTGTCTAGCACCAACAAGGGAGGAAGTATAGCAGACGGCCTGGAATTCAGGAGTAGGACTACACTGGGGTCAAATCCCAGGTCTCCCAAGAACTTGTAACCTTTGGCAGGTTATGAATCTCTGCTTTTCTAATCCGTAAAATCCAGGTAATACTACCACTAATGTCCTAGGAGTGTTGTGAAGATTCACTGAGCTAATGCATGGGGAGTATGTCAGTTCAAAGCCTGGCACATGGTAAGGGCCCTGCAACTGTTAGTTATCATTATTATTGAAGGAGAGCAGATGACACTGGGGTCAGATGACTAGACAAATATAAATTGGCTCTTACCATGATAATAATGAAGTCCCTCCTTATCTCCTTCTCTTGCTTTCTTTTCTTCACAGCACTATGTGTCATTTTATCTACTTATTTGTTTACTATCTCTCTCTCTCTCTCTCCTTCCCTAGAATGTGAACACTTTGGGAAGAGAGAGGAAGAGCTTTGTCAGTTTTGTTCATTGCTGTATTCCTAACCCCTGGAACAGGGCCTAGCACATAGTAAGCATGCAATAATGCAATCAGTGTTTATGGAGTAAATGAATGTGAGCACTCACTGTGTGCCCACTGCTGTCCCGGGTGCTATTTGTGTATTAGATAATATATTCATAACAATCTTTTGAGGTCAGTATGTTGTTATCCCTATTTTACAGGCAAAGAAACTAAGTAACAGAGGAATGGGGTTCTTTGTATCTAATGTCATACAGTTAATAAGTGAAAGAACAGGCATTCTTTCTCCACAGCCTGGGCTTGTAGCCACTGTGCTATACTTTCTCCCAGTAGGAAGCATCACCATTATTTTTATTACCGATGTCACAGACAACTTAAAATAGTTCACTACCTACATATGCAAAGATCTCATTTGCTCGTAACACTGTAGGGGAAAGGTACCATCTTTGTCTCCCTCATTTGACAGTTGAGGAAATAATAACATAATATTTATCGAGCACATCACCATGTACCAGCACATTTATTAACTTGTTTAATCCTCACAACAGTCTGATTAAGTAAATGGTATTATACACATTTGGCAGATAGGAAAGCTGAGGCAAAGAGGTAAAATTACTTGCACAGGGCCACATGGCCAAGAAATGGTAGATCTGGACCTCAAACCCTGACAGTCTGGCTTCAGAGACTGTTCTCTTAAGTGCTTCACTAGATAGTTTTCTTGCAGTTCAGAGAGGAAGTTAATGTCCACAGTTACTCAGCTTGTCAGTGGCAGAGCTAGGATTGGAAATCAGGTCTGCTTTGACCACCAAACCTGTGCTGTTTTGCATGTAAGTTGGAGCTGAGGCAAGAGTTAACGTCTACCTATCCTAGGACTCCTAATCCAGGACTCCTATCCCAGGACTTGGGTTTCCATCCTTTGAAGTGACAGGGAAGAAGACGACAAGTGACGTAAGCAAGGTCACTCAGGTGGAGATGTGGAGCTGTGACCCCTGACCACAACTGCCTTCCTCATTCTGCTATGCGGGGCTTTATTTCAGGATGGCGTGTCTAGTTTAACCAGGCCTCCGTCGTAGGACAGTCCTTTGAAAGCAGGTGGCCAGTTGTGTCCCCAGAGAGAACTAAAATTACTGCAGGAGGTAGAGGTCCTTCCAAAATGTGTGATTTCCTTGGGCTAGAAGGATACCTACAGAAGGTCTGATGTCTTAATAAGACATATGTGGAAGACGGGCCAGTGGAACGGGGTGGGGGTGGTGTACCTAGAAGCATAGGAAATCTGGCTGGGCTATACAAACAAAAACATTTCCTTCAGGGACAGCAGCCTGAAGGCACTGGGCAGCTCCCTTCAGCAAACAATAAAGCAGGGCATGTGTCTGCTGCTGATTGCAGGCCAGTGCTCCTACTGGGGGGGGCGGCGTGGGGAGTCCCAGAAGCCCAGGGAGGAGGTGGCAAGGTTTCTCTCATAGGAACTGTCACAAATGTGCTTTGCTATGCCATTCCTTGGAATTGCAGCTTCCTTCTCCCTTAGCCTTCTCCCCCAGCTGCTGGAGTAGAACTCATGATCCCCACTGGCCCCATTTCCTGCTGCTCTATTCTATTCTCATTCTGTCCCTCTCTACTCGCCATCTACTCAGTAGCTCAAGCTCCAAGTGACTAGATCCTTTTTGACTGTTTTCTCCCTCGCCATTCATATTCTATTGTCCCCAAGTCCTGGAGATTCTTTCCTAAGAATAATACAGCCACCCTGTATTAAGCTGAGTGCATATGCAGTGGCAGTGTGCCAAGCCCCTGCCACCTATCATTTTATGTAATCCCCATTTCTACCTTCTTAGTAATATTCTTACTCCCATTTTATACACGAGGGAACTGAGTTTGGAGAAGTTGACTAACATACTCAAAGTTCTGAAGCTAACAAGTGGCCGAGCTGGGATTCCAGCAATCAGGTCTTCTTGGCTTTTTAAAAAGCATGTCCTTTCCACATTTTAAAGCCCCCTCTAAGTGACCAAAGAAGTGGAGTGTCTATTGCATTATAATTGTTTTTTGCTATCATTGCTTGAGCTGAGCATAGCTACCTCTCATATGCACCTGGTGTATAGCTTTGTACATTTGTCCCATTCTCATTGAAACAATAGGAAGTATCATATCAGTCGGTGGGATGCTCTGTTGTGTGAGTTACCAGTGGGGCATGCCCTCTGCTTATTGTTCATGGGAACATGCTCAAGGAATTTTGCAGGAAGGCCCCCATCCAGGATGTTACTGGAAGATCTGCCTGGCAGAGTTTGTATAAAGTGTGACCCTGCCAGCTAAGCCAAAACCCCTGCCTTATGCTGGGAGGCTCTCTGACCCTAGCGGAAAAGGCTTCCTCACCAGCCAAGAAGCTGCAACAGGGTGGGTCCTGAGCTTCCCATTTACCTGCCTAGAAGCTTCTGGGCAGACTCTTGCCATGTGCTTAAATCTGGTTTGTACATTGCTGTCTACACAAAATACGAATATGATCAAGTTTCCTCTGCTCTTCCTCCGAACTCTTCTGTGGTTCCGTGTTGTTCTTAGGAACAGTCTGCTAGGATTCTTTTTTTTTTTCACTTTTTAAAAATTGTGGTAAAATATACATGAAAAAATTTACCATTTAGTCATATTTAAGTGTACAGTATAGTTCAGTTGTATTAAGTACACTGACATTGTTATGCAACTAATCTCCAAAATGCTTTTCATCCTGCAAAACTGAAACTCTGTACCCATTCAACAACTCCCCACTTCAATCCTCTTTCCCCGGCTCCTGGTAACCACTGTTCTACTTTCTGTCTCTATGAATTTGACAACTCTAAGAACCTCATCTAATTGGAATCATATTATTGAGTCTGGTTTATTTCACTTAGCATAATGTTTTTAATATTCACCCATGTGATAGCATGTATCAGAATTTCATCACTTTTTAAGGCTGAATAATATTCCATTATGTTTATTCCATATTTTGTTTAGACTTAATATGACATAGAAGGGCCTGCGGAGTCTTGCCCTTGCCAACTTCCCCAGCTTTCTCATTTGAGATAGTCTTCACCCTCTGCTTTCTGTACTCTAGCCTTTTTGGATCCTTCAGTAGCTATATCCCTCTTACCTGGTGAAAAAAAATATCTCCACATTTAGTTCCTGGAATCCCAAAGGAAAGGTTGGTCTTACTCCCATACCCTGTTAATTATTTTCATAGAACTTTATATGTCTTGCTTATTACAACTATAATTTATTGATTAATTGTGCATGTGTTTGTTTAGTGACTGCCTTCCTTGCCAGACTATAAATTCATGTGTTTGATATTATCTTCCTTTTTTCTGCCATAGTGCCTGACATATAATTGGTGCCCAGAAATAGCTATTGAATGAAGCTACAAATTGAATGAATGAATGAATACTGAAAAGAGAACATTTCAGGGCTATATTCTGGGAGCATTTGGATTTTAAAATGTATGTGAGATGTTAAAAATTAACTAGTCAGATCTCAAAAAGTCATCTTGCTGTAGCTTAGATCTTTGCCCTGTCATTTCTGTTGATGAAAACTTTCATGAATATTCTTTCAGGTTTTTGGTGACATAGAAAAATAAAGAAATAAATAAAAAAAAAAAAAAGAAAACTTTCATGAATAAACTCTTCCTTATTCGAATATGCTTCAGGGGTTCCCAGAACGTGAATAACAACAAGAAGAAAGTCAGCTTACATTTTCTGAGTGCTTATTCTCTTACCAGGCTTTATACTGGATGCTTTCCATGTATTATCTCATCTAAGTCTCACAGTAACTCTGAAAGGGAGTTGCTATTTTTTTTTTTTTTTAATTTCTATTTCCAGATAAGAAGACCAGGGCTCAGAGAGTTTAAATAACTTGCTTAAGGTCACTGAGGCTGTAAAGTGGCAGGCCCAGAAGTAGAGGTGGAGCTGAGCTTTGAAGCCTGAGATAGAGCACCACCCCTGCCCCAGTGCCCTTCCCCACATCAACTGGAGTAGTCTCTTTTTGTCTGTTTTATAAACGGAGCCTCTGCCTTGGTTTTCTTTGAAGCTAGGGTTTTGTGGCTAAAAAAGAATTTGAAAAGTCCAGGCCTGCAGAATGTGTTAGACCCTGATGTACCCTTTTCAGCCTAATACTCTCCCACCATTACCACTCCTACCATGCTTCTCCCGGACAGAGAATCATGGTTTTTTTCCATCTGTCTTCTGTAGCTAACAAGTTACTGTGTATCTCCCAGGCAGTTTCCAAATCTCAAGGCAGAAAAGTTGTATTTTCTGCACTCTCCTCCCACAGCAGGTCCATCCCTCTGTCCTAGCAGCATCATACTCTAAGTAGGGGCTGAAAGGTTTGCCCCCACCACTCGACTGAGCCTCTGGAAAAGGTGGACCAGGCCTGCCTCCTCTCTGGAGCTCCTCAGCCTGGCCCAGGATCTGGCACGGAGCACGGGGGCTCAACCAGGGCTTGATGAGCAAATGCATACCAAGTTAGAGTGGGTGCTCAGAACCAGCCGGCTGAGTTCAGAAGCCTGGAATGTAAACTCCACTCTGCACTCACAGAACCCCGTGAATGTGAGGTGGAGATGATCAGATGTATTAATCACTGGTTTGGAAAGGAATGAAAATATTTCCATAATACAATATGTTTCTGTTATAAAACAGACGCCCTCATTCTTTCATGAGGAAATAATTAAGTGTGTTTGATTAAAACGTTCATAAACACTATCATTTATTCAAGGCTACTATATGCTGCTCTCTTTATTAGTACTTTTATATCTGTTATGTGTGCTTCTCCCAGTCACCCTGTTAGATGTCTTTTTTATCTTCATTTTAGAGATGAGGAAACTGAGGCTCAGAGATATTAAGTAGCTTGCCCAAGGACAGTCAACTTTTGAGTGATAGTTGTAGGAATTAAACTGGTCTGACTTCAAACCAGTGCCTTGCCATCACCCTGACTGCTTCTGATCCTGCGTTTTAGATACCTTTCAGCTCAACACCCTGAACCAGCACACACGTACCCTTCTTCCTCTCAGCCCCTGCTCTGCCCAGCATCCCCTCCCCGACCACTGCACTCCCCTCTCCATTGCCTCGTAGTATCTTTTTGGTTATTGTCTCTGTATCTGCATCCTGAAACGGAAATACTCTTGACAATGTCAATAATAATTGGCCACTATTATATGTGAAAACTGGTGTTAATAGTATGGTAATGTCACATTTGCATTAATACATACAAAATAATTCATTTTACTAAGGCCAAATTATGTATTTTATGATTTCTTTATACAGCCTTTTATACTTAAGATTTTTTTGAGTTCCATTTTATATTTTTTAAAATGTATGTTTTTTTCTTCCATTTAAAATATAACAATGTTGTGAAAAGAAAAGTTGGTTAAAGTTTTTTCTTTTATTAAGGGTTTTCTAAACAGTGGAATACCTATTTCAAATTACATATGAAATACAAGATTGAATTATTTCAATAAGGTTTATTTGGAGAAGTTTAAGAGGTTTCTTACAGACTTAGATTCATTTATTTTCTGCTCCTCTTAGTATTTCAGCAGATTAAGTTTTTTGAATCAGTGGATCAAGTTTTAATTTTCCTGTTCCTTCCTTATACTGACATATGCTTTGGCAGAACAAAAAAGAGACCTAAACATGTCAGCATGATTTTTGTTCAATGAATTAAAAACCATAAAAGTAACAAGATCTGATCCAAATCCCTAAACTCCTGACATGGTGGTTTTGTCCTTTTCAGTCCCAAGCTTCATATTACTAGCTTTGAAAAGCTTTCTACTTGGAAGCAGAAATAATGGCAGCAGTGCATGATTTATTTGAAATAGATTACAAGGGGTAGGCAGCATGGAGTAGTAGAAAGAATACAGGCTGGCAAGACCTGGATTTGAATCCCAGTTCTGTCACTCAAGCCCATGGGCAAGTCACTTAACATCTGGGAGCCTTAATTTCTTTTGGAAACAGGGGTATTAGCTCTAATTTGAAGAGTTGTGAGGATCAATGAGGTAATATACTTAAAGTACTCAGCTGGCATAGAGGAGCTTAATAATGGTAATAATCAGGGTCATTTTTATTTTGAGAATACCTTCAAGTAGCTGAATCCAGAAGGATTTATTTATAACACAGCTGTTCACTTCAGAGCTTATCCTTTCTCAGAATTTTTTAATTTTTTTTTTTTTTGTCATCAGAGAAGATATCAGGTAGATGCTACTAAATTTTTAACAGTCACTCATTACTATTCTACACTGAACATGTACCCAGAATTTGGGATTGTCCTTCCTCGGCAGGAACCACATTGATTTGAGGGTCAGGAAGTATGAGCATGTCCATTTCAGGACCTGGAGGTGGAGGAATTTTGTCATCTGAGATAAGGCTGGCTTTTGAGACAGCCCAGCCTAGGTTTGACTGGGTTTGACTTTGTATAAGATACCAAACTTCTTTGGGCTTCATTTTCTTCATCTGTAAAATGGGGTTCATGATCTTACAAGACTCTCTGTGAAATCGCTTCCCAGCCTCTTTTCTTGTCACTCCCTTTGTTATCTGTGCTCCAGCCAATTCCTCAAATGAAACATGGGCTCTGCAGCTTAAAGCCTTTATGCATGCTCTTTCCTTCTGGAAATTCCCCCTTGCTGTGCCAGTACTGGCAACTTGCACTTACCCTTCAGATCCTAGTGTGATATATGTTAGTCAAGATAGGAGGGGTTGTGCTGCAGTAACAAGCAATCACAAAACCTCTGAGGCTTATAACAAGAGAAGTTTAGTTCTTACTCATGCTGCGTGGTGGGCGCTGCTTATCATAGTCACTCTGCTGGGACCCAGGCTGATGGAAGCTCTATCTCAACTTGTGCAGTGGCCAAGGGAAACAAATGTGGTAGAGCACACATCGCCTCCCAAAGCTTCTGTCCTGAGGTGACACCCATCACTTCTGCTCACATTTCATAGGCCAACATGAATTATATAGCCTGACTTCAGAAGTGGTGGGGAAATGCATTCCTACTATGTGCCTGGAAGGATGAGAACCAGAACACTAGTGAACAGACCTAACAACTATGACATTTTAGATATCATTTCCTCAGGAAAGTCTCCCCTTACTGCATCCTCCCGAAACTCGGACAGTTCCCGGTGAGTTAGCTGAGCGCCCTCTGTATTCCTGTGGCACCTCATACTTCCTGGCTTTCCTTACCACTTCTGACACCCTATTGCAAATGTGTCTTGTCTCTTAAGGGCCAGACAGAGGTCTATCATGTTCATCATATTACCCTCAGCACCTAATACAGGTTTTGATAGGTAGTATCAATTTGTATATGACGAAGAAATTAAGGCAGAGCAAACATGCTGGGCTACTTCAGTGGGTTTTTGTGATGACTACATATAAAATAGAAATCATAATAGCTGCTTCATATGGTTGTAAGGATCAATGTATAAAGTGCATATCCTAGGGGTTTATTGTAGGCCCTCGATATGTTCATTGTTGTTAATGATGAGGATGTTAAACAACTGACATTTATTAGGCATTTATAATGTGCAAGACACTCTCGTGGGTACCTTATGGAAGTTAACTGGTATAGTGGTTCTCACATGTTATGTTGGGACTCATGTTGTGTCCTGGCCAGTTTTGAGATGATTAACAAGTCATTTGTTAAAATAATTGTGAAGATTCTGAAGGTTGCTACTTATTTTATTTCGAGTGATTTAGAGATGGGTGAGAAAGAGGTAGAGTGATAGCTAATAATTGATTCCTTTTATTGAGCACTTAAAATGTGCCAAGGTCAGTGCTAAATGATTTACATGCATCATCTCATTTAATCTTTATACCACCCCTTAAGACAGGTGCTGATACAATCCCCATTAGACAGACAGGAACTCTTAAGAGAGGAAGTCAGTTTTGCTTCTCATAAGGGGCATGGCCAGGATTTGAGCCCAGGTTGGCCTAGACGCCCTGGCTCATGCTTTTAAGCCATAGTCTGACTGGCTCTCCTAGCCTAACTTGCCGGGCATTCTTCTTGACCCTGAGCGTGCCCATGGCATGTGTCAGGACTGTGAAGATCAACTGACAGAGAGTAAAGTTACACACTGCTGAACTGGTAAACAGAGTGATGTTAAATTCTTGACTAACAGTTAACAACAAATAGAATGATTCTGTCACGTGTGTTTTCTTCTCTTATCAGAGTAACCAGGGAGCACAGGGAAATGCTGGCGAAACTGGCCAAACAGCACACCAACAAGGCCAAAGACTCTTTACGGAGGGTTCGCACCGATGCGATGAATAAACTGAAGAAGTCAAAGGACAAGACCTCAGAGGACACCATTAGGCTCATAGAGAAACAGGTACTATTGGCAACAGATGTAGTAGTGTCTGTGTATCTGACGCATGGCATCATTTGCTCATGTCTGAAGCGAGGACAATTAAAGCAGAGTAGCCCTGAGTCTTTTATTCACATGATCAGCATCGACTGCATCTCTATTCTAGGCCTAGCTCTGTGCTGGAAACTGGGAAGGATCCATGGAGGAGGATGAGATACTGTTGACCTTTTACTGTGTACCAGGCTTTGTGCTGAACACTTTATATTGCTTCATTTGTCCTCATCTCTACAAAACTGTAAGGGAGGTAGTGAGGAAACTGAGGTTCAAAGAAGTTAAGTAACTTGCCCAAAGTCACACTGCTGGTAAGTGGTAGAAATGGGATCCAGACACAGGCAGACTGATTTCAGAGCCTATATGGCAATGCTCTCCCCTCTGTTTTCAGTGTGCTGAATAGTGGCACTTAAACAACTCTTAAAGGAGCTATTGGAGTAAAGTAGAGACAAGGGAGAAAGGATTAACCACATGGGCAAAGGTACAGTGTTATAAAAGAATGTTGTTCAGTTAGATCATTGGAGCTTGAATCTAGGTTGAGATTAGGGAATAAATAGAGAAAACAGAGTGGCCAGATCACAGAAGGTCTTGTATCTATCCCAGTTGAGGAGTTTGAACTTTAACATATCTGGAAGTTCCCACATTGGTTATGCATGTATATTAATCATCTATGGCCACAATAATGCTACATAACAAACTACCTCCAAACCCAATGATTTACAATATCAAAGCATTATTTCTTATTCTCATTTCTGTGGGCTGGCTGGGGTATAGCTGTTCTAGACTGGTCTCAGGGGGCTCAGTGGCTCCAGGTCTTGGATTGGGTTCAAATCTGCTTTATATATCTCTCAATCTTTGGAAGTCAACAAGTTTCCCAGAGCATCTTTTCATGGTAACAGCAGATGCCAAAAGCATGAGCCCAACCACTTGAGCACATTTTAAGCACCTGCTCTTGCCACATCCCATTGGCCAAAGCAAGTCACACAGGCCAAGCCCAGTGTCATTGGTGTAGGGAAGAAGTAAATATGTTCATGGAGGTCTAGGGGAGGGAGTGAATATTTGCTGAACAATATCTAATCTACCACAGTACCAAAATCACTTGGGAGCTTATAAAAATACAGGTATCTGAGGCTTCATTCACAGAGAGGGAGTCAGTGAATCTGGGTTGGGGACTAGGAAACTATATTTTTTTTGAGACAGAGTCTTTCTGTGTCCTGGGTAGAGTGCAGCGGCATCATTGTAGCTCATTGCAACCTCAAACTGCTGGGCTGAAGCCATCCTCTTGCTTCAGCCTCCTGAGTAGCTGGGACTATAGGCATGAACCACAACGTCTGGCTAATTTTTCTATTTTTAGTAGAGATGGAGTCTTGCTCTTGCTCAGGCTGGTCTCTAACTCCTGATCTCAAGCAATCCTCCGCCTCAGCTTCCCAAAGTGCTAGGATTACAGGCGTGAGCCACCATGCCCAGCCCAGGGAGCTGCATTTTTAAATGCTTCTCAGGCGATTCTCATACAGTAATGCTCTTGAAAGATTTTTTTCCAGACAATGGGGAGATCACATCTGTATTTATGAAAGATGACTGTGGTAGCCAGGTAGAAAACGGATTGTAGCGGGCAAGACTGGAAGCAGGGAGACCAGGGAGAATGCTGCAGAAATCCAACCAGTAAGTGTTGATGGCCTGAACCTGAGTAGTACCAGTGGGAAATGAAATAGGAAGATGAATTTACCAGTATTTAGGAGATATAATTAGTAATATTTAATGTAATATAAAGGGCTTGATAGTTCCCAAAGCCTATTTGTCCTCAATGAAAGCATTATTTTAGGAAGGTTGAACAGGAGTGTAGACAGGATGGGGAGTGAAGAGCGAAGAGTGAGAGGCAAGGAGAGCCACTAGGGAACCCCTGGAGGAGGCCATAAATTGACTAGCTGCTCCCCTTCTTCTGGATCAACAGTTAGAATGCTAATTCTAGGCCAGCCACAGCAATCACCTGAGGAGAATTTTAGGTGGATTCCTGGATCCTGTTCCTGCATTTTCTGATTCAGTAGGTCTGCCTAGGAATGTCTTATTTTTAAAAAGCTCCCCAGGTAATTCTACAAACGCAAATGTGGAAGATAATGACCTAGAAACCTTATAATACACCCCTGTAATGGCACCAGAGTTAGAAAAAGATAATTTTGTACTTCATGTCCTGTGACCTTGGGAAAGTTATTTGACTCCTTAGAGTCTGGCTGTTCTGTGAAAAGGGGTTGGTAATTTCTACCTTGAAGGGTTTCCCTGGGATGCTTAAAAAGCACCATTTGCATACCTGACAGACACCTCCCTCTTGCCATCTTTCTGCCCTCCTCTTTCCCTGCATCAGCTAAGAGAAGTTCGTAGATTAGGCTGAACTTTTCGAAGCACTGATCAGGCCTCATAATAGTCTGGGCCTTGGCTCCAGCTGGGCACTGATCAGGCCTCATAATAGTTTGGGCCTTGGCTCCTTGTCTATCTCCTAGGGGATTTCCTCTCTGCAGTTGACAGTTTGCCTTTCATTACTTCCTGGTGGTAAGCCTGTGGACCTCCAGGGCCTGCCAGGCACTCCTCACTCAGCAAGTCAGGGCATCTGCCTCAGGGACCAGAGCCCACCACTCCTTGAAAAAGGAAGAATGATCAGATAACCAGCACTCTTGACAAAGTCCTTGCTGGAAGGCTTCACTCATTAGCACTGGCTTTTCACCATCCTCTTCAGATTAGATTTTTTTCTTCAGTGCTTCATCCTGTTGATTATTATTACTTTTTCAAAGTGAAAATAGCTTAAGTTTTTCTGATACTAAACTAATGCATGTTTACTGCAATTTTTAAAAAGGAATGAAGAAAGTCATTGAAATCTCATCACCTAGAGATGACCATTAACATTTTAGTGCAGACCTTCAAGTTATCTCTTTAAGCATGTGTATATTATAAGAAGAAAAATCATACTGTATTATCATGTAGTATATCATAGATGTCTTTCCAGCACAAAGATCTTTATTGAAGATAACATTTAAATGTTAATTCTCACCATTATTATTAATAAATTCATCTATTGTCATATGGTTAAAAGTTTGGGCAGGAAAATTTTCAGGAGACAGCCTTGTATACACTTCATTTTGTTCTTTTTCCCTGTTAGAAAGTACCAAACTGGAGTTTTTGGTATGTGTTTTTTGTTTTTTTTTTTAAATATAAACAAGGCTATAGCTAATTGTTGTTCGTCAAACAGTTCTTAAAAATTTGTTTACTTTTTGTTCCTCATTATCAAAGTAATGTGTGCCCATTGTAGAAAATGTAGAGTACAAACAACTGTTTAAAAAATGGGGAAAAATTCACCCGATAATCCCACATCATAGAGGCAACTGCTCTTAACATTTTGAAATATTTCTTCTTTCCTTTTTTTTTTTTTTTAACTACATAGCTTTAACATAATTGAGAACGTATAGTATATATACAATTTTGTATTCAGCTTTTAATTTTCTGTTTGGCATTAAAGGCATTAGCATTTTCTCGTGCCTTGAAAACCTTTGTAAACAGCCATTTCTGAAGGCTTCTAAATAGTCCGTATTGTGGTTATACCCATAATTCACTTTCATAAGCCCTCTTTTTGGACATTTAGTTTATTTAAACTTTTTTTGTTATAAGTAAGGTTGCAGTGAATATCTTTATACATAAATCTTTGTTGAGATGATTTCCTTAGGATAGGAGTCCCAAGAGTGGAATCACTGCACAAAGGGAATTCATTTTTAAGGTTCTTGCTATATACTGCCTAAATCACTTGCAGGGTTTTTAGAATGTGTATGTTTTTTAAAAAATGTTTGCCTTTTAAAACCCCTAACACTTGAAGCTATAATTTTTAAGGTGAGCTTAAAATGTTGCTTATCTTGAAAGTATTGCTTTTATTACCACATTCTGTAAAAAGATTAAGTTCTTCTTTGTATAAATTTATAGAGCCTTTCTGGAGTATAATATGGCAATATGTATCAAAATCCATACATTTCTGATTCAGTGACTTAGGAATTTATCCAAAATAAATTGTCCAGAATTTTATCTATAGGGATGTTCGTTGATGTATTAGGTGTAATAGTAGAAAACTGGAAAACTGTCTACCTTTCTGACATTGGGAAAATAAATTGTTTTATATTCATTGGAATCTATATAGAAAGACAGTTATAAAAATATTTTATAGACATTGTAATTTTTTAAAAAAAGGTTATACAATAGTATTGTTATTTCATTTTTATAAACAAAAGTTACATGTACATAGGGTTGGCAGCTTATACACATCAAAATTTTATATTAAAGGTGGTCATTTCAGGTTACAGGATTATGAACAATTTTGATTTTATTTTTAAGCCAGTCAAATTTAGCAGTGGGGGGTTGTATACCAACTTCAGTAATACTAATGTTAGCTAAGTTCTGATAACCCACTACCATTGGACCAGCCAAGATTTTCTTGTTTTATTTTTAATTTTCCAAAAATTTTTTGAGGTCAGACTTTTTAAAACTTTATTATAAAAATGTTTCTTTCATCTTTGGTATATAAGAATGAAATGATTCAGTTGTAAGTCCTATCCCTGCAATCATGTTTGACCCCCAAATTCCCTCAACAACCCCCCAGCTTCCCAACCCCAAGTCCAGGCCAGCTCTGCTAAAGAAAGACCAGTGTCTTCCCACTTAGGACTCTGACATCTGCCAGCCTGCTGTTTCACCTTCACTTTAGTTTGCTGTAAATGGGCCTGCTGAACATTAAAGCACTTGGCAGAAGCCATCAGTAACTCTGGCCAAGATCCTTTCACTGCTGCCTTTCTCTGAGAAGCAGAGCTGCTCTGAAATGGGGGGAGTTGGGTGCTGGTGGAGTTGAAGGGGGGAAGGGCTCCGCACGGACTGAGTGAGGCAGTGGGTGTTCCGAGCCTCGGGAACGAGGACTCATACGCAGGCCTGCCCCCGAGGTGTGCTCTGTGCTCCTGCCATCCGCCTTTTTCTGTCCCTGCCTTTCATTTTCCTGAACTTGTAAGTAGCAAATGTGGTGACAATGATGATGTTATACTCTTTATGAGGCAGCATATTATAATGGAAAGGGCTCTTGCTTTGGAGTCAGACAGTCCTAGATTAAAATCCTAGCTCTTCTGCATCTTCGCTGTTAAGGCTTCACCCTCCTGAGCGTCTGTTTCTCCATCTGTAAAGTGAGAGCAGTAGTGCTTGTCTCACAGCACTGATTTGAAGACCAAATAGTGCAGCATACTTAAAAGTGGCTCATATGGTTGCTGGTCCTCAGTAATTGTTCACCCTATGTATTTATCCTACTCCTCTCTTCAACCTTGTGACTTTAATGATTGTAACACAGCATGCCTGGAATGAGGAAGGACTAGGCCAGCTGCTGTGGACCCCCACAAAGAAAATAGCATCACACTGGCCATCAGATGAGTTAACATTCTGTGCCTTAGTTTACTCCTCTGTAAAATCGGGATACTACCTGTTCTACCTGCTTAATAGAGGTTATGTGAGGTGGTTGGATTTGAATGAAGTAACAGGACAAAACAGGTAAAATCAATGTTCATTAATCAGGTAAAATTAATGTTTATAATATGTTAAAGATAGCTAATAGTATTCGTGTGTTATAAGGATTATGTGCAATAATGCATGTAAAATTTTAGTCAAGTATCTGGCGTGTAGTAAGTATTCAGTAAGTAGAATCTGTTGTTGGTAGTGGTGGTGTTACTCATCGATATTTTAAGAAGGCTGATGATTATAGAAAAGATAAATTTGCAGGGACATTGTCCCCAAGGGTACTTTGTGCCTATATTATGGTAAAAAGTAAATATTTTCATTGATTGATTAATTGGAAAAGAAGTCAGGAAGTGATAGTAAAAATCACAATAACACAACCAATATTTGTGTAGCAAATAACCAGTTTAAAATGTGCTTGTATATTCATGATTTTGTTTAAACCTCACAACTGCTCTCTAAGGAAGGGACTAGTATTCTCATTTGACAGATGAGGAAATTTTTTTTTTTTTTTACATTTCCCACTTCTTGGAACCACTGAGAATTTAACCCAGAACCCACATTATCGAATTCTTACCCTAGGTACTCTCCCTCTTCCCATCCCCATCCCTGCCCACAAACTAGTATCAAAGCCATTTTTCCAAAGGAGGCATGTAGCCTTCATTCCTGGCTATCCCAGGCTGCCAGCCTGCAGGTGCCGGAGCACTGCTAGGCACCACGCCACACCCATGCAAGGCAGCTGCAGAGGCAGAAGCATCTCAAGGGTTTGTGGCCAGCTGAGTGATGAGGGACTAAGCTGCCAGTCTGAGGCCAGCCCCTTTGCCCAGAGTATCTGGCAGCCCCAGGAGCTTTGCTTTTCCAGCTGAAAAGTGCGCAGTTGCCATGGTAAGAGCCTGGCTGTGCCTCTGCCTGGTACCAATTGCTCCCAGTCCTTTTTAGTTTCCACTCTAAATGTATTTAGTTTCTAATTCCTAGCCAAGGCCTGCGGTCTGCAAATAAAGATGTCAAGCAGCCACAATGCTACTGAGCACACATATGCTGGGCATCACACTGCTGCCTTCAAAGCTTCCTGCCTTCGGTCCCATTAGACATAGGAGGAAGGCTGCAGCACCTACTGAATTATATTGTACTTAGAAAGAGTACCTGTTTATTGTAGAGAATTTGAATAATATAGGAAAATACAGAAAACTATTCACTTAGTAAATATTTCCTAAGAACTTGCTGTGTGCTAGGTCCTAAGCTGGATGTAATGAATACAGACACAAATAATACATTGCCTGTCTTCCCATTACTAAAAGATAACCACTGTTAATATTTTGGTAAGTTTCCTTCCAGTTTTTAAAAATATGCAGGTTTTTTGTTTACATATTTTAGAGATCATTTCTACTACATATATATACAATTTTGTATCCTGCTTTTTCCCTAATTTAAGGATAACATCAGCATGTTTCCATATTATAAATAATATCTTGAACCATTATTGAAAAATTTTTTTTCTGATTATAAAAGCAGTCCATGCTTGTTATAAACCATTCAGACATTTCAGAAATATATACTAGACCGTTATTCATATTTATACCCTATACATAAGAAATAGTCTTAACCATTTTTAATGACTGTATGTATTCAACTACTTCCCCATTCTATAACTTTAGATTTTCTGATTTTTCATTATTAAAAATAAAGCTGAGATAAATATCTTTGTGTATAGCAAAAGTTTTTAGATCTTGTTCATGTGATAATTTCCTAGTTGAGAGATTTTGGGTTTAAATGGTATGAACATTTGCATCAGTTTGAATTTTTATCGATGATATATGAGCTTATCCATTTCACCATAGCTTACTGGCATTGAATATTACAATTAAAAACCACAACATCAAAGTTTGCTAACTATGATACCTGAATTGTATATTGTTTTAATTTGCATTTCTTCAATGTCTGTTGAATTTTCCATGTTTGTTGACTAGATGTACTTCATCTTTTTTCAAGGCATTTCTTTTTATGCTGGACTATTGGTATCTTAGTAGTCTTGTTATCAGTTTGCATGAGGTGAGGGCTTTATATAGCAAGATGTCTGAGGTGTAGGAAATTCTGGAGGCACATTAAGGGACAGATAAGGCTGGCTTCTTTGTATGGATAATAGGTAAGAGTTTTGGGTTGTGGAATCAGACTACTGTGAATTAAATATTGCTACTTGCCAGCTGTATGTCCTGAATAAATGATCTAACTCCCTTAATTTTCTTATCTGCAAAATGGGGATAATAGTATCTTATCTCACGGGCTTGCTATTAGGAATTAATTAATAAGAATGTATATATAAAGTTCTTAGTAGAGTGCCTGGTTGGGACTCAGTTAATGTGAACTTCTGCCACTACTACTATTTCTCAGATAACCTCTTCATATTTCTGGAGTATTTATCCCCCTACCCTTTTCCAGCCCCGTTTATCGGGCTCTTTCATTTTGTGTTCTTGCAGATCAGCCAAATGGCCGATGACACAGTTGCAGAGCTGGACAGGCATCTGGCGGTGAAGACCAAAGAACTCCTTGGCTGAGAGTTCATCAGGGGCCAGCAACACTCCAGAGTGAATCCCATGGGTGGCAAATTGGCACCCCCAGCCCCCATCCACACGGAAGGCTGTCACCATGCGATCAGTCCTTGTGATGCCCAGCCTTCCAGTGGAACACTCAGACTTGTTCATTCTCTTCCTCCTACCCCTTGCCCACCCCATTCTGCTCTGGGCCCCTGGCGTGGATGGCCCTCAGAGA
>CM052443.1:118756911-118779379 GCA_028533085.1 Varecia variegata
AGGTGAGGTTTCTTGCCCAAGGTTACACAGCTAGCAAGTGGCAGAGCTGGGATTCAAATTGATTCTAAAGCCTGTGCTCTGCCCACTAGTGTAAAAGGAAAAAAACAAAATTTTTTCCCCTACTGTCACACTCAACATGGAACACCAAGCAATTCTCCCGCAGACAACAACTGGGTAGCCTATAATTAAATTCAATTCTGACACTATCCACCTGGAGAATAGTGTCACATCCCACGGGCTGAGGGCTCAGCCCCACAGATTGCCTCCACTTTCAAAGCCAGTCATGAGTCCGGGTCACCCATACTTCTGACCAACCAGCTAAAACCCAGGGTTCCTGGCCACCTCCTAGGGTTTGAGCTAGGACAGCTCACAGAACGCAGAGAAACACACTGACTGTTTATTATAAAGGATGTTATAAAGGATACAGATGAGGAAGAGGTACGTAGGGCAAGGTACTGGGAAGGAGCACAGAGCATCCGTGCCTTCTCTGGGCTCTCCACTTTCCCAGCACCTCCACGTGTTCAGCAACCTAGAAGGAACCACTGCATCCTGCTCCCTTTCTTAGCATTTAGTGAACACCAGCTGTTTGTCAGGTACTGTACTGTGTGGTGGGAACACAAAAATGGGTAAGATGTGACCCCTGTTTTTGAGGGGTGCATAGTGCACTGAACTGAGTTGCTATCTATAATGTCTTGGGTGGAAAGGCAGGAAGTTCATTCCAGTTCTGCCAGGTATCTGCCTTCAGAATGGAGCCCGCTTTGGTGGCAGCAGGGCCTGGATGAGTTCTGTTGAAGCAGCATCCAACTTCTCTTTGCTGTTTGACTTTCCCCAGACTGTCCTGTGCTACACGTAATGAGGGTTGCACTATGCTGTGAAACAGCCGTGAGGATTCAAGGTCAGAATTAGGTCAAAGATGAAAGAAACTAGCACAATCTCCTGCCTTGCTTACCTGTCTTCAAACCTCATTCGCCAGCCCTTAGTGGCCATCACATGGTTGGAACTCAGCTGGGGGGAGAACAGGTATAGAAACAGCAATTAAGGAGCCTCTTTTGAGGTAAGCCACGTGAAGGGGGCTTTGCAACAATCTTTTATGAGTGGCCAAAATCCCCCACTCCCGGCAAATGTGCTTCTCAAAGATGCAGGATTTTTTAATAAACAGAGGAAATGATAAATTATGTTGTAACTCCACTCCAAAGGCATTTGGTTCTTAACAGCCAAATCCTCTGTAGTCTTTAAATAAACAAAAACTTATTTGGTGAACAGACGGGGTGGGGAGGGGAATGAAAGATTTTCTGTACTTGGTTTCCACATGTCAACAATTTCTCTCCTGTGTGTTTGTTGGCCAAAGCTGTATCTCATGATAAATGAATAAAGGAAAACCTCGAGCCCAGGGCAGTCAGACAGCTCAGCAAATGGCTTTCAGCTGATTGCTCTATTTCAGTTGACATTTATCAAAGAGTTTCTCTGTTACTCTCTGTGTCAGGCTGTAGTGGTGGCAGGGACGAGAATGAGACTACCTGTTTGGATATGCTGAGTAATGAGTAATGCCGGAGCAATTCATTCTCCTCTCTCTCCTGCAATTTCTCTTTCAAAAAAGCTGGGTATGGAAATTCTCACACTTACCAGAAGATTTAACCACCTCTTCTATTCAGTTCAACAACTTTCAAAGTCCCATGAAAAATTCAGACCAAAGAGAATAAGAACTTTTTTTCCCCTTTATTTTTTTCGTGTGTGTGTGTGTGTGTGTGTTTGTGTGTGTGTGTTGGAAATGACAAAAGGAACTGGAATATAAAAAAATTAAAAAAAAAAAACTTCACCGGCCGGATGTGGTGGCTCCCGCCTGTATTCCCAGCACTTTGGGAGGCCAAGGCGGGAGGATCACTTGAGCCCAGGAGTTTGAGGCTGTAGTGAGCTGTGATCACACCACTGCACTCCAGCCTGGGTGACAGAGTGAGACCCTGTCGCCTTTAAAATTAGGTGTATATCCTTCCAGACTTTTCTCTGTGCAGATATAATTTTTTATTTTAGAGATAGGGTCTCACTCTGTTACCCAGGCTGGAGTGCAGTGGCATGATCATGGCTCACTGCAGCCTTGAACTCCTGCGTCAAGAGATCCTGTTGCTTCAGCCTCCCCAGTAGCTAGGACTACAGGTGTGTGCCACCATGCCCAGCTAATTTTTTTTTAATTTTTTGCAGAGATGGGGTCTCACTATGTTGCCCAGGTTGGTCTCGAACTACTGGCCTCCAGCAATCCTCCAGCCTTGGCCTCCTGTAGTTAGATACAGTTTTTTAAAAGTAGGGAGGGGAACTATTCTGTCTATAGTCTGAAGTTTTCTTTTTCTTTTTTAACTGCAAACCAATCATGACCATCTATCCACATGTATACATACAGATACAATTCATTCTTTTATTGCCATTCAGTATTCCATAATGTGGACCTACCATAACTTATTTTACTATTAATATTACCCCATGACATTTAAAAAAATAATTTCAAATGCATTGGAAGATATTTGTATTTAAAGATGATTTTTTAATACCAAAAAAAAAAAAAGACTCATAAGATTATCTGGTAAATTCTGGTCTTCCTCAACCTCAGACTAATCTATTGAATGCCTACTGTGGACCAGGTACCATGCTAGACCCTTTACATGTTTTATTACAATTAAACTTCTGAACAATTCTTGTTGGTGTGCTACTACTGTGTTTATGTATGAGAAGACTGAGGTTCAGAAAGGGTATTTAACTTGCCGAAGGTCACACAGCTAGTAAGTGCTAGAGTGAAGTTTCAAACCCAGATCTAACTTTGATGTGGGCCCTTGTCAGTGTGCTTGGTTCCTCAGTCTTCGCTGAACACTTACTCAAAATGGACCTAGCACATTTCTGGGCCTGGAAGGTGATGTAAGAGAAGCAGAAGTCCTGCTTTCATAAAACAGTTAGTAATAGAGGACTGCGTGTAAAACAGCATAGTACCTGGCATGTGATAGACACTGAAGAAATGGTAGCTCTTTTGGAGACATTGGCAGAACTTCTCTAGAATATATCAGAGAACCAGGGAGCAAGAAAAATGATCTGGCTTATTTCACTTAGCATAATGTCCTCAAGGTACATCCATGTTGTAGAATGTGTCAGAATTTCCTTTATAAGGCTGAATAGTATTCTATTTTATGTACATATAAAACTTCTTTTAATCAGTGACAAACTCATTTACATTTATTCATAACAGTGATATGTTTAGTTTACTTTTGCTTTATCTTTGGTTTTAACACTAACTGATTTGGTGTCACAACCCTCAGCAGATCAGGGACTAGGAGTTAGATTGAGGAGAAGGGTTGCTTCTGCATAGAGTAAGTTCAGTGTTCGTTAAATGAACAAATAAGTGATGATCTCTCTCTCTCTCTCTCTCTCTCTCGCTCCCTTTTGTGATGGGGTCTTGCTATATTGTCCAGGCTGAACTCCTCCTGAGCTCAAGGGATCCTCCTGCCTCAGCCTCCCAAGTATCTGGGAGACTACAGGCGTGTACCACTGTGCCTAGTGATCTAGGTCTCTCTCTAATATTCCTTTCTTCTGGTCTCTGTTTTAATCCATCCTGTGCTGTTAGATCAACCTGAAATACAGCCTTTATCATATTACTCTTTTGCTCAAAAACATTCAATGGCTCCCCGTTGCCTGCTAAATTACGTAAACTCTTCACCCGGGCATTCAGTTAACTTCTGCAGTCCGGGCTGGATATATCTCTTTAATTGTGATGTCTCTCTCGTGGCTACCCTGATACAACCAGTGCTTAAGCTAAATGGAATTACTAGCTTTTCTGAAATTTTCTGCTGCTTTCTCCCACCTCCAAGCCTTTTCTTAGGCTCTTTTCTTTGCCTCCCTTAAAGCACTGCCTCACCCAACAGGCAAACTTACCTAGCCTTCAAAGCCCTTCTTAGTCCCGAGTCCTTCCTTAGCCTCATTCCTGTACTGATCTTGATGTTTCTGATCCCTGGACCTGCGTGTACCATTGAGCATCTCCCCTTGATGTGCCTCCAGCATCTTGCACTCAGCTGCCCCACGTAGAATGCGCCCCAGGGCTGCTGGCTTTCCTGCCTTTCCTCCCTCAGGGAAAGGCCTCGCCATACACCCAGGTGCCAAGCCGGGACATCGGAAGCCACTTTGCCTCCCTCTCCCTCACCCCCTCCTCCAGTAAGTCACCAGGTCCTCTCCTTTCTTTTCTGGGCACACCCTGGAGTGGTGCTTACCAGGGAAGAGACGTGGCACATATCCCAGTCTGGCCTCGCCCGGACCTCTGAGCACTTGGCCCCACCTCAGAGGCCTGTGACCTTGGCAAGAAAGTCCCCTGCACATTTAGTCTTTGCATCCTCTGACTAGCACAGTGCTTGGCGCAGAGCAGGTGTTGAGGAAGTGTTTGTCCAATTCTAACAGGCCTGCCAGGCCTTGATACAAACGAAGTCACATTTACATCAATAACCCAAAGTTTCTCTAATTACCTCAGCTTGCCCAGGGGACCTTCAACCCTACTGCTAAGGCTGCCTCAAGAGTTTGTGGACACATGGTGTCCATAGTCACTGCGTCTACCGTACTCCTTTCCTACCCGGGTGCCCCATCGCTGGCACCTGTAGCCGCAAATGCCACGTGAGGGAGCTCCACCTTCACTCCTCCGGACAGTGTCAATGTCTGTGTCCATGGCAGGATGCTGGTTCTTGGGCTTGGGACGCCAGAGCATGCTGGGTGGGGGCCCTGAAGAGGCAGGGAGAAGGTCTCTTCCCTCATCCCCTGCCTACCTTGGTCCTCCGAGTTCCAAAGCAACCTCGCTGGGCTCCGGAGCCCCTAAATCTCCCAGTGCGGCAGCCCTTCCACAGGCTGGCTGCTGGCCCTGACGGGGGACCCACAGCTGGCCTGTGGGCCGGGCAGGACGCGAGTCCCTTCTGCTCCCTGCCTTCCCAGGCCCTGGCCTCCACCCAAGTAGCTGCCTTCGTCCCAGATGAGACTCCACAGCCCCCTCTGTTCTGTGCTGATGAGCGCAGTGGCTAACGGGCGCTGGACCCTGGCTGTGCCGTGGGCAGCTCTAGGAGCCGGCTGTTACTTTGTTCATTTCACAGGTGAGGGTGGAAGCACGGAGGGAGGCTCAGTTACTTGCTCTAAGACACACAGAGGGAGACTTGGGACCCAGGGAGTCTGGGGTCTGATTCCCTAGGTAGGTGGGCAGCCTTATAAATTATTTTAGCTAAGATCCAGGCACAGTTTAACTGGGTAAAAAAGAATAAAAAAAGAAAGATTAAGAATTATTTTAACTAAAAGACCAGTGGGGCTGAAAAGGGCCCCCTGAGGTGCTGAATGGCCCGTGGGAGCTGCTGGGCCCCGTCCCAGCTTCGCCCTTTCTACCCTCGGTTCAGTGCGGGAGGCGGGCGTGGCACAGAATCAGGGTTTCCAGCTGGGCCGGAGAACCTGCGCTGGTCCCTGACAAAGTCTCCACCCGTCTGGGGCTAAATGAATAAAAGCAATGTGTAGTAGACGTTTTCATGAAATTAAATTTATTTAACTTAAAAGACCAGTGTATATTCTTAGCTCTTATTCTTCCTACCTTTGTTTCTGGTATTAAAATATTCTTTCTATTATGAAATGATAAGAAGTTGGTGATTCTAAAAAAAAAAAAAATCCTCATTTAGAAAAATAAAGAGTTGTTCACCTTCTGGTGGTTCTCTCCATTTTTTTTTTAAACTTTACAAATGCCTGAATCCCAAAGTCTGAGAGCTAGGGGACCTCACGCCTACTCCTAGCGCTGACATCCCCGAGGCTGTCATCCAAGGGAAGCCGGAGCTGTAACTAGGGGAGAAGCAGGAGAGGGAGGCGGTTTGACCCGTGTGGGTGTCAGGGCCCCCGTGGGTGCGCGAGCAGTGGCGGTGAGGCAGGGGTTGGAAACGGGACAATAGTCAATCAGGAGGGTTCAGAGACCCACGAGGGAGGAGGGACGGTGCGGGAGGTGAGACGGAGAGAGGAGAGGGGGAGACAGACAGAGACAGAGATACAGGGACAGAGGGAGGGAGACCGAAACGCACACAAGCACACACACAAGCACAGGAATCCACAGATAGAGACAGAAAGACAGGCATGTGAGATGGAGACAGAGAAAAACTGGTGGGGACAGAGAGCCAGTCACGGAGGGACGGTATCATCTGCAGAGATACTCCAAAAGAGACACCTACAAAGTCAGACACTGAGATTGCCAGAGACAGACATGGAGGGAAACAGAAGTACACATAGAGAGAAAATCGAGGAAGAGAAGCACACAGAGGAGCTTTTGAAAGAAAGAAAGAAGGAAGGAGAGAAAGAACGAACAGTGGAAAGAGACACACACACGTAGGTGGCCGACTGCAGCAGCCTGAGAGACACGGGGAGGAGAGAGCCGAGGCCGAGGCCGTGGCTTTGGGCGGCCCCAGGGCCTGGCGCAGGGTGTGGGCGGAGGAAGTGGCGCATCAGCTGCGGGGCTGCGGAGACTAGATAAGGACGCCTGCCAGAGGGAAGCAGGGGAAGGAAAGACTTTTACAAACCCGTGGGGGACAAAGCCGGGGAGGCTGCCCCAGACCCGGAGAACAATGGGTACTTGACTTCAGTGGGTCATTAATGAGACAATTAATGGAAAGAGTCACAGAAGCCTCCCCAGGGAGGACTTGGAGAGTGGATAAGTGGAATTATTGAGGGCATGCTGGTGGCTCCGTGTGGGGGGAGCCTGTCCCCACAAGCCCAGATGTCCAGTGTGCCAACTGCAGATTCCTGGCCCGGGGCCTCGCCTGCCCCCCTGAACAGGCCCTGTGCTCCCTCGCCCTGGACCCCAGCCAGCCCCCACCACACCCCCTGCCTTCCTATCCCTGTGCTTTTGCCTCTGCCACTCCCTCCACCTGGAATGTCTCCCCTGATTATATCCACCCAGGGAAACCCCACCCTTCTGGGGGTAAATCATTGTGGTGCATCCATACAGTGCAATGATGAGCTGGGGCCATATATTTTGACAAGGATAGAGTCCCCCCCCCTGCCCTCTGGAACATAATGGGCAGAGGGAAAAGCAAGCAGAGTCATATATGCAGTGTGGCATCATTTATATAAATTAGAATTGCATAGGCACAAACCAATTCTTTTAAAAATTATTCCTGACTATTTTGCATTATAAATTTTTTTTAAAGTTGGGGGGTTTGTGAAGGATACATACTAAATTCATAGTGGTAATTTCCACTGGGGAGTAGGGGGAAGACGTGTGTGTGTGTGTGTGTGTGTGTGTGTGTAAATATATATGAAAACTTGACATAACGTTAATTTGGGGCTCTGAAAATAGGAGTGGTTGTTACCCTTATTTTCTGTTTTTTTTCCCCCTGTACTTTTAAATTTTTTCCAGGAGAGAGAGAGAGAGACAGAGAGAGATCCTGGCTATCCTCCAGGCCCAGTGCAAATACCACCTCCTGCAGGAAGTCTTCCAGGAACTCATCCACTAATCAGATGTGGTCTCCCTTTTTTTCTTGTACCAAACTCCCAGGGTTCTAAGCACTTTGCACCTTGTGTTTCCCCTTGTGATGTTCATGGACTGTCTTCCCTTCCCCTCGAGGGCAGGGACTCCCGGCACAGAGGTGGTGCCCAGAGGTGCCTAGTTCTTCCATCCCCCGACAGTAGGAGGCAAACCAGGAAGGCTCTGATCACACCTCAGATCCAACACATGCAATCAACTAGCCGGTGGGGAGGTGGGAGGCGGGGCTCCTGAAGTTCAAAGCATGGATTCTAGAATGCGAATCTAAGTGTGTTGGGGGAAGGTGGGCAGAGAGCTGCTATTCAAAAATGTTTGGAGAGGAAGGAGGAGGTCTTGTTTGCTGTGGTCAGGGCCCTACTGAGCTGGTTGTTTGGGGCCACGTTGCTAACAAGACCTCCAGCTAGAGCTCCCTCAGTGTCCCCCAGCCTTCCCCAGTGGGGCAGAGGCATCTAGCTCCTTCCACCCAAAGCCACAGATTAAAACAACTCCAATATTCCACCATCTCCCAGTAAATCCCAGTTGCTGGCAAAATGGAGCTACCGTAGAGATGAGAGAAGAAAGGACATCAGTCCCAGACCCCCACCTGGGCAGCCACCATTTATGGAACATTTACTCGGTGCTAAGCCCCTGAGCCACCTGATCTAATTTAAGTCTCATAACCTCCCCTGGCCTTCGATTTCATTACCCCTGTTTTACAGATGAGGAAACTGAGACTCAGAAAGGCTAAGTGCCTTGCTCAAGGTCACAGGAGGCAGTGAGTGTTGGCAGCGGGACCCACGTCTGAGTTGTTAGGTGGTGGGGGTGTCTCGTGTCTAGGTGGTGGAGATATCATAGCTCTCTCTGATCTAGGCAACTCTTCTGTTGTACAAATGGGGTACTGAGGCGCAGAGAGGGGAAGAACTCATTCACTGACAACGTCCTAAGTGAGTGACAGAGGTGGGACTTGAACCCAGATTTCTGGATTGCTTCCTGCTTCTCTGGCTGCCTGGTGGAGTCTAACATACAGCAGGTCTGGCCTTGCCGTGGGAGTTTTAAGCCACTGGGCTTTGAGGTGTATTTATGCCATCATGGGACATAAAATTGCAGGGTTTGGGGAGCTGGGAAGGGCCTTAGGTATCAGTTAGTTGGGCTCTCTCTTTGTAGTGATGAGGAATTTAAGGTCCAAAGAAGGCAAGAAGGCAAATGATTCACAAAGACTCTTTTTTTTTTCTTTTTTCTTTTTTCTTTTTTTTTCTTTTTTTTCCAGAGACAGGGTCTTGCTCTGTCACCCAGGCTGGAGTGCAGTGGTGCCATCATAGCTCACTGCAGCTTCAAACTCTTGGGCTCAACTGATCCTCCCACCTCAGTCAGGCGAGCACCACCACAGCCAGCTAAGTTTTAGATTTTTTTTATTGAGATGGGATCTCGCTATGCTGCCCAGGATGGTCTCGAACTCCTAGCCTCAGGTGATCCTCCCACCTCAGCCTCCGAAAGTGCTGGGATTACAGGTGTGAGCCACCTTACCCAGTCCACAAGGACCCTTTGATGTCAAAAAGTCCATGCCAAAAAAAGTAGCCTCAGGATCCACAGAGTCCCTTGGATGCTCAGGACCTATTGACTCCAACTTTAGAAGCCATATTAATAACAGGTAACTTGCTATCCAAACCCAGAGCAGATTGGAAACTAAAAATTAGAATGAGGAGAAGGACAACTTCCACACAGAGATGTCTGTTGAATGCTGAATACACAAATGAATGAATGGCTGTCGGGCTGATTTCTGGCTCCTACCTGGTTTCCCTTTCTCTCCTCTATCTCTTGCTGTCAGATTAATCATCTTAAAATGTAGCCTTTACCATGATGTGGCCTTGCTCAAAAACCTTCAGAGGCTCCCCCTAGCCTGGATGACTGAATAGCCAGCCTCCTGACCAGTCTCTGTTCCGCCATAACTGGCCCTCTGCGCCATATGGTGAACTCTTCAAATGCAAATTGGGCCACTCTCTTTCAGAGGCTCTCTGCTGCCCCTGGAAAAGGTCCAAAATTCTTAACCCCACACCTTACTGGCAAGGTTTGACCCTATCTCACCCCAGCCTTTCCCTTGCTCTGGCTTCAGCCACCCTGGCTTCTCTCAGCGACCCACCCATGACTGTCACTGCAGGCACTTTGCACATGCCACTGATTCTCTCTGCCTGGGACACTCCAGGCCCTGCTGACCTTGCTAACTCCTATACATCCTTTAGCTGTCAACTGAATGCCACTGCCTCCAGGCAGCCTTCCTTGATCTCCCCAGATTGGGTTAGTACCTCTGACAGCCTCTGGACTGTCCCCAGCACTATCCCCTCTGATTTTATGCCACATTTTCAATGTCTGTGTCCTGCCCAGACTGTGAGCTCTGAGAGAGCAGGGACTGTCTTGCTCACACTGAATGATCAGTGCCCAGAACGAAGCCCGGCACACACTGTACACTCAACAAGGATTTGCCGAATGAACAAATAAATACATTTGGCTGCTCACTGAAATGGGTTTATCCATTCAGCAAATCTTTAAGCATCTTAGTAGATGCTTGTTGAGCATCTACTAAGTGCCAGGCATGGTCCTCCACACTCCACAGAGGCACATAAACCATCAAAGCCCCTACTCTTGTGGAGCTCACAGTCTGCCTGGGAGAGGCAGACATTCAACAGATAAAGAAAGAACGCAATGCCAGGCGAAGCTAAGCGCTGTGAAGGGAAACAAAGCTGGGTAAGGAGTTAGAGAAGTGTGTGGGGGAGGGTGGTGGGCAGGGGAGAGGGGGTGCCAATTTAGATGGGGTGGTCAGGGAATGCCCCACGGAGAAGGTGACATTTCCGTGACCAGCCAGGGCTTCTGAGAGACACAGACCCTGCCTGCCTGGGGCTGGCTGGGCCGCAGTTGTGTCCAGGTCTGGCAGTCCCAGATGCCAAACCCTCTCTGCCTGGGTTGGAGCAAGGGACTCGGAAGAGGCCTTAGGCGAGGCTTTTGCGGCGGGTGTAGAAGCCTCAAGCTGCTCTCCACAACAGCTGTGATTGGGCTCTTTCTGCGTGGCGAGAGGCAGCGATTGCTTTGTGTGCCGAGGACTCAGCTGATTGTGGCCGGGCGATTGGCACCCCCAGACCGTGGCCGCCAGGGTTTACCACGCACCCCCAGCGCCGCGGCGGGCCGTGCGCAACGCGCCAGCCCAATCTCGCCTCCTATATTCAGAGTTGATTAGACGCTATTTCTGCCTGGATTTTCAGAAGGCTCAAGAGCTTTTTTAATCACTACAGTGGCTCATTACGGTTTTGCAGTGACACTCATGTCCTTCAGTTCTCTTCTCAGATTAGATTCTATAGTCAGATGAATATTGGATGATTTCATTACATACAAATGCAATCAACAGTTTTGCATAAATTTCTTCTCTTTTCTTGAGTTTCAATTGACCCCAGCACCCATGGTGGCAGGCACGATCCACATGCAAATGAGCTGGGTTTGCAGCCGAGGAGAGGGGCTGGGAAGAGGCGGGCACTTGCACCAGCCCAGGGAGGCAGAGTCTTGATTGCTCAGGCTTTGGGCAAGGGGTCTTGGAGGAGGGGGCGCCCCGCAGTGGGCAGCCTGTATGGCCGAGGCAGGGCATCCTGTTCAGGATGGTGTTCCTCCAGGGGAACTGAGGCACACGGATGCTCAGAGTGGGACAGGTTCTCTCTGGGCAGAAGAGAATGGAATGTGGAGTTACTGCCCTGGCAGCTGGGGTGGGGAGGTGCTCAAGACGCTTGGGGCAGTGACTGTTTAACATCTGGTATGGACATGCTTTAATCTTTTAACAACTGGTGGGGCTATGACAGTGCCTTCCTGCTATATGTTAGCTCTGACCCAGTGAGTGCTGTTGTTGCCATTATCATCACCATCATTATTCCCTCTGGAGGGCGGGAGCTGTGGCTATCAGGGCAATCAGGAAAAGTCAAATGCCAGCCCAAGGTAGATGGGGAAGTTTGGAGCCCGGGGCAGTTGTCCCTGCGTCACTTTCCTGATTTCCTTACTTCTTTTCTGGGTAGAGGGGCTGGATATTCTCACCACGCAGAATGAGGCCCCAGAAGCCTCCTAAACCACTCTTTATCTGGTGCTTGAATCCTTCCCACCACGTTCTTGTCCAGTGGTATGGCAACCTCTGCTTGTTCTCTCCTGGGAGTGGGGAGCTCCCTCCCTGCGGGGACCCTCTTGCAGCGTACACAGCTGAGAAGGTGCCTTCTGTGACTCCTGAAGAAACCCTCCCCGGCCCTGACCCTGTGCTCTGGGCCCCACAGCCCACCTCTTCTCCCGTGGGCTGGTAATGACTCCTGAGGTGAGCAGCCGATGTCCGTGCCCTGCTGAGTCACCTTTCCGTGGGCTGGTCCCCACTCCTGTAGCTCCCCCTCCAAGAAGGCAGCCTCCAGCCTCCCGGCCTGCTCTGTCCTCTAGATGCTCCTGGCAGCTGTTGCGGTTCACTGTCCAGGCCTGGACTCAGCACCAGGCACGAGGCTGGAGGAGGACGGGGGAGGAGGAGGACCCAGGCTAACAGCCGTGCAGCCCTTACCTGCCACGGGCAGCATGAGAGCTGATGGGCAGTCGGGACAGAACCTGCGCGTCCCAAGGCTCACTGCCTTTGGGCAGCTCCTTTATAAAAGCTCCAAATGTAGATAAGGACATGACACAGACAGCACAGGGTCACAGACCCCGAGAGAGACAGGTGGATGCACACACAGTCTGGGACCGGAGCTACTGTCACCATCATGGACATGCTAGAACACTGCAGTGGCCAGGGCCATAGGCACCGCGGGCACGAGTGAGACGCATCTGTGCTGCCACAACCGGGGCACAGGCTCCTCCCTGTGACTGCTCTCAGGTCCCCAGGCCGATGTCGTGGAGATGCCTGAAGCAGGGTCTCCCACAGTGCTGGTAGTCACTGAGGCAGAATCATGCAGCCTTGAAGCCAGAGTCTCCTGCTGCAGGCTGGGGGCCGGTGGCTGTTTCCTGTTCCTCTGGCTGCCCCTGAGGAACAAGGTCCCTCCTTCCCCACTGGCCGGACCCACCCACACTGCCCATGCCTCTGCCTTCTGCTTTGGCTCAGCCTCCCAGGCTCTGCCTCCTGTCTGCGTCCCTGCGAGCATTCCTCTCTCCCATCTCTCTCTGTCTCTGTCCCCCTGTGTGTCCTGGTTCCCTTCCTCTCCTGCCCCTGCTCCTGCCGCCCAGTTCACTTCCCTTCTCTCTGGGTCTGACCGCACCTGCGCCTTTGCTCTCAGATGCGCCTGCTGCCCAGAGCTGGCCTCTGGGAGTGGTCTGAGACCCCCAGGCTGCCTGCTTACAGCTGTGGCCCCTGGAAGGGGGAGGGTGGGGGTGGGTTGGTTTCTGAACTCTTTGGAGCCTTCCTGCAGTGGTCTTGACACGTCCAGTCAAGGACAGGAGGGTCACCACAGACCTATTCTCACACAGGCCTGGACAAGGGGGCCGGTGGGGTGGGGAGTGATCAGGAGGGCTCCCGTGGACTCTGTCGCAACTCCCCCCGGGAAGCTGCCCTCCTGCCTACCCTCCCTCCAGGCCTGCCTGGCAGAATGAACCTGTTCCCCCAACCCAGTCGAAAGCTGGTCCCCACCCACCTCACCAGCCTCCTCTCCTTGCCTACCCAGGCACAGACGGCTGCTGTCCCTGGCACACCGGCACACCTGCTTTCTGACCCGGTGCC
Source organism: Varecia variegata (assembly GCA_028533085.1). Classification (NCBI taxonomy): domain Eukaryota; kingdom Metazoa; phylum Chordata; class Mammalia; order Primates; family Lemuridae; genus Varecia; species Varecia variegata. The sequence goes on from CM052443.1 coordinate 118,770,117, forward strand.
TTGGCGAATGCAGAGTGCAGGGGACAGAGCTGGGCTCTGGAGGCTGCGAGGTCTGTGCCAAATCCCAGCTGGGCCACTTGCTAGTTGGGTCATCTCAGGCAAGTGACTTCACCTCTCTGAGCCCATTTCCTCCTCTGAAAAATGCAGACAACACTCCTTCCTTTGGCTGGCCGTCATGAGGGTTAACTTACAGCAAAGTACCTGGTACAAAGTAGACATTCAATAAAGCATTTGTTATGAATAAAGGATTGAGTAAATAATGAATGAATCGTAGAATTCAGACGTGCATAACGGGGCACAGAGAAGGAGTACCAGGTGTCAGGAGTGGCACAAGCAAGCGCGCATGGGGGCGAGAAACCCTGGGGAGGGAGCAGGGACCCCTGCGTGCTCCGTACACGCACAGTCAGGACCCCCAGAAGGAAGCCTTGGGACCTGGGGCAGGGTAAGTGGCAGCACCACAGCCTGGCAGTCTGGAAGGCCGAGTTCTAGGGCTTTTTTTTCTTTTTCTTTTCAAAACGAGCCTCCCTTGTAGCAGGGAAAGGGGTGATCAGAACCTACTGAGCGCCAACAATGCACCAGGCAGCTACGAGTGATGTAACAGCAGCTGCCATGGGGGGAGGCCACGTGCTGAGGCATGTGACAGGCGTCCCCTCGTTTAATCTTCACAACCCTATGAGGGAGATTATTATACTCACTTCACAGTTGAGGAAACTGAGATCTGGAGAGGCAAAGGACCTTCCTGGGTCACACAGCTAATCATCGTCCCTGGTCTGGTCTGGTTCTCGGTCCCTTAGCATCACCCAGCCTCCCCCAGGGAGGACCCCCACATCTCTGGGCAGGTGGGGCCATGTGAACAAAATGGCCTAAAAACACTGTCAGTCAATGGAGGACAGTCAAGGAGTTGTAATCCAAAGGCCTGAATGTCAAGAGGTAGAGTGTGGCTCGGATGAATCGGGGCAGGCTTTCTGCAGGGAGCGGGGCATGGAGGCAGAATGGAGGCCCAGAAGGGAGGCCGAGGCAGCCCTGGTGGTGGTGGAGGTGGGGTGGGGGCTGTCACCCTGGAAGACAATGCGTGTGCTGTCCAACAGCCTGGGGCTAGGGCTCCTGACCTGGACCTGCCTTTTACTGGGGTTCATTTCCTTGGCCTCAGCTGGCCCAGCTTGTGCCTTCATCTGCTGGTCCCCAGAAAGGTAGAAAGAGCGGGGTCTGATGGCTGCGGACCTGGGCCCCATTCCCAGCTCTGCTACCCTCTGGCTGCAGGACTTCAGCCAAGCCGATGCCCCTTTCTGATTCCTACTTTCCCACCTCTGAAGTGGGGCCAGCCACGCACGTGCAGCTGCAGGGCTAGCACAGGGCCAGGTTCAGTGCTGAGCAATGCTGGCTCCTCCTCTCGTTCCCAGGGGCCCCCTCACCCCTGGGCCAGGCCTGGACCCCACTTTAGTGCATCAAAAGCCACAAGAGAGGCTGTGTGCTGCAGCAGTCAGACTCTGAGGCCAGACCGCTGGGGTCTGTCTTGCAGTTGTTCTGGAGTAGGGCACTCAACCTAGCTTTATGAGTTCCTCAGCTGTAAAATAAAGATTAAAAGTCAAGAGTCCCTTCTTTAAAACTTGTGAAGTCAGGCCGGGCGCGGTGGCTCACGCCTGTAATCCTAGCACTCTGGGAGGCCGAGGCGGGTGGATCGCTCGAGCTCAGGAGTTCAAGACCAGCCTGAGCAAGAGTGAGACCCCGTCTCTACTAAAAATAGAAAGAAATTATCCGGCCAACTAAAAACTATATATAGAAAAAATTAGCCGGGCATAGTGGCACATGCCTGTAGTCCCAGCTACTCGGGAGGCTGAGGCAGAAGGATCACTTGAGCCCAGGAGTTTGAGGTTGCTGTGAGCTAGGCTGACGCCACGGCACTCACTCTAGCCCGGGCAACAGAGTGAGACTCTGTCTCAAAAAAAAAACAACTTGTGAAGTCAGATGGGTTTCAGAGTTTTTCTGATTCTAAAGTCTAATAGACAACATACCCCATATGCTGCATGACCTCCCAGTGGGGTCTAGGGCATTTCTTATGATCAAACTCATTCATATTTTTTTTCAACAAAACATGTGAATATTTCCACCAGCTAGTGAACCCCAGACAGCCTCTCTTTAGTTCAGGTTAGTTTTGGCATCAGATTTATGAAGCACCTTTTTCACCTTGGTCACCGAAGCTTTTTGAATTTCACTCTTGTGGATAAGGGGTTGTGGGCCTGGAGTATTGGCCTCCTGGGGTTGATGTGAGGATAAGAGGAGCCACCACACACAGTGAGCGCTCAAGACATACGTGCTGTTCAATGGGTCCTTCCCTTGCTCAAAGCCTTCCCTTGGCTCCCATGTCCTCAGGATACAGTACAATCTACTTAGCATGGCATTCGAGGTCTTTAAGATTGGAGTCCTGCCTACCTCCAGTCTTAGGTGATACCTCTGCCCCTCACACCTCAAACTTTAGCTTCATTAATCTTTTGGCAGTTCCTCGGACACACCAGGCCCTCTTTCTTTGCAGGCTGTTGCACTTGCTGTATCTTCTGCCTGAAATGCCCCCCTCCCCCAACTCCTTTTCTTAACTCTGTGTCTTCCTGCAGGGCTCACGGCCCCCACCTAAGCGTAAATCACATGCTGTGAAAATTGCCCGTCTCCCCCTCTAGACTGTGATCTCCAGCAAGGTAGTGGTCATATATATGCACATTCCTCTGTGGCACACAGTTGGTGTCGAATGAACGAACACCCTCACCCATCCATGGTGTTGCTTTTAGCTCAGGGACTGAATACGTGTTTGTTGAATGAATAAATGAAACACAGCTTTAGAAAGAAGATCCCTAAAGGAAGCTTCCACCACTACCCCCATTTGCACCCCAGAAGAACATTCTTGGAATGCTTTCCCCTGTCCTCTCTAACTCCCTCCCTCCCCAAATTCCTTAAGTGATTTTTAAAAAGGGGACCCAGTCCATGCTGGGGGCCGGTGGGGCCTCTAGGATCGCTGGGCCTGGGGGAGGCAGCGCCAGTACATTAGGCAGAAACCACTTGTCCCGGGTTGGTAGAGGCCTCTGGGGCCTGGGGAGCAGGGGGTAGGGTGAAGGGGGCCTCCAGTGCTTTGGAGCAATTGCTATAAAATAAACTCCATAATCAGGTAAATGCATTCGTGCGGGGGATGGTTCCCGTGCAGCTGTGGGCATCCCGCGGCCGGAGGGGACCTGTCTAATCTCAGGGTAATGAAAACGTGGGTCTAATTACCACAGAGGGCTGAGGCCCGGGCCGAGGCCGGAGTGGGGGAGTAGGGGCCCTGGCAGCGGAATTAGAACATTTAAGCTGTCAGGCCGAATCCGGGAGAGGCCTGATTACCTGGCCCTCGAAGAGGCTGCTTTGGTTTGGTGTCGACTATAATTTCCTGGCCGCCAGCCGTGAAGCCAGGGGCCACCTTCTCTCCCCTGCGATGGGGGTCCGGGTTCTGCCTCTTTGACCCCCACCCTCATGCCAGACCCACCCAGAGTTGCTGGTCTGGGCCGCCTAAGCTGCCTGTGTGGGGTAGACAGGGGAGCAGGTACACAGTAGTCAGACATGCTGGGTATGTGTAATATGTGTACACAGGTTATAGGCCAACGACTTAAGGAAACTGCATACACCGGGACGGTGCCAATGACACATGCACAGGAGGTGTACATGGTACACATACATTTGCTGTGTGCGTACTCTGTATGTGTGGGGCACAGGTACAAATGGTAGAAATATACTGGGTAAGTGTCCATGCTATAAGATGTGTCTATGTGGATTATGCGCAGCTGATCCCTCAGTGAGGCGTGCGGGTGGTTCATGCACACGGGCTCTATGTTCCTGATAACCTGCATACGGAAAATGTCCACGCGGCAGCACCGTGTGTACAGGCTATATATGTGGTGTGTGCTGGTGTGTGAGTGCCGTGAAAGCAAGGAGCAAGTCTGTTTTGCTGACTGCTATACTCCCGGCACCTAGCCTGGCACAGGGGCGAGAGGTGTTGATTATATAGAAGTTGAATGAATTTATGTCTATGCAGTAGGTAGTAGGGAGCTATGTGATACATACATTGATATTAAAGATATGAGCATATGCAGTCTGCATGGAATGGGCCTCTGTGTGTGTGTGTGTGTGTGTGTGTGTGTGTGATTTGTTCCCGTTGTGTGACTTGGGGCATGAGCTCCAGAGACAGTACTGTGGAATGCTTCAAGGGCCTAATTGTGTGGTCACACTGACCTGTGATCAAGGCCGCCTCCCCTTCTTACGGGGTATGCGGCCTTAGGTAAGTCATTTAACGTCTCTGAGCCTGACTTCTCATCCATAAAGTGGACAGTAATAATCACAGCTAACATTTATTGAACACTTACTACATGCCTGGTACCGTACTACACGCTTCTCATGCATCATTATCTCACTGACTTCATAACAATCTTAAAAACCAAGTACTATGATTGTCCCCATTTTAAAGATGGGGAAACAAGCTCTCCACAGGTTAGATGATGGTGAAGCCAGGACCGAAACTCAGGCACCCTGACTGCAGTGTGAACTTTCAGCTGCGATAGGTACTGTCCATGCACAGTACCTGTTGCCTAGGCTTGTCCTGAGGATTGAATGAGGTAATCCACCTAGCACTGTGTCTGGCACATAGTAAGTGCTCAGTAAATGTTATTGCTGTTATTTGCAATAATAATATGTTCACATAAGACAGCTACAAGAGAATGTGTGGGAAATATGCATGTAGTATATTTGTGTGTGAGAGAGACGTGTAGGTGTGGTATGTATAGTATAGACATACATTTACATAAGGTTTATGATACATGTACTTGGGTATTGCATACGTATTTAACATGATAACACAACACAAGGCATGTGCATCATGTATTATGCTGTCTTTGGATGTACCACAGTGACATGTGGCTTATGAAATCAGGAAAACACATGCATGAGGGATGTGATATATACGGGCTGCACAGGGCTCTGTATGTGTACATGGGGTAATGCTAGACATCTAAGGCGCAGGCACCTTAAGTGCACGTGGGCACATGGCAGGACACGTGTGCATTGAGGTGATACATATTATAGAGAAAGATTTAGATACGCATGCAGTGGACATACATACTGTATACCATGTATGCATACGGTCCAGTATGTGCAGATATGTGTGTGCAATACTTATGCATGGGGTATATACAGGTACATTGGTGCACACAGGGTATGTGTTTGTGTAATACATATACTTGGAGGTATACTGTATACACTTTTGAGATGTACATATTTGTGATTCATATTCTGAATCTTTGCTCCTGTTACCTTGTGTTAAAATATCCATAGCCGCCCTGTTTAAAACAGCCTCAATTTCCCCCGACAGTCCCTTCTTTATTTTTCTCCATAAAGTATCGCTTTTTAATCTACCGTATAATTCAGTAATTTACGATGCCCGGCCTTCGCGGGGCGCGACCCCGTGTGACCGCGGGGCCGCAGGGCGGGGAGCGCAGCGGCCGGCGGGCGGCAGGAAGCGGCGCATTGTTCCCGGCCCCGCGGACATAAAAGGAGCAGCAGCGCCCGGCGAGCGGCCCGGGCGGCCGGAGGAAGCGCGGCCCGGCGCTCCGCTGACCCCGGCATCCGCTCCGCGCCGGCGGCCCGGGAGGGGGCATCGGCCGCGCCCCTCGGCCCGCCAGGCCCGGGTTCGAATCCCGACTCGCCGCCCCCAGCCCAGGAAACGGACGTAAGCTGCTGGGAGCGCGTCCCAGGGAACCCCGTGCTGCACCCCTCACTCGCCAGTCCGGTTTGCCTGCCCCTGCTGAGAACCCAAGCCTGCAAGCCTCCAGGGAAGAAAGGGTGACAGTGAGACCCCGCGTTGAGGGGGGAGGTTTTACCTGCTAAGGGAACCTGCCTGTGTGACTTGAGGGATGCCCCTTTGTGTAAACCGGGCTGCCCACAATCAAGGCCTAAAAGACCCTCTTCTGGGTGGAACATCGTCTGTGGGCACCTTTATGGATGGGGAAACTGAGGCCTGGAAGGGGAAAGACTTAAAGTCATCAATAACAAAAACCCTGTCATGCAGAATTTCTACAAACCCGGGGTCTTTTCCCCCTTCTTAGAGGTGCGGCCATCTTTGTGGCGGTTGTTGATTGCAGAATCGATCAAATGACCACTTACGGGGTGAACTGGCTTCATGCTTGGTACTCATTGGATCCCACATCCCCTGTGGGAGTGGGGCATGAGAGAACCAGGCCCAGAGAGGTAAAGTGACTTGCCCAAGCAGGTTGAGGGACAGGGGGCTTGTCCCTGGTCTGTTTCGGGAGATGTAAATCCTGACCATGCTGGCACCATAATCTTCGGTGGAGATGTATTTGCAGGAGGGCTAAGAGCTAATCAAGTCAGGAAAAAGTGAGGGATTAGCAATCCCATCCCATTCCAGCCCAGCCCACAGCACTGAGCTTTGCCCTCCTGGCCTGGACTGTACTCTTGCCACTTTAGGGGAAAAAGGTAGGAAAGGAACAGTTTGAATCTTCACCGTTCCCACAGGGGCCCAGAGAGGTTAAGTGAGTGGCACGAGGTCACACAGCAAAATGGCTGTGAAGCAGAGCCCCTTGCCTCCACCCACAGCCAGACCTCTCCTTCTGGGGAGAACCCCCTTTCTATATCCTGAAATTTTGGGGACCTGCCCTGAGGTGCCTTCACCCACTGGGCCAGGGGATTCTTATTACGGGGCAATGGCCTCCACCCTGCCCCTGCCCGCCCGGGAACCCTACACCGGGGTAATTGAGATCAGATGCAGCTGTGACCCACGGAATGCTCCCCGGGAACCTGGAAGCATTTATTGTCTGGAAGAGAATCCAGGGCCCGCCCTCGCCATCCTCCCTCCCTCGCTGTCCCCTCCCCAGGCCGCTGAAGGTGGATCTGGGCCTGAGGAGCTTCTGGTCCTGCTTGGGGGGGTGGGGAGGTCAGAGCAGCGGCCTTGATGAATACGACTGCTGAAAGCGCCTTCCTGGCTTCCTCCTTCCTGGGGATACAGTTACAGGGGGCCAGACTTCCTGCCCAGCCCGCCTTCACCATGGCAGTGTGGGTCTGCAGGCGGCTCCCCCTCCCTGCGCTCCCCACACCCCACCTTGCTGCTGGGGCAGGGGCAGGCCCCATCTCATTCAGAGCTCAGCTCAAATGTCACCTCCTCAGGGAGGTCCTCCCTGACCACCCCATATGAACTAGCCCACCTACCAGCAGTTCCTCCTCACCCTGTTTAATTTTCTTCCTATCACTTATTTCAAGTTGGTTCATTTATTTTCTTATATAATAGTAATGTTTATGTCTTCTCCCTGCCTCAAGAATGTGAGCCCTGTGAGGGCAGGGACCTTGTCTTGCTCACTGCTGTATCACATGGCCTGGAACTGTGCACATAGTAGGTGCTCAGTAAATACTGGCTGAATGAACAGGGCAATGGATGAGCTTCCACCTTCAGCCTCTGAACTTGCAACTTGACCTTGAATGTCTTTGCTCTGAGCTGAGGTTTGCCACTTCTGATCTGTACCCTCCCGTTTGTCCTGACTTCACATCTCTAGTATAAAACTCACTCTTCTGTTTCTGATGCTCACTCTTCCACCTGCTTGTGATCCCTCCCTCTCTCATCTGGAAGTTCCAGGTTGACTTTGACCTCCTGTCTCTGATTCCTCTTCTTTGCCTCCCTCTGCCCAGTCCCTGCTGTGTGACTTTGGGCAAGTCTCTTGTCCTTCCTGAGCTAGCAGAATTCTTTGTCAAACAAAAGCTTCTGCATATGGAAGCCCAGTATATGAGATAAAGGGCAAAAGGTAGCAGGGGACTGGATCCCTAAGCCCTGGCCTTTCCCATGTGCCCTGGTATTGTCCCCAACATACCTTTGCAGGTCCCTACAGCTTTGAAGAACATGGTTTGAAAAACCCAATTTAATGATTTCTCAGTCTCTTTCAGTGCTGTAATTCTGCAACGCCTTTACTTAAATGTCTTAAGTGTTCATTTATTCATTCATTTACTCATTTATCAAACTTTTGTGGACCACATTTGTGTGCTAGGCTTTGTGTGAATCCCTGGTCTCTAATTTCTTGTGTCCAATTTTTGGCCCCCTATCCTCATTCAACAAGCAGACTGGAAACACATTTCACATGGTGGGGCCGTGAAGTCTCGGGCAGGGCGCCTGCTGGTCGATACTGCACTTGTGTTTGACTCGGGAAAAGGTGCTCCCTTCTGGGAAGATATAGCCCTGCTGGACCCCAGCGTGACCAGCAGCAAGTGATCTTGAGTGAAGGAAAAAGCAACTTGGCTGACGAAGTCCCACACCTGGGCAGAAGTTGGCGGGATTTCAGACCCCTTGTGTAGTGTACAAACTTCACTGGTGGCTTCATGGGTGTGTGATTTCTGCTTGGTTTCATGCTCTGCTGTCACCATCTTGAAGTGTCTAATAATATTTGAACAAGCGGCTGCACATATTCATTTTGCGCTAGGCCCCCCCAATTACATAGCTAATCCTCATCCTATGCATAGTCGTCCTGATTAGGTGTTGGCAGCACCCATTATACAGAGGGGAAAACTGAGGCCCAGGAAATGTGAACTATCCACTGGTGTGGCTCAGTAAAGCCTGGTGGGGCAGAGGCTGGTCTGTCAGCTCCCAGATGGGTGAGGCTGGATACACTCTGTTTTGGGGGAATCGGGCGTGGTCCCCACCCTGGAGGTGCTCAGGATCAGGGAGGAGAGAGGTGCTGTTCGCATGTTTGTAGTGCGTGGCCACAGCAGGTGCTAGGCATTCTTCCCATCAGGGGCTTTGGAGAAGCCTTCCTGGAAGAGGTGACAAGGGATCTGACATTAAGGGATGAGAAAGGTTTGAATCAAGGGGTGGGGGAAGGGCATTCCCAAGGGAAAGCCCAGGGCAAAGATGGCCTGGTATGAATGGGAGAATGGGGTTGCGGGGAATAGTGGGAGAGGACACTGAAGTGGTAGGGGCCTCTATGTTAGGGTGAGGGGTCTGGATTTTATCCTCTGTGTGGGCTTGGAAGGGTCCCCAACTTCCACGCCAAGCAGAGCAGATCAGCATAAATCTGTTCTCTGTTTTACACAGAGAGTATAAAGCAGGATGGAGTTGCGGGTGGGGGCTTTTAGGGTTTTGTTTGTAAGAAAAGATGTTGCCTCTAAAAATACGTTTAAAAGCCACAGCTACTGGGGGGGTGGAAAGCCAGGGAAGGGACTAGAACTCCCTCGCCCAGCTCCGGCCCCCTTGCAGG
>CM052443.1:118779879-118810650 GCA_028533085.1 Varecia variegata
AGTTTCCAGGTGGACTGATATGGCAAGACCTGAAGCTCCCACACCGTCAGTCACACTTTTGGTCTGTCTGGCATGGCCAGCCCCCACCTTAGGACTATACAGCTGCGGCCCACCCGAAATCACAGTTGTTTTGTTTCATGAGGCCCCGGGCTCAAAACTAGCGTGAGTTAAATACAACTCACACGGCAGTTAATGTGTTTCCTAAATGCCGGGTTCTGTGCCTGGTGCTTTGCCATGCTATCTCGTTTCTCCTTCAAAGCCCTGCATGTAATTATCTCCATGATAGAGAGGAGGACTGGGCCATTTAGGGAGGTGAAGTGACTTGCCCAAGGCCACAGAGCTAGTAAGGGCTGAGGCAGGACTCTTGCCTCTTGGAGGAACTTGCACTCACAGCCTCTTGAAACAGTTATGCTGGCAGGGAACGTGATCGTGATTGCAGCCTGCCCGACTCTGAGGAGCCATCGGGCAGAGGAAACTACCTATGTGGGGGGACCCCGAGGCAGGGCCAGCAAGAGGCCAGGGAGACAGATTTCAGTTTCCGGTGTCCACGAATGCAGTCGGCCCGGCGGCTGGTTGCACACGAGCTCCTGCCTCACACAGCTGCCCCGGAGACTGGGACCTGGCGTGGTCCCAGCACAGGCTGAGATCCCCTCCCTGCCTCCCCCCAGCACTGCTGGGCCGGCTGGGGTGGGAGGGGGTGCTGGGGAAAGGGAAAGGAAGAAGCGGCTCAGGCAGAGGTCAGCGGAGGGGCAAGCCGGGAGGGAGGGGGCAGGGAGGGCCTGGCCTTCTCAAGGCCCGGAGGAGGGAGCCGGGGTTCAGGGCTCCCTCTCTCTCTGGCTGCCCTCAGGCGGGGCTGGTGGGTTCTGAGAAACAGGGCACTCTCAGAGTCGGGGTCTGGGTGTCTGAATTTGACCTCTTGGGCAGATGGGGCAGAAATCAGACTCCATCCTGAGAGCCCACTGGGGCAGGACCTGGGTCTGGGGCCAGGAGCCTGTATTCTGGCTTCTTCTCTGTCTGTGTCGTTGGGCGACTCCTTCCTTCTCTAGGCGGCAGTCTCCGGCCTGCTGAATGGAGGTTTGGGCCCAATGACATGAGGCCCCTTCCACAGAGCGGAGGGAGGCTGGGGACTCAGAGAAGGGGCTGGGGGAACTGGAGGTCAGGTCAGGAGTCCTGGTGGCATCTGTGACAGGCCCAGAGCCTAGTTCCCGTGCCACCCCACCCCCTCCCAGCTTCTCCTCTGCCCACCACACAGACCACAGCCTTCTAGCCTTCTCTTCTCCTTTTCTATTTTCAGACGTCCTAGAGTTCTGAGGAAGGCCCGGGCCTGCACCTGCCTGCCCGGGAACTCTGAGCTGCTGAGGGAGGCACCTCCAGAGCAGAGGAGGGGACAGCTGGGGCCCCGCTTCTGGGCTGGAGGAGGGGCCGCCCCATTGCCGGAACTGTGAGGGGTCCTTTCCCTGCCCTCGCCTGCCTCGGGGCACTGTTTCCTGCTGCAGCAGGGACTAACCAGGAGGCTGGTGGCGGGTGGGGCCGGGGAGGAATGCAGTCCTGGCCCTCCGCCAGAGGTTCACCACGACCAGGAAAGTCTTGGTGGCTGGGCCCGGCTGGGCAGGGAGCCTGCGACCGAGGCTCGTGGCTGGATTCTAGGTGCAGTGTGTTCACACTCCAGTCCTGTCCCTCATGGCTGGCTCTGTTGCAGGAGGCCAAACGCCTGCTTCCTCGTCTCCCCTGGGCCTACGACAGCTTCCTCCTGGAGCTTGCAGAACTGTGCCGGGGGTCCCGACCCCAGGAGTGGGAAGGGTTGGGGTCAGCGGTGGATGACTCTCCCCAGAGGGACATCCAGAATGCTTCTTGTCCCTCCTCCTTCCTACCCTCCAGAGTATACATTTTACTATGAGAGAGAGACAGAGCCAGAGACGGAGACAGAGCTGGACAGAGACTGACAGGGCGGCGCTGCGCTTAGATGGCCATGGCAGGGCACGGCTGCTACTGCTGCTCATGGACGTGGCTTCTGGGGGCAGGCCGATACCCAAATCTCCCCGCTCTGGCTTCAGAGTTTGGGGTCTCCAGCCTCAGGAGGGCCTCACTCTGATTCCGCCAATGACCTTGGACAAGCCTCCTCCGATCTCTGGGTCTCAGTTTCCCTGTCAACAAAATGTGAAGATTGGCCTAAATACCCTTCCAGCCCTAGCGCGTCTGGTGCCGATGTCCTGGCTGGGAAGTCGATTGGCTTCTGGGCTCAGGAGGCCTCAGGCTCAGTCCAGCAGCCTCAAAGCGGTTCTCCGGCAGCCTGGGCTCACCTGCTGTAGCCCTGGTAGGGAAAGGGTGGAGGGATGAAGGGACAGAGGCATTTTTGTTCCAGAGAAACAACTCCCCAGCAGAGGCTTAGAACATGCAGCAGATTGTACCAGAAATAGAGACACACGCACAGAGAGAGGGAAGAGCCGGTGAGAGGGAGATAGCAGCACAGAGATGCTCAAATCGGAAGACAGAGGCCACGGCAGAGATAAAGAGACGGGGCCACATACAGACAGAGGCAGAGATAATGAGAGAGAGAGATACTGAGACCAGAGCTGAGAGATAAAGGCAGGAGAAGGCGGACCAGGCCGTAGAGAATGGGAAGACAGAGCTGAAAAGCCAGGGACAGAGTGTTTTGCTTCCTGGAGGTCAAGCCGGACTCTGCTTTTCCCCCCCGAAAGGTGCCCAGTCTGGCTGTCCCTCTTCTGCCCACCAAATCTCCTTTGGGACTGGAACTCTCCCTGCCCCCAAGTCTAAATCTGCTCCAGACCTCACCTCCCTGGGCACAATGTGTGCAGAGGTGAGAGCCCGCACAGGCCTGAGGCTTCATGGCCTTGGGGCTTCATTAGAGGGTAGGGGTAAATGGTAAAGGGATGAGTAAAGGTCATCACCTGTATGGCGATGTGGGCAGGGTTGGGAGAAGATCAAGGAGATAGAAAGTCCAAAGGAAAATTTCCCCCTCTTTCTTAAATCAGGCATGAACTGTACGTCTCACTATTTAGGGAATGGTAGGAAATCTGGGGGTGGGGATGTGGGGGTGTGGGGGTGGGAGGAAGGTATTTAGTGTTGGGAGGAAGGAGGAGACACAAAGGGAGAAGAACAGAGCCGGGCAGGGATGGGTTTGGTTGAGCTGCAGTATGTTGTGTTGGGTTCAGTGTAGTTGGTTTGGTTTGCGTAGAATAGAACAGAGCAGAACCGTGTCGTGTCATGTTGAGATGGGATGGGTTGAATTAAGTTTAGTGTGGTTGAATGAATGGAGTTGGATTTGGGTTTGGTTGAGTGGCGATGAGCCGAGTTGCTTTGGCTTGAATTTAATAGAGTTAAAGTGAGTTGGGTTGTGTTGGGTCTGTTGGATTGAGTTGAGTGGAGTTGGGTTCGATTGAATTGGGTTAGGTTGGGTTTGGGCAGGTTGAGTGGAAATAAGTTGAGCTGAGTTGGCTTGAGTTGAATTTAGGAGAGTTGAGCTGGGTTGAATTACATTGAATTAGGTTGGGTTGGATAAGAAAGTTAGAAGACTCCTAGTGGACAGGAGTAAGGAGGAGTCCACCTCCCAGGAACTGTGTCCGGAGCTGTGTCTCAGGAAAGGGGAGTGAGATTCCAGCAAGAAGAGACCTAGTGAGGGGAGATGTCCACAGCTGAGATCTAAGCAGACCTGTGAGTCTGGGGTGGTTTGGCATATAAAAGGTCCGTCTCAGTGTTTCTTCACTTTCTTTTTATTACTTTACATTTCCATCAGTAATGAGGCTCTTGATGGCATGGGAAGAAGGGAATATCAGCATCTCATTGCATGTGTACATGTGCTCACGTGTGTGTGTGTGTGTGTGTGTGTGTGCGCGTAATTTGAAAAAATACCCAAAGGTGATTCTTTGCTTTTATTCATTCTTTTTTCTATTTTTTATTAATTTATTTTTACCTGATTAATAATCATGTATATTTATGGGGTACAGTGTGATGTTTTGATCTGTGTATACATTGTAGAAAGATTCAGTCAAACTAATTAACAAGTCCATCATCTCACCAACTTGTCTTTTTTTTGTGGTGAAGACTTTAAAAATCTATCTTTTTGGCAATTTTGGAATATACAATACATCATTATTGATTGTCACTGTGCAATGTGATAGAGCACTAAAACTTATCCTTCCAGTGTGGCTGAAACTTTGTATCCTTTGATCAACATCTTGCCTTTCCCCACCCCCGTCCTTCCCCCCCAGCCTCTGTAACCACCTTCCTATTCTCTGTTTCTATGAGATTGGCTTGTTTAGATTCCACATATAAGTGAGATCATGTAGTCATATGTTTTTCTGTGCCTGGCTTATTTCACTTAGCACAATGTCCTTCAGTTCCATCCACATTTTTGTGAATGTTTCCTTCTTTTCAAAGTCTGTGTAGTATTCCAGTGTGTATGTATACACCACACTTTCTTTATCCATTTATCCGTAGCTTCCATATCTTGGCTATTGTGAATAATGCCAAAATAAACATGGGCACGCGGATATCCCTTCAACATACCCCAAAGGTGATTCTTAAATGCCTCCCAGGCTAAAGCATGGTCCAGTTGAGAATCACTATCCCCTAGAATCTTCACTCCTGCAGAGAAGGACTTCTGTTTGGATGAATCCCTGGCAGGAAGATCTTTTAAGGAGAAGGAAGGGGGAGAGCAAAGATCAGAAGGTCTCTCCTCTCAGTCTCTTAACCCAACTCTTAGGCGGTAGACTTTGAGGAAAAGGAAATGTAGTATTAATAGTTATTGAGCACTTATTTAGATGCTAAGCATTTTCACCTCCACTGTTGTATTAAATCCTCACAAAATACTTCCATTTTACAGTAAAGGAACTCTGGCCCAAGGAATTCAAGCAACAAAGCCAACACTACACAGCTAGTGTGGTGTAAACCCAGGTCTGTGTGTCCCTTTATGCCAAGAGAGTGAGAGAAAACCAAAAGGATGGTTTTGGTTGGCATGACAACCAAAGGGTGGCAGAGGAGGTGAGCAGGAGTGAGGAGCTAGAGCAGGGTGGGGTGAACTGGTGAGTGAGTGAGCGTCGGAGGGACCTGGGGTGCAGACACGGTGGGCTGAATGGTCAGTCGGAGAAGAGGTGATAAGATGGGGGTGGGCATCCCAGAGACACCGTGTCAATCGAGGCCTAATCCTGGAAGCGGCAGCCTCAGCTGGGCAGCAGCAGGCCCAGGTGTGGTTTAGGAACCTTCAGCACTTGGGAATTGGGATCCTCCTAAGGAGCTGGGCAGGTGAGTCCTTGCAGGGGGGTTCCCAGCGCTCTTCCCCATTTTTGTCTTCTGGTCCTGAGCGTCCCCTCATGGTCTGAGAGCTCCTTGAGAGCGGAGGAGTCCAGGGGCCTGTCTGGAGGTTGGCCAAGACGCCATCTTCTGGTGTTTGTGGGACGGGCGGACGGGAACAAGAAAGAACCACAGAGCTGTGAGGTCACTCCTGAGTGTGGGTGCTGGGTGTCCTGAAGAGACGCCCAGTCCTTGTCCTGAGGGCAGCCGGGAGGGGGTTCAGGTTTGGGGGCTCTGGGGTGCCCACAGAGCCAGCGCTCCTGTCTTCAGAGGGTGGGCGGCTGTGGGCAGGCAGCTGCACGGTCCTATTCACCAGCCAGCTCGTTCTTGTGGTCCTGTGGTCCTGGCTGGGTGGCTGGGCCTGCCCCTTCCCCAGCGCCTCCGTGACTCACACACGCACCACTGGGCAGCCCCGTGCGAGAGCCCAGCCGGGTGGAGGGGAGTCGGGTCAGCCCCTCCCTGTCTGGGCACCCTGCAGCTCCTTCACTCGCTTGTTCGCTTGTTCGTTCTTGGTTTGAGAAATGTGCATTTGCGGGAGATGGGAAACGTAGAGAAGCCAGAGCCTGAAATTCTGCAACTGCAGCTCAACAACCAGTCGACTCTAAGTCACCTTACCTCTCTTTGCCGAGTTTCCCATCTGTAAAATGTGCCTAATGTTCTCGTACTGGGTAATGGAGAGGATCAAACACGAAAGTGTGTGTAAACTGTAATCGGGAGTTTACAGTCTATAAACATGTACGTGTGCACGTAAGATAGTCATTCATTCATTTGCTCATTTCATTAACAAACGTTGATGCAACACTTATGCAGCATCAGGGGCCTAAGTCTTTACAAGAATAAACTCACTTATCCTCAAAACAACCCTATGAGGATGGTACTAGAATTGACCCCATTTTATAGCAGAGGAAACTGAGTCACAGAGGGGTTAGTAACTTGTTCAATGCCAATAGCTAGTAAATGGTAGAGCTGGGATTTACACCCTTTGATTCCAGAGTATTTCATTCATTCATTCAATAAACATTTATTAAGTGCTTTCCCTCTATGTCAGGCCCTGGGCTCACAGAAAGGAACCACGCTTGGTCAGGGTGGTTGAGGTTCTCATCTCCTGGGGGTGGAGGTTGGATATGTGGGAGGCAATGTTTGGTTGTTGCCGTGACTGAGCTTGTTGTTAGCCAGCTAAGCTTTCTGCCCCGTGCAGGGCAGTCCTACACAAATTGCCAACAGTGCCCCATTGAGAAACAATTCAAGGAAAGAGTGCAGGCTTTGGAGTCATTGCAGACCTAGGTTGAGTCCCAATTCTGCCATTCCAAGACTGTGCGACTTGGACAAGTCGCTTCACCTCTCTGAGCCTCAGCTCCCACCTTTGAGAAACATGGCTGGAGACATTATGTATGGGAAGTGCCCAGCAGTATCTGGCGTGTCTTGGTTACTCAATACATGTGAATGTCCTTTCCTGCTCGAGCAACTACCAGGAAGTGCAGGGAAGGAGCAGCTTTGGCTTCCAGCATTCCTTTCTCCCTTTGTCCTGGGGAGGCTCTGCCGCAGGCTGGGCTCTGGACTCGCAGGAGTCTCTCATGCCCATGGCCCTTCCCTCCTCTCTCCATCCAGGCCCAGGGCCCAAGGCCAGCAGGCCGGCCTAACGCTCCAGCTCTGAGGCTCCAGGCGAAAGCCACTTCCTCTCTTGGAGCCCCGGCTTCCTTGGCTGTCATATGGAGAAACAGGGTGCTGGTCGGCAGCAGCTGTTTCTGCCAGCTCTGCATTCCTTTTCTCTCTTTTGGATAACTGCACCCAGTTTTCTTTTGGGAAACATCTTGCCCCCACTCTCAGTCACACAGGCACAGGGTCTAGGACTGGCCAGTCAGGATCAGGACATTCCATCTTCCTGACCACAGCAGTTGGTCCAGGGATGGGCACACGAGCTAAGCTGGAGCAATCAGACGTGTCCCAGGAACTTTTCTTGGGACTGCCTGGGAAGAGGCATCCTTTTCTCATATGAGGTTGGGGCACGAGAATAGCGTAAGCCCGGAGCTGCCTGAGTCCTCCGTAATGTCACCTGGGAACACCTGCCTGAGAGAAGCCAAACGGGGAACAGAGAGATGAGAGGGGGAAAGACGAGAGAGAGAGAACCTCACATGACACCTGAATGTAGCCATACCTGTCCCTAGATTTTCAGCTTGGGAAACGATACTTCCCCTTATTTTGCCAAAAGCAGTTGGAATTGGGTGTCCGTCACTGGTAATGGAAACGGTCCTGACTTATTCAGGGGCTGACAATGTCTGCATCAAAAGGTGGCTGTGTGGATAAAAGGAGAAGAATGATGTAAGGAAAAATGTTTTTCTAAATTGATATTTTCTAAATTGAACTTTCCGAATGACGGAAAGTTATTAACGAGGTGTTAAAGCAGGAACACACATTCCATGCAATGATGAGTCAGTCCAGTTGTATTTGAAAGGCTGAAGAGAATGGACTTTTACAGCCCTTGCCCGAGAACTGAAGAGTTAGTTCTTCGCAAGTCCGAATTCTTGCCTCCTACATTTTCAGTGCGGTGGGTACAGGTTCCCAGAGGATGGGGTGTTCTTGCATTGGGGCACAACTGTTTCTTATGCGACTTATTCTGAGGTTGGTCACTTTACAAGAGGCCACAGCACACGGAGGAAAGGTACCTGTCCTGTTTGGGCAAGTCTTTGTCTTGCGGTGAGTCTCTGAGTCTGTCACCGGAATGGGGCTGGATTGGGGCTCTCTTAGGGAGCGCCTGGCTCTGGCCCACTGTGGCCCTGCTATTCTCAGACCTTACCCCAGGACACAGGAAATCTGCTCACCTCCGGAGTCTGCCCCTGTGCTCCTTCCTGGATTCTCCAGGGAAGCCGCACGTGAGAAACCACAGCCCATGTCAGAGACTCTTTCTGGAGCCGGGCAGACACCGCAGGTTGGCTGCGGTTCCGACTCCCTGTCCCTTGTCTTCTAAAGAGTTAACTTCCCGACCTCCTTTGTGGCCAAGTGTGGCCACGTGACACAGTTCTGGTGAAAGAGATGTAAGTGGAGAGGTGCCTCTTCCCTCCAGTCCTTCCCTGCCTGGAACATGGGCGTGAGGTGCGAAGCGCAAGGAGGCGGCACATTCTGAGACTTGCGATAGGTCAGCCGCAGCTGGCCCGGGCTGCTTACCTCTGGGCTTCTTGTCATTTGAGAAAAAGAATCCACTCTCCTTTTTTCTTTTTTGGTTTAAGCCTCCAGGTTTGGGGCTTTTGTTATATGCAGCCAAATACATTCCTGACACACTAAGCTAGCACTTGCCTGCAACCATTCTCTTAAAGTCTTTCTAAGCGTCTAGTACAAGTTTTTTTTTCCTCCCCTGGATCTAATACCACAGTGACAGAATTAGATTAATTAGATGATTATTAATTATAATAATTCTACCACTAACGATTATTTACTGAGTGCCTCCTGAGTGCTAGGGATTGAACTAAGTTATTTTATCCTCACAAGGGTCCCAGGAAATAGATACTATTATTATCCTCATTTTCAGATGAGGAAACTGAGGCTCAGAGATGGCAAATGACCAGCTCAAAGTCACACAGCTAGAATACTGAAGCTGGGCTCTGAACACAGGTCCATGGACTTCAAAACCCCTGTTCCTCACCTTCAGCACGTCTAGTTCCACAGGCTTATTTAACAGGTAGGGAAACTGAGGCCCAAGAGGACGAGTTACTTGTCCAAGGTCACACAGTGATTTCATGGGATCATGTTCCAAGAAATCATATCCTCTGGGTCCCCATTCCAGGGCTCTTTCTATGATATCCTGCTGTTTAGCAAATGACAGGGCTTGAAGTCTAGGCCAAGTCTGGCAGCAATGGGAGCTACTGAAGGTTCTAAGCAGAGTTACGAGGGTGTTTCACATGCAAAAGGAGGGCTGTGAAGACAGCTCCTCTTCCCTTCCTTCAACTGTGGTGGAGGAGGAGGGGGATGAGGGGTTTGACGTTTGACAGCCCCAGCAACCTCCTGAACAACTGTCGCCCTTTAGCCAGACAATGGCTTTTTCCCCTGGCTCCTCCGTCACAGATGGCTGGGCCCTGTGATCCTGAGAGCTGATGTCTGAGGCTCTGCAGATTACGCTGATGGTGGAGGCGGGCTGGGGAGGATGCCAGTGGCCTGATCACTCGGCCATCCTGTGCCAATCAGATGGCGCCAGCTGCCTAGTGGAGAGGTCTGTAGGACAGGGGACCCTGCAGTGGAAACTCCCCAGATGAACTTGGGGACTCTCCACTTACCAATCTCCTGCTTGTTTATCTTTCTTCTTGGCCCGCCCCCACCAGGATTTGGGTGTTTGTTTTATAGATTCAGGGTTTGGGATCCAAGAGAGCTGGCGATGGGGTGTAGCAGGGAGTTAAGCTTGTAAATGTTGAAATCAAACAGACCAGGGCTCAAAGCCCAGCTCTACCACCTATATAGCCTGTGGCCTTTAGCAAGTCAGTTAATTTTCCTGTTTACAAAAATGGGGACAAGAAGAAAATCTACCTCATGGGGCTGTTATGAGTTAGAAAGGAAATGATGCACCAAAACCCTTTAGCATAATGTCTGCCACATGGTAAGTGCTCCAGAAGGGGTTATGACTCCTCCCCTTCCTCCTCACTGCATGATCTAGGGAAATCTTTGAGCCTCAGTTTCCTTTTTTGCATAATGGGGATTATGCTACCTTCCTCTGGGAGGTGCTGTGAGGATGTCAATGAGAAAGGGATGTAAAAACATATTGCGATTCTCAGTTCTTAGCTTTTCAGCTGAGCTATGTTGCTTAAATTGGACCTCCCCATCCCAGCCAATCATCACCAAACAGGGCATTTCTGTTTCCTCTTAACTCCACTGGCTGGCGATGCTGGGGCTTAAGTACGTGGTACCTGGTATTCCAGAACAAAGGGTTCGGGCCTTGAAACCTAATCCTTATTAGCTGTGCACCAGGGGCAAGCCACTCCAGCTCTGCACCTCACTTTTTGTTCTGTCAGTGAAAGTGACGATACTGACATCACGGCACTGTTGAGAAAAACCACATGTAATAGTGCTTTGAAAATACATAGTACGCTGCCCAGCACATAATAGATATCCAAGAACTATTAGCCATTATTATTACCTCCAGTGGTCAACCCTAGCTTGGTACTGAGTAGGTAAAGTGGAGGAGGAAGAGAATTTTCCGTGGATCCCTTCTTAGGTAGGGAATGGAAGGGAGGGTGGTTAAGAACTAACATTGAGATCCTACTGGAGGCCGGGGATGTTCACATAGACCTTATTTTGTTCTCACAATAACTCTTGCAAGAATGGAATCATTAACCCCATTTTGCAAATGGGGAAACTGAGGCCCACAAGGGGCACTTAGCTGCTTAAGGTCACACTGAGAGCTTGGGTGGGGGTGGGGGACTGGGATTTGAAGAGATGTGGGGTTGATTCCAGAGCCTTCCTGTCTGACTGTCAAGCTACCTGCAGAGGTGGGGCTGGGTGGGGCTGTGTCCATGAGTGATTCAGGTGAGAGTCAGCTCCGGTTTTCCAAATAATGGGTGGGGCCCAGCAGGGGTGAGCCCTCTCCAGGGGCATTAAAATCCAGGCTCCAGCTAGGGTGAGCAGGGGCGGGGGTATGCAGAGAGAGGAGCCCCACCCCTTATCACCAGTGGGGTGTAGGGCAGGGGGTCCTTCCTGCCTCAGCTGGGAGGGGCTCAGGGACTGAGGTGGAGCTGGACCTGTGGGGCTGTTGAGGGTGCTTGCCCATGCGCTCAGCTGGGAAGGCAGGGAAACTGAGGCAGGCACTGATACTTTTGGTGGTTGTCATAGCCGATGGGTGGGTTGGCAGTCATCTTGATGAAGCTGACCCTGAACCCTCACTCCTTCATAGAAGGTCTATATTTTTTCATGTATTTACTACTCATACTCATTCATCACTTTATTTAAGCAGCCAGCATTCCTGGGATGTCTTCTATCTGCCAGATCCCATGCTTGGCCTTGGGGAGACAAGATGTTCACAGCCCAATAAGGTGAGCGAGGGACAACACAATCCAGTGTGGCACTGCTGTGGCCAGGAAAGGCACAGGAGCTTCCCAGAGGAAAGAGGAGGAGGGAAGCAGGTCAGAGGAGGCTTCCCAGGGGACGCTGGAGCTGGCCTTGTCCAGTGAGTGGAAGCTCACCATCCTGAGGATTAGCAAATTTTCCTAGACATTTAGGCCACAGGCTTTGCAGTGGAGGGACAGGAAAAGGTGGCCCTGTGCTGTGGACCCTTCTCCAGGGCTGGGAAAAGGGCTAGACCAGACCTCCCCCCTGTGTATCCAGTTGCATGCTGGACCCCTCCCCTGAGGTGGAGCCAACACAGGAAGTCCAAGTCCAAACTCCACTACCCCAGCCAGCCCCTCAGCGGCAAGCCAGAAACCTGGGTGTCCTCTACACCGTCTTCCCCCCAGCTCCAGTGCTAATCGGTCACCAAGCCTTGGCACTTCTGCCACCATTTCTCTCTTGTACCTTCCCCGCCCCTCCCCGCTCAGTCTGGCGCCTTCCCTGGAGGGCTGTGCCAGGCCCTGCCTGCTGTCTCAGCCTCCGTCCTCTCCTTCCTTGTGTCCATCTTGAGATCTGCTGTGCTGCTCACGGAGCCTGGCCACGGTGAGGGCCCCATCACTCTATGCTGGAATTGGACCCTCTTCAGGGGCCACCTGATCTGCTCATTCTGTTGTTCAAATGGGGAAACAGAGGGCCAGAAACTTGTCTAAGGTCACACCATGGAAGATGTGAGACTTGAACTCAGTTCTCCTGATTCCCAGGTGAAGGCTCTTCCTCGCTGATGCCAGGGCCACACAGGTGCTTGCTGTTTTGAGTGCGGGTGGGTGGCTGGGGAGTGAGGAGTCAGCAGAAGGTACAAGTGTGATAACTTGCTGGGCCCAGGGCCCAAAGGAGGGAGGGCCTGGGAGTGGATGATGGAACCTCATCCAAGCCCTTGTCTCCTTTCTTAATAACTAGAAAAGTCCCCTTTTCTTTGGGCTCCTGGACCCCTAAATCTCCACCCTGACCCTGTCCCTTTTGCTGATGATCCCATCTCCTTGCCCTGGCTGGGTGGGTATCAGAAGGCCCCGGTCTGGGGTGGTGTGGAAGGCTGAAGCCTGTCCTAGCCCCCGCAGGGCCCCAGGCCCTCGACCTGTCCCATCCCTCCCCGGGTCTGCTCTGGCTTGCTCTATGTCCCTAGGGCAGCTGGCTTTTGTCCCAGTGGATCATGGGAACAGCTTGGGTGGGGCAGAGGAGGGGCTCCCCAGCAGGTCTCACCTTTGCCACCTGGCATGGTTCCTACCCTGCACCCAGGCTGCTTGGGAACTGGCACAAGAACCTCTGTGGGGCCCATAGGATGGCTGGGTGTGCTGGGGAAACTGAGGGAGAGAACCTGTGGGTGTGGGGACCAGGAGACTCTGTGTGACCTTGGGCCTAAACCTTCCCCCTTCTAGGTTCGGTTTCCCCAGCCATGAAAAAGGGGAGCTGAGACTGGGACTCTGGAAAGTCAGAGGTGGCTGTGAGTCCAGCTAGAGCACCAACTCGGGCCAGCCCTGGGATCTGAGTTCGGAGAGCTTTGGAAAAATTGTTTCCTGATAACTGGGCACCTACTGCATGCCAGGCGCTGCGCCAGATCTGTGTGCATTACCTCATTGAATCTTACAAGCACCCTCTGGGATGGCTTTTGTTTATGCCCATTTTATAGATGAGAATACCTCGTCCAACGTGACACAGCTGTAAGCTGTGGAGTCTGGATTTGAACTCAAGTCTCCTGGACTTAGAGCTTGTGCTCTTCGTTTCAGGCAGAAACCTGTGGCCTCAGAGGACAGAGTCCAGCCCCAGGGGAGAATTAAGTCCTTCCAGTTGGGTCTGCCCGAGGAGCAGCGAGTTTCCCGTTCAGGAAACCATGTGCAGGCCAGGCTGGACCGCTGGGCTTCCAGCCCTCTCTCCTTTCTGCAGGGCAGGGTGTGTGGTTCAGACTAGCCGCTTCCATTCTCGGTTCTGTCCCCAGGCCGTGGGTGACCTCAGTGTTGCACATGGTCTCTGAGCCTCAGTTTCTTATCTACCAAATGGACGCATTTCTGGTGCCACAGGGCTTTAGAAGCCCAGGCGCTTCGAGGATCTCGGGTGAAAAGCCGCCTTAGCAGTGATCATGCAACAATCAATAAAGGGTCTCGGCTGGGGCGGGGGCAGAGGAAGTGAGCGGCGGCGGCCGAGGTGACAGCTGGAGGGAGGGGCGGGGGTGGAGCCCGGGATGGGTGGGAGGGGGCGGGCCGGAGCTCCGGGGCAGTGTTAGAGACGCACCCAAGGAGCCGGCAGTCTGTGTCCCGCACCCATCACTGCCCGCGCCATGAGCCGTGAGTCCGACCCCGGTGCCCCCGAGCGCCCAGGAATCCTCTTGTCCTCCTGGAGGAGCCTTGAATGCCAGGCTCAGCCCCGCGTCTCTCTCCTCTGCAGGGAGGAGTCTCTGGCTCCGCTTCTCGCTGTTCCTGCTCCTGCTGCCGCCGTCCCCGGTCCTGCTCGCGGACCCCGGGGCGCCCACGCCAGGTAGGTGGCCCCCTCCCTGCCCACGGGCAGCCCCCTTCCCTCCGCACGTCTTCCCTCCAGCGGGCCCGGCTTCCCCTTTCTGCTCGCGGTGCCTGGGAAAGGGGAGGGGGGCTGAGTCTGTCGGTGGGATGGGGGCTCTCTGAAGACCCCGGGGGGTGTGGCCTTGGCTCACGGGCTACCGGGAAGACGGCAGACTGGGATCTCGTGCTAGCGTGAGGATAAGGGACAGCCCCCTTACATCCCCCTCACCTGTTCTGGGCCCCCAACTGTCCCAGCAGCCTCCGCCCCCAACAACCCCGCTGTTTCCTGTGGGGCCCTCTTTCAGAGGAAGCGCGGGGCGCCCAGGGGAAAGCGGGCTGGCCAACGAGTTCCCTTTCTCCAGCCTCTAACCGTCTGGGAACCCATCCTGACCCCTAGCCCCTGTGGAGAAGGTGTCCCCTGGTGAAAACCCCGGGTGCACCAGCCATTGGGGAAGAGGGGAGGTGGAAGCACATTTACGGAGCCCAGCTGCTTCCTCTGGGTTCTAGTCCTCACCTGTGACGTCCCCACTGAACAGATGAGGAAACTGAGGCTCAGTAGGTGTGACAACCCCTCACCCCCAGGCTCACACGGTACATGGTGGGCTCAGGATTTGAACTCAGGTATCTGACTCCAGACACTTCGCAAATTCTTTACAGAAAAGCTTACCATCCCCTTCCCCACAATGGATTCTGGGCCCCTTTTTGTTTCATCTCCCAGAGTTTGATGCAGAAATTCCACCCCTCTCTCCTCCGTGCTAGGTGGAGGAATTCAGCAACTCTCTTAGCCAACCTTCCTCCCCCAGCTCACTGCATGTGTGTCTGTGTGTGTGTGTGTGTGTGTGTGTGTGCTCATGCATGCCCAGCCTGGACATAGCTTCCTCCACCACCTGGCTGTGTGACCCACCCCTCTCTGGGTCCCCATAGCTTCCTCCAGCACCTGGCTGTGTGGCCCATTTCTCTCTGGGTCCCTATTTCCCATCTAAAAAGAGGCCAAGAGCCAGTGGGAGGGGGCAGAGGGAGTCTGAGCTTTGTGCTCCGGCTCTAGGGATGCTCCAGGGATTTGGTGCTCAGAGGAGACAGGAAAGATACCTACATGGACCTCAGATCAGACCAAGTTTCCCAGAGGAGAGGATTTGAGTGGGTGGCATTTGGGGAAGTCATGGAGAGGTTGGAGGGTGCTCTAGGAAAGGGTTTGGGTTGGGAAAAGCCTGGTTTGTGGAAAGAGAAGGAAGATGCATGTGTCCAGCACTTTATAGTTTACGAAGGCTGGCTGTGAGCATCCACTTCTTTGGCCCTGCCAGGGAGATGTGTTAGACCCATTCTACAGAAGGGGACTCTGAGGCCCAGCAGGAGAGAACCTACTTTTCTGGGGCCCCGCAGTGAGCAGTGGCTGAGCTAGGGCTGATCAGGCTGCCTCAACCACCCATCTTGTCAGTCCCCAGTCATCCCAGCACTTCCTCTGAGGCCCTATCCGCCTCCCCCCGGCTCCCCCCCACTTCGGGTACGAAGGGCCCTGCCCCACCTTTATTTTTCGTCTACTCACTAATGCACAATGAGCCATGGTCGTGCCATTTTGGGTTTTGCCTTTTCTTTTTTTTACCTTTATTTTTTATTTGTATATATTCATGGGGCACAAGTGCAATTTTGCTACATTGATATTAACATATTGCTGGTTTTTGCCTTTTCTACTTACTTTTATATAATTAGCGTTTAAACGGAATTGTTTTTTTCATTCCTGAGGGCTTGCTTTATGCCAGTCTTGGGCTGGGGCCTGGAGACACAGAGCTGGGAGGATGGTGGCGACAGAAATGTCAACACACTGTCATCCAAGGGGATCAGGGCAGCGGCTGAGGGGAGCACAGGGGTGTGCAGGGCTCAGGGAGGGAGCAGCTGCCTCTCAGTGCGAGGAATTGAGGGGGGCTTCTTGGAGGGGGTGACATTGGAAATGGACCTTGAAAGGGGTGGCAGAGGGGGGACTCTTGGCTGAAACACCATACGTGGTAGTGGGGAGCGGGAGGATGAGGATGGAGGAGGATGGATGACTTGGGGGTGAGACTGGAGGCCGGGAGTGCAGTATGAAGGCTCCTGCAAAGATCCAGGGAAGAATGGGTGACAAGAAGGGAACAGGGGCAGGAGGGCAGGGCTGCCTTCGCACCCCAAGGCTGTGAGTACACTGAGGAGATGAAGATATGAGGGCTGCAGACTCACCTGAGAGGGCAGGTGAGGTGAGCTTGCTGCTTTTGCCTCTTTTTGGGCAGGATATGGAGTCAGCTAGGAGGCAGGGCTGTGCCGGCGGATCCTTAATGCTCAAGTTCTTCCCCTCTTGCCCCTGGACTTGGCTTAGGGCTGGCTCCCTGGGTAGGGATAGGGCACGACCTGATGACCAGAGCTGCCTGCAAGGCAGAGGAGCGGGAGGCCAGCTGACGCTGGCACATGGGCTGGGGACTCAGCAGTGCCAAAGCCTCCCTGCCGCCTGCTGTCTCCTTATCTCCAGTGCCAGCTGGGTCTGCGGGCCAGGCGGGGGCTTCCTCCCCAGCTAGGCTCTTCCAGCTGCTGGGTGCAGCTGTCTGGGCCTGGTGCACTGGTGCTAGGTGTAGGGACTGGGGCCCAGGCCTGGCTAGTCAGGGCCCCTTTTTTCTCTTTTGCTGCCAGGCCTCTGGAGCTTCTCTAAATATTATTCTTAGGGGATTTGGGGCCAGCTTCCTCACTGGGCTCTCTTGCAGACTGCTGCCTCCGCATCCTGGAGTACTTGGTGTTCTGCGGCTGTGCCTGTCCGTTAGTCACGCTCAGCCCGGGCCTGCAGCCCTGGCTCTCGGGCTGGGGGTTGTTTCCTTGCCCGAGTCGTTGGAAGGGGTCTGGAGCCAGGCAGTCCTGGATGGCCCTCATCTGGGAATGTGGACTGACTGCTTGGCCTTGGGGTCCCGTGTGTCTCATGTGCGGTGTGGTTGTGCTGGTCACCCCCACCTCCAGGTGCCTTGAGGACTCAGTGAGAACAGGTTGTAAAGCTCTCTGCTGACGGGGCAGGGCAAACGCATTGGTGCAAACAACGGAGAGGGTTAGACCGGCTACACCCAGGGTAGAAAAGGGGACAGGGTGGCAGGCCTCCTCTGAGCCCGCCTGCTTCAACCCTTTCGTGGGATTTACCGGAAAATGAGGCCCCGAGGGTGGAAGGGGTTTGCCCGAGGACACACAGCCAATAAGAGAAGCCACTCTCTAGTACCTATTTCCGGAGCACCTGCTTGGTGCCTGGCCCTGTGCTGTCTGTGGGGGACTTAATATGAATTAGACTTGGTGCCTGCATCCCCCCAGTCCTCTTTCTTGACGAGCAGGGGTGTCCTGCCCTGAGCACAGAACTGGGTTGGCATGAAAGCATGTAGGACTGGAGTTAGAATGCAGGAAGGCCTTCCTGTATGAGTAGTTCCCAGAGGTCTACTGGCCGAGGCAGGACCTCTGGAGTCCTCGTTTCATTTGTTCAGGATTTTCAAGGTTCACCTTGAAGGAACAGTAACAAACCTGCCAGGGGGTCATTCCCAGCCTGTGGCTCAAGGTGACTCTCTCTTCCCATCTGTTTCCCAAATCTAGGCCTGGGCTCCTCCAGGAGGAGGAAGGTAAGGGAGGAGAAGCGGGTTTAAGTCTCGGCTCTGCAACTTCAAAGCGGTGGGGTCTGAGCAAGTCTCCTGCCCTCTCTGTGCTTGGCACTCCTCACTGTGCAATGGGGAGTCTCGCCCGCCTCTCCCTGGGGTGTGCAGGGCAGACGGATGAGGGGCAGGTATGTGAGGTCTTGGGCTTGGTAGGCTAGAGCCCGGCTTCCCCGGCCTGACAGTGGCAGGACGTCTGGCTGGCGTCAAGCAGCACCCAGTCTCCTCTCGGCCTACCCTGCCACCCTGGGGCCCAGCGGCCGCTGCTGTCCTTGCTGGGAGAACTTTCTCTTCCCTGGGGCAGCTGGTGTTTATGGAAAGAACGTGGGGGAGGCGGGAGGGAGAGCTGGCCAGCTGGTCTGGGAGGGAGGAGCCGCCACTCAGGACAGCTTCTCTTGGCAGGAGAGGGATGTGGGCAGCCACTCGGGTCTGCAGCGTGCCTGCTGGGCAGCACCCTGGGGCTGTGCACAGCAGAAGGCCTTCCTGGGGGACCTCAGAGAGCTGCTGAGGGCGGGGAAGATGATGGACTCTTTGGCCAAGCTGCGGGTAGCCAGTCTCCTCACTTCGTTTTATTTATTCCACAAACATCTGTTAAGCTCTGGCCACCACATCTGGACCCGGGACCTGGGTTGAGCCCCAGCTGTGTGCACGGCCTGTGACAGGGGAAGGGGCGGGGTCTCTTCTCTGGGAAGCCTGTGGTGGACAGCAGGTCACATTGGAACCCGGAGCCAGACGGGGACAGTGGGAGGAGTGAGTGTGGACATGCAGGGGAAGCTTTCTGGGGGAGGCAAGGCGTGCTCTCAGTCCAGAGGGTCAGGTGGATTTGGAGGCATTTATCAAGGAGGAGCTACATTCTGCGTAAAAGTAAAAGACGGATGAGCCCGTCAGGCTTGGGTTTGAGGGAGGGGCTGCCAGGGCGTGCCTGGGCTGGAGGTACTGCTAGATCCCTGTTGTGGTGGGGACGGGGAGTTGAGCCCCGAGGAGCCAGTGCCTTCAGCAGCCCCAGTGCCCTCTGAGGGGTAGGACTGGGGCTTGTGTGCCAGAGCGGGGAGCGGGGCAGCGGGGCGCAGGGGCTGCTGTGCGGACGAGTTAGCCTGAGCAGAGTGTCTTGAGCAAGGAGGAAGGCACAAGGAGGAGCGTCCCTGCAGGGGCGAGGAGTCCTTCCTTGGAGGCATCAGATCCCTGAGCCAGCCGGGGGGTCATCTTGAGGCTCCATGGCCTTTCTGGGCCTGTGGTCCTGCCTGCCAGGTCCCTCTGGGGCAGCCTGATAAGACCTTTTTGTCCTGCCCTCTTCCCATCTGCCCCTCCCCCCAGCCCTGCGGAGGCCACACAGATGCCATTGTGGGGCTGTGGGGTGTCGCCAGGGCTGAAGCAAAACTATTTGCATGATTCCTGTGACTCTTGCTTGTTTGTGTATGTGTATGTGGAGGGGGTGAGGGGAGGCGCTGGGGGCCCAGGGAGACCCTGCCCAGGCCAAGCCCTATGCTGCGAAGTGAGGGACTGCGATGGGGGTGGGGTGGACACAGGTCTTGCCCAGGGCCATGTCCTCTGATCACAGCGTCCCGGTGTCATCCTGGGTTGTTCCGCCTTTTGCTACCCTCTTGACCCCCAATAATCAGTGGCACAAGTTCCCTGGGACGTTGCCCCTGAGCCCAGATAAGGAAATGTGTTCATAGCAGGGAGCCTGGCATTTTCTGTGTCGCCCAGGAAGGAGCCTCCTGCTCGAGCCAGGAGTCCTGGGGGTGCCCGGCTCTGTGCTGTTCCCTCGGCCAAGCTGCCACCTCTCCCTGCCGCTCGGTCCCCGGGTCCCCATGCTGAGCAGTGAGGGGTCTGTGTGTGGGGTGGGGGGTGCATCTGAACGAACGTGAGGAGTCTCTGACTTTGCTGCTGAAGAATCACTGAGGCAGTGCAGATTTGGGCGAGTGGTCAGATGCAGGGAGGGACTTCCTTGTGGGGTTTCTCCAGGATGCAGGAGGGTGATGCCAGAGCTCCACTCTCCCTTCAGGAGATTCCTCATGTCTCCCTGTTCCCTTGGCCCGTGATCGTCCTCAGGGTCCTAGAGCCTGGACCCAACTGGACTTGGTCTGGGCCTATGGGGAGTGGGGCCGAGGCAGCGGGGACTGTGGACTCCCGCCCTCCCTCATTCCCCACCCGGTCCCCAGAGTTCCGGAAAACTTCTTTCTTTGGACTTGATTCAGTGGTCCCCAACCTTTTTGGCTCCAGGGACTGGTTTCATGGAAAACAATTTTTCCACAGACGGGAGTAGGGGGATTTGGGGGGTGGGAGGGCTGGGGAGGGGTTAGTGACATGGGGAAAGAGATGGAGCTCAGGCCGTGATGCGCCGCCCTGTTTTCCTAACGGGCCAAGGGCCCCGGGGTTTGGCGACCTCAGAATTGATTGCCGAGTCTGGGGGGGTGGAGTGGAAGTGAGGGGATGGGCATTTGGTCTGGTGTGACTTGCTGGGTGACCTGTTTGGCTGTCACTTTTTCTGGCCTCAGCTTCTGCATCTGCAAAGTGGGTATTATGATATCTGCTCCTCCCTCCCTTCTGCAGAAATGGAGGGATGGTGGGAGGTCTCATTTTCCCAGTGCCCCAGTGCTCAGAGCTTGGGGGCTGGTCTGGGATGACCCCCCTCCCAGTCCTTGTTCCTTTTCTGAACCCCACCAGCCCCGCCCTTGCTTCTGGGCTCTGACGAGGCAGGAAGTGAATGCTCTAGAAGCCTGTGGCTGCAGTGTCTTATCACTGTTTCCTAACCTTCCATGCCATAGCCTGGGGCCTGGACTCTTCCCCTGTCCCCCTTTGATGGCACTAGGGAGGGAGGGGACTTCCCGTGGGGGCCCGGATGTGGCCTGGGCTGGAGAGCCAGAGTGGGTCCTGGGGGGGTTATGTTCATGGCTATGGGAACAGGGAGGGCCCTTAGGGGAACTCTGAAGTTCAGAGAAGGGTTGCTCGGTGCTTTAGGACAGACTTGCAACTTGAGTGCATGCCTCTGGCCCCTCGTTCGCCCATCCAGGGCCGGGTGGGGTCAGGAGGCCACCCTCGCGTGGTCTCTGATCCCCGTTTCTCACCCACAGTGGACCCCTGTTGTTACTATCCGTGCCAGCACCAGGGCGTCTGTGTGCGCTTCAGCCTTGACAGCTACCAGTGTGACTGCACCCGCACGGGCTATTCCGGCCCCAACTGCACCGTCCGTGAGCCGGGCCTCCAGCCCCCGCTCCTCTCCTGGGCCTCCTGCTCCCCTGGGCTCCTCCTCCCGGACCCCCGTCTCTTGCCCTTGTCTCTGGCCATGGCCCCATCCTCCTTCCTTTCTTGGTTTTGCCCCTCTTCCTGACCTGGCTCCGGCATGGGCCCTTGCTCCTGGTCCACCCTCACTCCCTGGTTCTGGGCTGTCTGGGGTCTTCCCACCTGCCCTGGGCCCTGTCTTCATGCCTGGTTCTGGCTCTGTTGTGTTCCATCAGTACCCCCTGCCCCATGGGTGCCACCCTGTTCCATCCTGGCCCTGGTCCTCAGTCCCCGTCTTCCACCCTGGCTGCTTCTGGTCCTGCCAGGAGGCCCCGACTGAGTGGCTCCCAATGCCCCTGCAGCTGATCTGTGGACCTGGCTCCGGAATTCTCTGAGGCCCAACCCCTCTTTCTTCCACTTCGTGCTCACTCACGGGCGCTTGTTCTGGGAGTTTGTCAATGCCACCTTCATCCAAGACCTGCTCATGCGTCTGGTACTCACAGGTGGGTGTGGGGCAGGGGCCCCCCAATCTGGCAGAGCAAGAAATCCTGCCAGTTCTTGGGATTCTTGGTGTTTGATAAGGTCAGTGGGTGGGGAGGGTCTATGATGCCAGATAAAACAAGCCCCAACCCGAGAGGAGGCGGGGAAGGGGAGTGGAACTGGGGTGGGAACACCCTGTCACCGTTATTTTTGTTCTCTACAGTGCGTTCCAAACTTATCCCCAGCCCCCCCACCTACAACGTAGCACATGACTACATCAGCTGGGAGTCCTTCTCCAACGTGAGCTATTATACCCGCATTCTGCCTTCTGTGCCTGAAGGCTGCCCCACACCCATGGGGACCAAAGGTAATGGGACTGGGGTCAGTGGCTGGGCCTTGGGGTTACAGGAGGTGCTCAGTTCTCCTCTTTGGGAAAAGCAGGTAGAAGAGCAAATTGTTGGCCCATCCCACAGATGGATGGACCAAGGCAAGACATATGGCATGTTCAGAACCAGGGCTGGGAACAGGCAAGGGCAGCAAAGGGTCTTGTCTGAGGTCACCTAGGAAGTCAGTGGCAGAGTC
This sequence comes from Varecia variegata, assembly GCA_028533085.1. Taxonomy (NCBI): domain Eukaryota; kingdom Metazoa; phylum Chordata; class Mammalia; order Primates; family Lemuridae; genus Varecia; species Varecia variegata. The sequence goes on from CM052443.1 coordinate 118,801,682, forward strand.
AGACTAATGTCTCCATAGTTCCAGGGTGCCTCTTTGCTTCAACCTTGTCCTGCTGGGGTGGGAGTGACTTAAAAGTTGAAATGTAGGAAGGAATGAACAGTGTGCTGTTTATTGGGTACTAATTCTGTTTGATCCTTTCCTAATGTAAATAGTTTTACATGTTTTGCCAGTGTAGGGTACAAATAAAGTCACATTTTTTTCTCTCATTGCCCAAGACTCCACTTGGCCTCATTGGCAGGGGTCTTCCTCCTAAGGCCTTCTTCTCACTCCACCCCTAATTGTCCAAAAACCTGGGGGTTACTCAGTTCAGACCCACCTGTTCAGCTTCAAGTACAGAGAGGAAAAGTCTCCATCTCTGCTATACTTCACTTCCTGCCACATGGTGTCGCTGTTGCACACTGGTCCTGTGCAGCCCTGTGTTTGTGTGCTTTTGTGGGTTCAAAACCTTGCACATGTGTTAATGCCCCTACTTGGGTCTTGAGGGCACTGCTCTGATGGTTGTCACTCACAAGTTAGCTGCTATTTCCAAAGCATGACCATTCCACCAGGATACCTGGATCTTGCCAACATTTTGTTGGAATCAATCCTTGTCCAATGTCAATGAGTGATGATTCCAAATTATGGCGTACAAATCATTCCCTCTAACTTCCCTTTTAGTGGGTTCCCTTTGGGGGGATATCTTTTCCTTCCAAGGAACCCAGTTGTCCATCTCAATCCAAAGAATTTCTGTTGATCTTGAACCTTCAACATTGGGCCTCACCTGAGGTATTGTGAAGGGATGCCTTCACCAGAACTCAAAACATTCCACTGTTCCTTTCTGTAAGGGCTTTGGATGCCAACTCATCTGACTTTGACATAATTAAGGAATACTTATAATGACAGGCACCTGCTTCAAGATGACTTGTTGTCTTTATCCCAGACATAGAAAGACTGAATCATTTAAAATAGGTTGGCAAACTATGGCCTGCAGACCAAATCCAGCCCATCCCCTGTTTTTGCCAATAAAGTTTTATTGGAACACAGTCACACTCATTAGTATACGTATTGTCTATGGCTGCTTTCCTGCTATAACAGCAAAACTGAATAAATGTGACAGAGACCATATAGTCTGCAAAGCCTGAAATATTTTCTATCTGTCTTTTCACAAAAAAGGTTTGCTAACCCCTGATTTAAAAGATTCTACCCCCTGCTTCTCTGTCATGCTTATGTTATCTGTTGCAACCCTCAAATCCACTGTGACAAATGAATATCATTTGCCCAGATTTAAAGATGAAGAAAGTGAGGCTCTGAGAGATGAGATAACTTATCTATGTTCACACAGTTAGCAAATGGTGTAGTCAGTTGCAAACACAGGGCTAGGGAGCCCATGTTCTTTTTTTTTTTTTTTCCTTTTTGGTTAACTTTTTCATTGTGGAGAGATTGCACATACACACAAAAGTGGAGAGAAAAGTGTAATGAACTACATACCCATCTCCCAGTTTCAACACTTACCCACAATTTGCCAATCTTAACTTCATCTAGCCCCGCTCATATTTTTACAAAGTATTTTAAAGCAAATTTCAAATATCATGCCACTTAACCCATAAATACTTCTAGGATCTAAGGTGTTTTGGTAGAGAGGGGCCTACCTGGTGGTGGTGGGAGAAGGTCTCGAGGAGGCCCCTCTGGGCTTCCTGCCTGGGCCAGTTTGCTGGGTGAGCCTAGAAGCTCAGGGCAGGAAGATCCAGGCAGTAGCAGCTACTGCTCTTTCCTACCCCTCAACCAGGGAAGAAGCAGTTGCCAGATGCCCAGCTGCTGGGCCGTCGCTTCCTGCTCAGGAGGAAGTTCATACCTGACCCCCAAGGCACGAACCTCATGTTTGCCTTCTTTGCACAACACTTCACCCACCAGTTCTTCAAAACGTCTGGCAAGATGGGTCCTGGCTTCACTAAGGCCTTGGGCCATGGGGTGAGTACCCAGGAGGGACTCGGGACTGCTCTGGACCTAACTTAGCACATGCATGTCATTGATAGTGGGCCGGGAACCAGGTGAGCTGAGTGGCCCCCTCTCTGCCCTCAGGTAGACCTTGGCCACATATATGGAGACAATCTGGAGCGTCAGTATCAGCTGCGGCTCTTTAAAGATGGGAAACTCAAGTACCAGGTAGTGCTGGGCCTGGGGGTGGTGCAGCGGGAAGGGTCTCCCGTGGTCTCCCCTGGCAAAGGCTGCTGGGGGGCCCAGGTCATGCCTGAGAGGGCCGGTCACAGGAGCGGGAGGTGTGTGCCAGGAGGGGAGACAGTAAACTCTGGGAGAAGGTTCCAGGCACGAGAAACAAACAAGGAGCAGATCTGGCCTCCCATGTCCTCCTGGGAGGTGGATTTTGGAGCTCAATAGGAGATGGACATTTGCAGTCTGAATTTACTCATTTAATTATTCCACAGTATTAACTGGGCATTATAATATGCCTGGCACGGGGGATTGAGCAATGACCATTATAGTTATGGGCCCTGCCCTCAAGGAAGCACAGAGATAAACTCTAGGATGCTAGTTCTATGACGACATCTTGTCTGAACTGCCAATGTCCAACAGAAATGTCATGTGACCCACATACGTAATTAAAAATTTCTAGTGGCCACATTAAAGAAGGTAAAAAGAAACAGGTGAAATGGATTTTAATAATATATTTTACTTGATGCAATACGTCCAGAATGTTATCATTTTAACACGTAATCAATAAGAAACTATTAACAAAATATCTCACATTCTTTTTTCCATGCTAAATCTTTGAAATCCGATGCATATTTTACACTCATAGGACATCTCCACTTGGATGCTAAATTTTCATTGGAGATATTTAATCTGTATTTAGATTTCATAAAACTTGAACAACTAGATTCACATGCCCAAGTTGTTCCAAGCATACTTAAAGGTTTTCCAATAGCTGAAGTATCAATTTTAAAATTTATTTTATGCAGGATTTACCTAATTTAGATTTAAATAAAATTAAATAAAATTCAGTTCCTCATTCACACTAGCCAAATTTCTAGTGCTCAATAGTCACACATAGCTAGTGGCTACTAGAGTGGATTATACAAATCTAAACAAACAAACAAAAAAAAAACCAAAACAAAGTTTATTGCTGAATCTTTAGGGCTAAGAACAGCACTTGGCATATGGTAGTCCCTTGGTGCATATTTACTGAATGAATGAAGAACCTGCCATGTAATTAGTTACACTTGTGGTAACTGCCACCAAGGAGAAGCTGTGGGTACCACTGGAATGTTTGTAGGATGGGGCAGGCTTCCCTGGGAAGTTATGAGTAAGTTGAGAGTTGCATGAAGGAGGAGGAGCAGTTAGGGAGACCAAGAACGGAAAAAGGGTTTGCAGGCAGAGGGTTTAGCAAGTGCAAAGGCTCAGAGGTGGGAGGCAGCTTGGAGTGTAAGAAAGGGAGTATTGGCTGAACCTGGTGATCGAGGGTAAGAAAGATTCCAGGTGAAGGCAGAGACGTCTGCAGGGACCGTGTTAAGGATTTCTGATTTCTGCCAAGAACAGAGAGAGGACTTGGAAGGGTTTTTAAGCCAGCATGTGATGCAAGACTTGGGTTTTTTTTTTTTTTTTTGAAGGACTGCCCTGGCTGCAGTGTAGAGACTGAACTGTCTGGGGGCAGGAGTGGACGCAGGGAGCCCACTTAGGGAAAGGAGTCAGGGTGGAAGATGAGGGTGGGTTGCCCAAGGGTGGTGGTAGAAGAGATGGAGAGGGGATGATTTTAAGGAAGGATTGGGAGGTGGAATCCACGGCCGTGGCTGAGGAGGACTGGCAGCTGGCAGTAGGGGTGGGAGGGAGTTGGCTGTGGGCAGCTGCCGTGCCCCCCACCCCAGGTTGCCAGGTGGCCCCCTCCCGCAGGTGCTGGACGGAGAGGTGTACCCGCCCTCGGTAGAAGAGGCGAATGTGTTGATGCGCTACCCTCGGGGCGTCCCGCCCCAGAGCCAGATGGCCGTGGGCCAGGAGGTGTTTGGGCTGCTTCCCGGGCTCATGCTCTACGCCACGCTCTGGCTGCGCGAGCACAATCGTGTGTGTGACCTGCTGAAGGCTGAGCACCCCACGTGGGCCGATGAGCAGCTCTTCCAGACGACCCGCCTCATCCTCATAGGTGAGGACCCCAAACCTGGCCTGCCCTGGGAGGTCACGCCCTCCATCCTGAGGAACGGGGTGGGGAGCTTGGAATCTTGGCTCTTCTGCTCACTAACTATGAGACCTTGAGCAGGTCTCTCCACCTCCGCGAGCCCCCGTCTCCAAATCTGTACACTGGGGCAAGTGATGGTTGTAAGGATTTGTGGAGATGATGAATGGGAAGGCTCCCAGCACATAGTAGGCCTTCAGAAAATGGATGACTGTGAAGGTTGATTATTAGCTGGGTGACTCGTAGCACACTTGACAGCCACCCCAAATCTCAGTTTCCCTGTAGTACTGCACCCAGATGCACACTTGATGTCCCCAGCGTGTGCAGGGTCAGACCCCAGCTTGCCCAGCCTTAAGGAATCTTCGTGTTTCCTGCCTTGTGTGTATCTACCTTCCTGGAGTTTGGTAGCTTTTAGGTGGCTCAGGGACAGGATATTTTTGTGTCCCCTACGGGGGCGAGTCTGCAACCTAAAATGTCAGATGGTTTCCTGCCTGGGAGCTTGGCTCCTGACATCCCTGTCCAGACCTTGTTCATTCTGAGTCACCAGCAACCCCCTTCCTCCACCTCTGGGCACCACTGGGCATGGCTGGTCCCAATTATAGTGCCTGATTCACTGAGCCTGAAAGAGCCGGGCATCAGGGATAGGAACAGTTTGAGGGTGGGGGAGCTGGTTCTGAAGTCCCAGAATTGTGAAACCTCGACCAGAGAGGGCAAGTCTTTGGCCAGAGGCTGCCCAGCGCTCTGGCGGGTGATGAAGCTGTGACCAAAGGCAGGACTCCTAGGGCACTGCGATTCCAGTGTTCATTTAACTCCCCAGCAACCTTATGAATCAGATATGATTACCCTGGCGAACACTAAGATTCAGAGAGGTTAAGTGAATTCTCCAAGGCCACTCAGCAGAGGGAGACTTGAGCTCTGGCTGCCACCAAAATTCATGCTACTTCCACTCCATCTCAAGGGGGCTCTTCCTGAGTGGGGAGGTGTTGCAAGCCTCGGTCTGGTCTTTTGTGACATGCAAGTAGGGGGAGGGGATTCTCCCCGCACGCCCACGCTTAGAACTTCTACTTTTGCCCACATGTGTGGACAGCACCTCTTATGCCAGGCCCTGTGCCAGCAGTGTGGATGTACTCATTGTCTACTTCTCACAACAACCCCGTGAATATTATTACACTGATATTATTCATATAATACACATTTTACAGATAAGGGAAGTGGAGTTCAGAGAGACTAAGTAATTTGGCCCAAGCTCAGGTAGCTAGAAATGGTGAAGCCAAGATTTGGACCCAGGCCTGCAGATTTGAAATTCTGTGGCTCCCGGTCAATTTGCTAAAAAAAAGCCAATTTGTATAGTGGCTAATTGACCAAAATATTAATTTCTTTCAATATCTAGTTGGCCAGTTTTCATTTTGTTATGGAATGTTCAACTTGCTTCTTCCCTTGCTTTGTACTGAGGGGGCAGAGAAAAATCTATTTATAAGAATTCTGATATATAAGAAATGTATTTTTTGAAACATATTTAGGACCAGGCTCAACTTCCGTCCTCACTGTTTCTTTTTTTGCCACTGGGGCAGCTCTGAGTGATCTATTTGAGGCTCCTGTCACTGACGGGCAGTGTCAGCATAATGACAGCCCCAAGGGAATCCTCCACTTTCCCATCTTTGTGGTCTCTGCAACCTCTTTCAAGAATGGGTTGTGGGAAGGAGGTCACCCAAGGGTCACAAAAGCACTTCTTGGACACCTCGTTTGCATGTTGTCCTGCTCAGCTGGGCCTAGGCCCTCCCTCTGGAATGTGGGAGTAGCTGGCACTCTTGTCTTGGGACCTCCGTCAAACCTGAGATAGAAAGTTCTATTTCACATCCCAACCCAAAGAGACAAAGTGGCAGTAGCTAAATAAACTTAAACACCACCCCCCCCAACAATGAAGACACAAAAAGCAAGCACTTCTCGTGAACTGGCCCGCCTTCCGAGCCAGTGCCCACGTCGCCGTGCTTGGCTGACCCTGCCCCCAATCCTGCCCTGCCTAGGGGAGACCATCAAGATCGTGATCGAGGAGTACGTGCAGCAGTTGAGTGGCTACTTACTGCAGCTGAAGTTTGACCCGGAGATGCTGTTCAACGTCCAGTTCCAGTACCGCAACCGCATTGCCCTGGAGTTCAACCAGCTCTACCACTGGCATCCGCTCATGCCCGACTCCTTCAAGGTGGGCTCCCGAGACTACAGCTACGAGCAGTTCTTGTTCAACACTTCCATGCTGCTGGACTACGGGGTCGAGGCCCTGGTGGACGCCTTCTCTCGCCAGAGCGCTGGCCGGGTAAGCTCCAGGGGCACGTGGGCTGAGGGGTCCAACAGACCTGGGTCCAAATCCCAGCTTCCTCTTCTGTAACACGGGGGGAGTGTCACTTCTACAGGGCGGTTGCAAGCGTTCCTGCGTGAGTTCTCTTGTTCACGGTTTGTTCATTCAGCGACACCAGCCAGGCATTACTCCGGGTGCGGGGCATGTGGTGGGGAATAGACCCATGTGATCTTGGCTCCTACCTTTTGGCACTTACCCCCTGGAAAGGGATGACAGTATAGGACAGCTCACACCGTGTGAGCACTTGCTGCGTGTTAGGCACAGTGCTAAGTGCTTCAATGTTGTTATGAGAATTGTGAGAGCATGTTAAGAACCCTAATACAAAAGCCCACTGTGCTCTGGGAACTCAGAGAGGGGCTTCTGGCCAAGGAAGTGACGTTTGCGCAGAAATCCGAAGGATGGATCGGGATTTCTCAGGAAAAGGGGTGATGTTGGCCGGGCGCGGTGGCTCACGCCTGTAATCCTAGCACTCTGGGAGGCCAAGGCGGGTGGATTGCTCAAGGTCAGGAGTTCGAGACTAGCCTGAGCAAGAGCGAGACCCCCGCCTCTACTAAAAATAGAAAGAAATTAGCTGGACAACTAAAAATATATAGAAAAAATTAGCCGGGCATGGTGGTGCATGCCTGTAGTCCCAGCTACTCGGGAGGCTGAGGCAGTAGGATTGCTTGAGCCCAGGAGTTTGAGGTTGCTATGAGCTAGGTTGATGCCACGGCACTCACTCTAGCCCGGGCAACAGAGCGAGACTCTGTCTCAAAAAAAAAAAAAGGGGGGGGAGTGATGTTAGTGGCAGGGGATGATTGTGTTCCAGACAGAAAGGACAGCATGGGCAAAGGCTGGAGGACACAGGGCATGACAGTTTGTGGAACAGAAGGACATTCAGGCCATGGCAATGTAGGTGAAAGTGCCTGCGTATGCTGTTTATTAAATCATAAGCCTCTGTTATGAGCTGAATCGTGTTCTTCCAAAATCAGATGTTGAAGTCCTAACCTCTAGTACCTTAGAATGTGACTGCATTTGGAGATAAGGTCCTTAAAGAGGCAATGAAGTTTAAATGAGGTCAGTAGGGTGGGCCCTTGTCCAATATGACTGGTGTCCTTACAAGAAGAAGAGATTAGGACACAGATGTACGCAGAGGGAAGACCATGTGAGGACACAGGGAGAGGCCTGTGAGAAGCCACAGGCGAGAGGCTTCGGGAGAAACCAACCCTGCCCACACCTTGATCTTGAACTTCCAGGCTCCAAACAGAGGAAATAAATTTCTGTTGTTCGAGCCATTCATTCTGTGGTGCTTTGTCCCGGCAGCCCTAGCAAACCAGTACGTGCTCTTTCCCTGGAATTCCTAACCGGCTCCCTCTTCAGCCTCTCCTCCTCCAGGGCTGGAAGCTCCTGCCTGCTTTATCCTGGCCTGCAGAGCCCCTAGTTGCCACCCTCGACCCGCCCCCGCTTCCCGCTTCCCTCTAATCCTTGTCCCTAAGCCCTGTTGTGAACTTGTGGCACCACATGGGTTTCAGTTTCCTTCTGGTAATTTGACTGGAATTAGCATGCGCTGCACCAGTGGGCAGCCACTGGCTGCTTTATGGCCTCTGTGCGCCGCGGGGACACAGACAGCCTTTGTGTGGGGCTGGACGGTTTTCAAAGCATTTTCAAGGAATGACCGTGACTGTACCTGGCCCAAGGCAGAAGGGGACAGAGTGTGTTGACTCTCAGGATATTAAGAAGAGTGTGAGAAGTGATAAGACAGGGCTTCCCCTGATAACCGCAGCACACGGCTACCCTCTGGGGGTTGCCATGTGACCGATACCGTGGTAACTGCCTTGCATACTTCATCTCGTTTATTTCGCAACAGCCCTATCAGGTAGATGCTCTTACCTTTCCCATTTTACAAATGAGGAACCTCGAATTTAGTTCGAGTAACACCCAGGGGCCCTATATTAGTTCGCTGAGGCTGCCATGACAAAGTACCACCAACTGGGTGGCTTAAAGCAACAGACGGAGGCTGGACATCCAAAATCAAGTTGGCAACAGGGTCGTGCTCTCTCTTTTTTTTCTTTCTATTTCATTTCAGGATATTATGGGGGTACAAACATTTTGGTTACATGTTATGACTTTGCTACACCCAAACCATGATTTGAGGTGTGCCCTTCCCCCCTTCAATGCTCACCGTGTCCATTAGTTGTGAGTTTACCCACCCCAAGCCCCCAATCCCCAAAGAATATTACTACGGTGTGAGCACCTTGGTGTTGATCAGTTAGTGCCAGTTTGATGGCGAGTACATGTGGAGCCTATTCTTCTATCCTTGTGATACCTCACTTCGGAGGATGGGCTCAAGCTCTAGCCAGGAAAATATAAGAAGTGCTGGATCTCTTAAGGTTCTAGCGGGGAGTCTGTTCCAAGACTTTCTCTCAGCTTCTGGTGGTTGCTGCCAATCCTTGGCGTTCCTTGGCTTGTAGACGCATC
>CM052443.1:118811150-118862618 GCA_028533085.1 Varecia variegata
GAAGGCAATCACAGCAACAACAAAAATAAATAAATGGGACCTGTTTCTATTGTAAAAATTCTTTGTCTAACCCAGGGTTACAAAGCTTTTCTCTTATGTTTTCTTCTAGAAATTTTATACTTTTAACTCTTACATTCAAGTCATTGATTCATTTTTTTTTTTTTTTCTGAGACAGGGCCTTGCTCTATCACCCAGGCTAGAGTGCAGTGGTGTGATCATAGCTCACTGTAACCTCAAAATCCTGGGCTCAAGCAATTCCCCTGCCTCAGCCTCCTGAGTAGCTGGGACTATGGGCATGCAACACCATGCCTGGCTAATTTTTTCAATTTTTCTGTAGAAATGGGCTCTCACTAAGTTGCCCAGGCTGGTCTTGACCTCTTGGGCTCAAGTGATCCTCCCTCCCCAGCCTCCCAAAGTGCTGGGATTACAGGTATGAGCCATTGTGCCTGGGCTATGATCCATTTTGAATAAATTTCTTTCTTTTTTTTTTTTTGAGACAGGGTCTCACTCTATTGTGCAGGCTAGAGTGCAGTGGCACTGTCATAGCTCACTGCAGCCTCCAACTTCTGGCCTCAAGAGATCCTCCTGCCTTGGCCTCCCAAAGTGCTAGGATTACAGGTATGAACCACCACACCCAGCCTTAATTTTTGTATATGGTATGAGTTAAGAATTGAAGTCTTCTTTTTTTTTGCATTTGGATAGCCAATTGTCCCAGCATTTTGATTTTAATTAAGGAATCTTTCTGTAGGTAGTTGTTGAAAAACTATCTTTTCTCTATTGAACTGCACTGGAAACTTTGTCAAAAATCAATTGACCATATATTTGCTGATCTATTTCTAAACTCTTTTGTTTCATTGATCTATAAAACCAATAGTAGACTGTCTTGATTATTGTCCCTTAGGAAGTCTTGAATTGGGTGGGGTAAGTCCTCTTTTTTTTCCAAATTTATTTTGGCTGTTGTAGGTTCTTTGGCATTTCCATATCAGTTTTGGAAAAAGCTTTTCAACTTATGAAAATGACTGATAAAATTTTGATTGAATTGCATTGAGCCCATAGATCAGGGATTGCCAAAAAACACCTTCTCAGAAACATGCTGAATAATGTTTACCCAAATATTTAGTCACCACGGCCCGGCCAAATTGACACATACAATCAACTGTCACAGTCCCCTTCCTGACAGATATTTCCATCTTCACCTTTAGTCTCCATTAGTGGACTACTAATTTTTATCAATATTCAAAACAAAAAACTAGAACTTTACAGTTTGTCTGTAATTAAAAAAATATATATTTTTATACTTAGAAAGACTATTTATGATCAGAGAATTGGGATCCTTTATGAAGAAGCAAATTTAAAAAATCTATCATTCTGCTATCCAGAGATAGCCATTGTTTCTACATTTTAGTGGATTTCCTTCTCTAACTTAAAATTATTTATGTTTATATCAAGTCTTATTCCTGGAGAATTTAAGGCAGCTTGGAAATACGTATAAAATACAAGGTTAGATAACCTGAAAATGAGGTTAGAGGAGAACAAAAGAAGGAATAAACAAGGGTGGGGAAATAACATTGAGCCAGGAATGACTCTGAAAATGCAGATTGTGATGACTCTTGTTATGGGTGGGCCTCAGATTTGGCTCAAGCTTTCTAGTCCGTCACACAGTTCACAGTGACCAAAAATAAAAATAAACCAGTTGCTTAGGTGAAACACTACCATCTGTGGTTCTAAGAAAAGATACATCGCGTGGGCTTTCTTTTAATCAGTCTCAATATAGGCTTGGCAATCACATCAGTGCATAAAAATTCACTATGAGCAATAGTTCAGAGGCAAAAATAATGCTGTCCAGGTGCTCAGGTCTTCAGTGGTCTGGGTTAACAACATACTGGATTTTAGGCTTGCAGGTAAGAAGGGATGAGCTGCGTGTCCTTTGAGAAATCTTCCCTAAGTAATTTTTCCTTCAGTTAAACTTTTGGTAAACACTGAGTGTCAGTGGCCTCCAAGTAATATTCCCTGGTCGGTACTTAAGCTCTGGTGTTGTCTGTTATCAACTGAGTAGAGATGAATGCTATTGAGAGTTGGCAATCAAGCAACACACTGAGAGCAGGGTTTAGAGTCAGTGTTTCAGATTCTAACTCCATAACTCAATTCACTGTGCAGTAATAAGCAAGTTATAAAATTTCACATGGTCTCAGGGTCCTCCTCTGTAAAATGGGAATAATACTAGTATCCATTTCATAGTGTTGTCGGGATTAAATATGATTATAGAAGTAAAGTATTTAACACAATAACCAGTGCATGGTAAATGCTCCATAAATAATAATATTACTATTATCTGTTTATAAAGCTGAGGAGTCTAACAAGGACTTGTGAAACAAGGTCATCAGATATCTGCTTCAAGGTGAGCTGAGAGGGACCCACCAAACATGTTCCAGGACCAAAATAAAATCTTAAACTTAGATTACATAACGTTTGAACTACCTCCCATGTTCCAGTGTATTCTACACTGATGCTTCTCAAATGTTGCCCTGTGGGTCAGTGTTGGCCCATATGAAGTTTTCATGGATCTGCAGTGAACTGGGGAAAAATAAGAACTATATAATCGCATTGGCTACATTCCCAGCATCTTTCTCTATCTTTATGTTTAATGTCTGTTTCTTATAAAAGCATTTAGTTGGATCTTTTTTCAATCAGGCTGATAATCTCTGTCTTTTAAACCTCTGGGGAGGAGGTGGTTAGAATATTTACATTTAATGCAATTGTTGATAGTTTTGGGTTTAAACTTTCTATTCCATTTTGGTGTTTGTTTTTTATTCGTCATGTATGTTTTTTGTTCATCTGTTCTTCCTTTCTTGCCTCCCTTTAGGTGGATTAATTTTTCTATTTTAATTAAAAAAATTTATTACTGAATTGGACAACACCTCATTCTATACCATAGAATGAGTGTTCCCTGGACTGATTATTTTAAAATATTCTTTTCTATAGCCTCTATTTCTCTCTTTTTAGTTATGCCTCTGTGTTTATGACTACTCTAGAGATTATGATATTCACTTTCACTTATCACTGTCTGCCTTCAAAAGGTGTTCTACAGTGTCACAAATAACATAAGCACATCAGAACAGTACACTCCTGATTCTTCCCACAGCCTTTCTACTCTCATCTTTGTATGTTTCACTTCTAAAAATGCTGTAAACCACGTACTCCATTGTGACTATTTTTACTTTCAGTAATCAACAGTTGTCTAAACAGACTTAAAGACCATAGACAATTATAAACATATTTATAATTTATTTATTTATTTTTTATTATTTTTTGAGGCAGAGTCTCACTCTGTTGCCCAGGCTAGAGTGCTGTGGCATCAGCCTAGCTCACAGCAACCTCAAACTCCTGGGCTCAAGCGATCCTACTGCCTCAGCCTCCCGAGTAGCTGGGACTACAGGCATGCGCCACCATGCCCGGCTAATTTTTTCTATTTATTTTTAGTTGTCCGGCTAATTTCTTTCTATTTTTTCAGTAGAGACAGGGTCTCACTCTTGCTCAGGCTGATCTCAAACTCCTGAGATGAAATGATCCGCCCGCCTCGGCCTCCCAGAGTGCTAGGATTATAGGCGTGAGCCACCGCGCTTGGCCTATAATTTACTTCTATATAATTGCAAATATATAATTTAAAAAAAGGTCCTTTATATTTATCTACATTTTATTTTCTCTAGTGCCTCTCTTTCCTTCCTATAGATCTATATTTCTATCTTATGTCATTTCCCTTTAGCCTTATAAACTTCGTTTAGTATTTCTTATAAGGAGGGTCTAGCAGAAACAAATTATCTTAGTTTTTGTCTCAAAATCCCTTCATTTGCTTTCAGATTTGAAGGATATCCTTGCTGGATATAATATTCTAGGTTGATGGTGTTTTAATTTTGGGGGCTTGTTTTTTAGCACTTTAAAGTTGATGCTCCATTATCTTCTGACTTTTAGTGTTTCTGCTAAAAAGTCAGACATCACTCTTAACTTATTCTCATCTTTTTTCTCTTATGTGGAATACGTCTTGTTTCCTGTAACTGCTTTCAAGATTATCTCCTTATCTTTGGTTTTCAGCTGTTTGACTCGTATCCCTACATATGGTTTCCTCTGTGTTTATCCTACTTGGGTTTCACTAAGCTTTTTGGCTCTCTGGGAAAATTCTTATCCATTATCTCTTCAAATATTTATTCTACCACATTTTCTCTCCCCTCTTCTCACATTTCAATGTTAGATGTTATCCCATATTCTATTGTCCTGCATATCCCAGATGTCATATTTCCCCCCATCTTATGTTTTAGTTTGTATAATTTCTATTGACATGTCCACAAATTCAATGATTCCTTCTTCTGCTGTGTTCAATCTACTAATAAGCCCATTGAGAAAATTCTTTTTTTTCTGTTTCAGAATTAGTTTTTTTTTTTTTTTTTGGTATACGTTTAAGGTGCACAATAGTGGTATTTTGATATATATATACATAGTGAAAATTCTTTAATCTGAGATTTTATTTTATTATTTCTAATATTTCCATTTGGCTTTTTCAAATATATTTTAAAGAACTATAAAAGTTTCCTTTTTACAGCAGAAACTGCCATTTGTTCAAGCAGGTTCCCTGTCTTTTCCAGTATACCCATTAATATTTTCACCATAGTTATAGTAAAGTCTTTCTGTGATTATTCCAACATATATGCCCTTTCTAGGTCTTGTCATATTTACTATTTTCTCTCTTGATGATGGGTCACATCTTGTTTTTTCACATGTGTAAAATATCAGTAGAGAATATATAAATAATATTTAGGCTCTCCAAAAGACATGCCCCGTTTTCAGTGTGGCCATTAGTTTAGGAATCGGAGTCAAACTAATTTATAGTTGAAAAAGGTCTGGACTTTTTTGTGGCTTTAGTTAGATCCAGTATATTATTGACTTCAAATGATATGAGGACAGGATTATAACTTTCCCTTAAGAAGGGTGGGTATGAGTAAAAGTCCTCTTGTTCTTTCCTCAGCCTTTAGCAAACCTAGTGTACTTTAGCCTGGTGAAGGGGGTGGTTCTCTCTCAGCTCTTCTGCCTCTTCTCCTCCTCTCCTCTTCTCAGTCCTCCTGTCTTGCCCCAAGACCTCAGCATGTCCTGTGCACCTGTGTGTTATGTACAAAGGGAGAGAGTGGGTGGGTCTTTATCAGATTTCCTGTCTCTCTCAGATGCAGATATCTGATGCCTCACAGTCTGGTTTAAAGGGACAGCTAAGTTACCAAACAAACTTTGTGAGGTTGATGAGATACTAAAAACCAAAACTCACGAGGTGGTCATAAAGAAACTTACAAACTCTAAAGCTTATTCTGAGTTTTGCATTATTTTTAAAAAAGCTAAGTGACATACAATCTACAAATTCTTATGGGGGCTCCTAGACAGAAACATTGAACATGGGGATACTTACTTGAGGCATGAACTTGGTACATAAATTTCTAGAGGCTAATCCCTAGGTGGTTCACTTCTCCTAGCTTTCTAAAGCAAGGTCAACTTGGTTTCAATATGTTTCAAGCTACTTGCTATATAGGGGTTTGAAATAGTGGTTCATATTGCACCATGGGTATGAATTTAAGCTGAAGAAATGATCCCATTCACAATTGAAAGAAGCTACTTAGAAATTGTGATGGTTAATTTTGTGTGTCAACTTAACTGGGTTAAGGGATACCCAGATAGCTGGTAAAATATTATTTCTGGATATTTCTATGAGGTTGTTTCTGGAAGAGATAGCATTTGAATCAGTAGATTGAGGAAAGAAGATCTTCCCTTGCCAATGTTGGCAGGCATCATCCAATCAGTTGAGAGCCTGCATAGAACAAGAAGGTGGGGGAAGGGTTAGTTTGCTCTCCTGGAGCTGGAAGATCTATCTTCTTCTGCCCTTGGATATCAGAGCTCCAGGTGCTCAGGCCTTCAGACTCAAACTGAATTAGAGCACAACTTCCCTGGTTCTCCAGCTTGCAGATGGCAAATCATGGGACAATAATTGCTTGAGCCAACTCCCATGAAAAATCCCCTCTTATATATATCCTAGTAGTTATATTTATCTGGACAACACTTACTAATATAAGAATAAAGTTAATAAGAAATGTGTGTAACCCAATGAAAAAAACTTTAGACTTTTGCTTCTGTTTAGGATGTAGAAAGTCATAAGAGAGCACTACCTTCTACCCTAACAGTCAGAACCAAGTCTTTTTATTTTTAAAGTATATTTAAGTGCAAAACTATGTAAATGAACTAAAATATGTAAAATGATGAACTTCTCTTAAGAGAGAAGAGTCACAAGGCTGCATTCATCCTTGTTGGAATAGCAGCAGGAGGAGGAGCAGCTTCCAAAGATGAGAGTAAGAAGAAACAGTGGGATTTTTAACAAATATTTGGAAGCTAAGTGTGGGCTGGCATGAGGGCTTGCAACTGGAACTCCAACCACAAAGAGTCTCATCCACCAAACTGCTCTTTGCAACAGGCCATCACCAAGGGTTCAGAAAGATGAGTCAGAGATAAGACAGAACAGGGGATTTGAGAGAAAATTCCCCAAGGCATGCTGGCCTGATGAACACTAAAGATAAGGCCTGAGAGTGACCTCTCTAAGGTTTTTCTTTTCTTTTTCTTTTCCCCCTTCTTGGGAAACAGAAGAAATGAACGGATCATGAAAAAAAAAAAATGGCCCCAATTCTTCACTTTGTCTTATCCATACTCTCTTCCATGCAACCTTGTGACCTCCCATTCATGAGTGACACTCCCATGCTCCCTTGCCATCACCATCTCTTTGCTCCTCCTCAGAAGTAACTGACAGGACTTCTAGAGTTTAGTTTTGTCTATTAAAAAAACCTTATATACACATATCAGATAGTATATATTCTTGTGTGTCTGACTTCTTTCCCTCAACATTATATTTATGAGAATCATTCATGTTGGTACAAATAGCTATAATTTGTGCATGTTCCTGCAGAGCCTACAGAAATTTTTCATGTTGCTGTAGAATATAAGGAATTATATCTGCATCACAATTTATTTATCTATTCTCCTTTTTGTTAATGAACTTTTGGGTTGTTCCCAGTTTTTTGGCTATTATGAATAATGCTAATATGAACATTCTTGGATATATCTCTTGGTGAAAACATGTACACATTTCTGTTGGGTGTATACTTAAGAGTGGATTTGCTGGGTCAGAGGATATGACTATTTTAGAATTCAGTAGATAATTCCCAAGAGTTTCCCCAAGTGATTGAATCAATTTATATTCCTTCTGATAATATGTAAGAGTTTCTGTTGTTCTACATCTTCATCAAAATGTGATAGTATCAGTGTTTTAAAATTTAACCATTCAGAATCCCACTACTGGGTATTTACCCCAGGAAAAAAAAAGCCATTTTATCAAAAAGACACTTGCACTAGAATGTTTATTGCAGCACAATTCACAATTGCAAAGATGTGGAATCAACCCAAGTGCCCATTGATTCATGAGTGGATTAATAAAATGTGGTATATGTATACCATGAAGTGCTACTGAGCCATAAAAAGAGGAATTAATACCTTTGGTAACAACCTGGATGGAACTGGAGACCATTATCCTAAGTGAAGTATCACAAGAATGGAAAAACAAATACCACATGTACTCACTATTAAATTGGAACTAACTGATCAGCATTCATGTGCACATATGGAAGTAAAACTCAACAGAAATCAAGCAGGTGGGAGGGATGGGGAGGGTATTGAGTAAAATCACACCTAACGGGTACCATGCACACTATCTGGGTGATGGGCACATTTATAACTTGGACTCAAACTGTACAAAAACAATTCACGTAGCCAAAACTTTTTTTATCTCTGTCACATTCTGAAAGAAACAATAAAAAAAAAAGAAAAAGAAAAAAACAATTTAACCATTTAGGTAGATGTGTAGTGGCATTTTATTGTGTGTGTTTAAAATTTTTAAAAAATTTAAATAAAACATTCATAGAAGAAAGTGATCAAATTATTAGTATACATCTTGATGAATTTTCCTAGGACAGTGAATACACCACGTAACCAGTACTCACATTAAAAAATAAAACATTGCCAACACCCAGGAATCCCCATGCTGCCTCGTTCCAGGCAATACCTTTCCCAGATGTAACCATTATGCTCACTTCTAACACCATATGCTAGTATTGTCTGTTTGGAACAGTGTATGAATGGAATCAAAGTACTTTCTTGTGTCTCGATATATACTTTTTGCACAACATTATGTTTGTGAAATTCATCAATATATCTGGGTGTAGTTGTAGTTTGGTTATTCTCATCATTGTATAGTACCTAATTCTGTAAATTTACCACAATTGATTTTTCCATTCTGAAAGGGCAGAGACTCATGAGGAGCTCACAGTGTGGGTTGGAGAAAGAATGTTCACACTAGGAGTAGAATAGTGTTAAAGAACGTTTATTTTATTTTTTCAAGAAATAAAGAAAAAAGAGAGATAGAAAAAGAGAGAAAGAGCGAGAAAAGGAGGGAGTGGCCATGACACACGGAGGAAGTGAGTAAGTGCCGGACCACTGAGGAAAAGCTGTTTGGAGTTTTTAAATGATAAAAATGGATTTTTTTTTTCTCTGCTTCAGCAGACTGATAACAGAAGTGGCTGAAAACTGTTGCAGGTGCTCTATATTTTTTTCTCTTTTCCCTGTGAGGCCAGTTTGTCTGAGTCCTTCAAATGTGTTTCTGACAGGAACTGAAGCAGAGAGCTGGATCAGGGAGTTCGTATTCCTACTGGCTGCTTAGGGCTCTTCAAGGCTGAGAAACAGACTCTTATAGATAACAAGTTAGGCCACAGACATTTAATTAAACAAAACAAAGGGGGTAGTTGTGAGTTTTCTCTTCAAAACTATGTACTATGAGTTTATTTTCCTTACTTTTCATTAGATAGTTTATTTTCCTCTGTTAGACAGGTTATTACTAAGGCTGCCTTTCATTTACCCCCTCTCTTTGGTTAAACTTAAAATTCTTTTTAAGGAATTTAGAAACTGGGGAATTTGAATGAAGGTCTCATTTTCTGGAGTTGTTTCCTGCTGGACTGGGTCATAGAGCTGTCCCTGTGGAGAGATTTCATTTGGGTCATGAAGCGGGGGGTTGAAAATGGTTGGTCTTAAAAGCAAGATTAGAGGCAAAATGGGGGTTCTGCTGGAGAGAAACTGCTAGGGCTTGAATTCAGTTTTAGTTGAATGTTACCAGATAGTGGAGAATGTAGGATCTGAAAATGAGTCCCAAAAGCAGAGCTGTTAGGGATCCTAGAAGAGGTGTTAGTCAAGAAAACTAAGGCCACACTTGGGGAGAAGTGTTTACAGTTCTGATTATTAGGGTTCCCAGTATGGGAAAAGGACTGACTAGCCTGGTCTGTCAGCTAGGCTGTGGTGACATTTGTAGAATGACATGAGAAGTATAAAGAGGAGGAAAAGGGTGATAAGGAGCCATATATAGCACAGCATATTAAAGTTCATGGTTTTGAGGATTTTGTCAAGAGAATCGCAGTCTGGTATCCATGATGGGCTGGCAGGTAGAAGCAGGTGGGCTTTTAGGGAGTTCACTGTGGGTAGAAGTAGGTTCCTCCAGAGGATCCAGGACAGAATTCCCAGCAACTTGGCTGCAGTGGGAATAGTGAGAGTTATTTAAAAAGGACCTTTCTGTGAAGGTTTGAGGGGGCCCAATTTGTCTTGGGAAATCTTTGAGCAAAATTTAGTCTCTAGGCTGTAAATGTTGGAGTTCCTTTAAGAAGTTGTTGAGTGGGTTTTACTGCTGGTTGGTAGGTGCCAAGCAGGGGTGGGGAAATCGAGGAGAAAGATGTCAGGGGAACAGCACGTCCATACATAAGTTTTAAGGGGCTAGGAAACAAAGGCGTCTCAGGGAAGATGCAGAGTCTGAATTAATTCCGTCCCTTGGCCTTTATGATTTCACACGCCTGTCTCTTTTGGGATAGTCTCTGGGCCTAGAGGGAGAATGTTTATAGTTTTAGTAGCAATGAATAAGGCTGGGCCAGGCAGAATTTAACAGCTTTAGATCCTGGAGATATCAGATAAACTTTGTTATTTACTTAACACTTGTCACAACTTGAAAACAAAGCAAGAGAACCAGCACTATTTTAAATAAAAAGTCATATAAATATTTTAGTTCTTTGTATGACTTTTTTCTTAAAGAAGCAAACCTTGGACCAGCGTTGATTATAAACTGTTGTTTAAGAAAATCAAAGTAAAATAATAATTGTCTGTTGATGTTGAAAACCCTACAATAGCATGGTCAAAGACATAAAGGAGACCTGGCCATCTCCATGGCACACAATTCAGTATATAATTATGATTGACAATATAATGCCAAGGCATGTTAGAATTTTAGAAATCCCATACAGTTTTGGAACCGATATCTATAATATATTTATACAAATATAACTCCCAAAAAAGTTAAACACCACTTTATATTTGACAGTTTCTTTGTGTACAGTTTAACATACCAGTAAACCTAATAAGTTTTCCTGGACTTTTACTGTCTCCACTATTAAAAGTTAGTTTGAGGTTAAAAAAAACTGAATCCAGAATTTTGTTTTTGGAAAGCCTGCCAAACATTACAGATTTAAAACATTTGTTTAAATAGACTCACAAGTCAGTGTAAAACAATGGTGTTTATTTAACCAAGAGTGATAGTTATTAGAAGACTTTAAAGGCAATGCAGGACGTTATATAACGTGTAAATCTTAACCGTTAAAGTTTAGTTCTTTTAGTCAATCAAAAACTTAATAAAAACAGCACAGGGATTATCTTGACAAAGCATAAAATTCTTGCCTCTCTCAGGCCAGCCCCCAAAAAGGCAAAGAAAAACCTCCTGCAGTGTGACTGTTTTCTTTCTGTTTGTCTATTTTTTTTTTTTATGGGAAGCCCATTCGAACAACTGGGAAGTCAAACCCAATGAGAAGGGCACCTAAATTATCGAGTGTGTCCAGGATCACGAGTAAACAGTACAATACACAGGAATGTAAACAAGAAAAACTAGTATCTTGAATAGGGGAACAAATGACTGAATTTTTTGACCACATTCTTATAAAACACCTGTTATTGTGAGACAGGATCACAGGTTAACATAAAATTACAATCGTTCACCTAGCCACACTGACAATTAAAAGATTTTAGAAGGCAAAAAACTTTACTCTTCTATAGAGAGGAGACTCAGCTTAGAAAGAGGCAAAAAAATTTACTCCTTTTTCTCCCACCCCTTTTAAAAGGGGAACTGAATCTTTTGTTATTTTTATTAATATCTTATGGAAATCTTATTTAAAAGAGAAAACCAAATTCTATCTTTGTTTTTAGTTTCAAATGAATTTTATCTCAATCAGAAAAGAAAATATAGAGAGATAGAGAACTTAACAAACTCTCTTTTAACTCTATAGTGGCAGATTGACCACTTGAGCTTTGAATTTTCCTTGATGTAATTTGTTCTTCAGTTTAAACATGCGTATAAAAACAGAAATTTAAGAGGTTTTAAATACAAGTCCAGGAGCACTATATCAGAGAAGTTTTTAAGAATCTTATCTCAAACCAATCAATATTGTAAATGACTTGCCTTAGGTCCAAATGGCATAATATCCCAAATGGTAAAGACAGACGATTTCACATATACCAAATGGACTGTACCTTAACAAGTAAGTCTGGGGACTGTCAAATACAAACAGTCCTACTCTTCCAAATGGTTGAGGCTTCCAACCCACATGGGAATTCCTCCCCAAATGGAGAGAGGAGCTGTCTGTACGAGTTGTATGATAAGGTTAGCATATTTGACAGAAGTACCTTGAGCAGTGAGAAGTCCCCATTTTTGCAAACAGCTGTATGACAGTATAAGACATCATAGGCATATTTACAGCCGGGTGCGGTGGCTCACGCCTGTAATCCTAGCACTCTGGGAGGCCGAGGCGGGCGGATCGTTTGAGCTCAGGAGTTCGAGACCAGCCTGAGCAAGAGCAAGACCCCGTCTCTACTGAAAATAGAAAGAAATTATCTGGCCAACTAAAAATATATAGAAAAAAAAAATTAGCCGGGCATGGTGGTGCATGCCTGTAGTCCCAGCTACTCGGGAGGCTGAGGCAGGAGGATCGCTTGAGCCCAGGAGTTTGAGGTTGCTGTGAGCTAGGCTGACGCCACAGCACTCACTCTAGCCCAGGCAACAGAGCGATACTCTGTCTCAAAAAAAAAAAAAAAAAAAAAAGACATCATAGGCATATTTAGAGTCAGTGAAAATGTTAAGTCTTTTCCAAGAGTCTGAGAAACGAAGGCTGTGGTGTTAAAGGAGTTAGGTGTCTGACTTAAGCTTAAGATTATTTCCTAGTCAGGGGGAGGGAGGACAACTGGGAAGTACCAAAAGGAGTGAGAAAAGACTTGATCTCACAGTGAGCAGAGGAGCTGCGAAGTACCTAGGAGGTTTTGTATTTTAATTATCACACGGATGATGGAGATAGGGGAGGGAAACAGAGGTCTCGAAAATTTAGGAAGAGCAGAGTAAGTGGCTCCAGTGTCTCTTAAAATCAGTTTGCTTACCTACAACAAAGAGAGAGAGAGAGAGAGAGAGTTAGCTAGGGCTCGGTCATCCAGGTGTGATGAAGTTGAGCTTGTTCCCAAGCTGGGATCTGTCCATCAGACTGAAGTAGTCTAGAGGGTCCGTGGGTATGAAGAATGTTGGCTCAGGGGGCCCCACCAGTTCCAGAAAGTGAGTGTGATCCATTTTTTCGAGGAGAGAGCAATCTCACTTCTAGTGCCCCTCTGCCCCCCCTTTTTTTTTTGAGACAGAGTCTCACTCTGTTGCCCGGGCTAGAGTGAGTGCCGTGGCGTCAGCCTAGCTCACAGCAACCTCAAACTCCTGGGCTCAAGCGATCCTCCTGCCTCAGCCTCCCGGGTAGCTGGGACTACAGGCATGTGCCACCATGCCTGGCTAACTTTTTCTATATATATTTGCACGGTCCTGGTGGGGGTCTCCTGGGGCATTGTTTACTCCAGTGACCTAGTTGGTGGCAGTTAAAGCAAGGTGTAGTTCCCAGAGTAGGATGTGGTCCTGGTATCTTCTTGTCTGATCCTCTGGGGTAACTCTGTCTCTGAAAAACCTTTTTTTAAAAAAAAATTGTAGTAGACACCATTTAAAAAACTTCCTTCTGCTCTAGGACCCATTTGGCAGTCTCCTTCCCTCTATTCCTCTCGCCTCTCCCCATCCCGGTTATCAAAGACATACACGTATGTACACACGTACATCTGTCTGTGTTTATAGGCCCATTTTACTATTCACATATATACATGCATATATATTAATGTTAATAGTATATATCAATATAACATTACTTCTGGCTCTAATGATATAAGTCTTTCACATAAATTCTTAGATTACATCCAGTCTCTCCAGGAACTATCAATAGAATAATTTCGAGGCAGTTTCTTAGGTGCTCCCAAGTACATGATATTTCTAAGTAAACTATTGTTCAGAAAAAATACTTATCACCTTACGACTAAGCACATCCTGATTAAGCAACATGTAGAACATAATGGAACTGCCTTTTCATGTCTAGAAGACAAGACAAAAATGAAAGTTTTGTTTTGTTTTGTTTTTTGCTGCTGCTCAAGCACTTGTTCACGGAAAACCATAGGTCTCAAAACTTCAAGAGAAGTGTTCCTGTATCTTAGGGACCTAACAATTTCACTGGTGTCTTTTAATGCTAATGTCTGTGCTTTCCCTTCTCCACATGCTATGACAGCACTGTCCCTTTCAAGATGTCCAGTCTGAAGCAGCTTTTTCCCTGTGGTGAACACAGGCCTGGATCAATGAATTGGTACAATCTGAAAGGCAGCGGTGGCAGGGAGTCACAGTACATTCCCAGTCTCCTCTTTAAAGGGGAAAACTTCCTAAGTGACAGGGCCTTTACAAATGTAAGGCCAACCCAAGCAGATGTGCTTCAAACCAAACTCCTCTGGTCCGAAACGCGAAAAGCTTTCTCCAGCAGAGAGCTGTGTCTCAGAGGAGATGCCTGGGTCTCCCTGATGGCCCGTTATGCCCTGCTGGGATGACCCAGGAAGCCGTGGCAGCAGGTGTGGTCTGAGTGCGTGCCCAGGATGTGCTCAGCGTCCCAGCCCTCTCTAAGGTTTTTAGCCTTTCCTCCCACCGGGATGATCCTGTCAGCAGAGAGCTGCATAAATGAGACTGGCCTTAGTGACGGACACTCCTCAGCACCCTCTCTGCAACTTCATCTCCTTTCTCTTTTGCTGGTTCCTGCTGCAACAGTGGAAGGGAGGATTCTGCCCTAGAGGCTATCAGAATTTCTAGACTTCCTACCAATAAAGGATATCTGTGGGTAATCCCAAATATCAAGTAATTTAAAAGTAACTTATAGCTGCCTTTGGAAAGCATTATGTAATTTTTCTTCCTAGTTACATTTTTTCCCCTCACCTTGACATTCAATAATTTGTATTTTCTTGAGTACACGCAGGCAGAGCGGAAGGGGTCCCTGAGCACTGCTAGATAGCACAGCCTGGTATTAAAAGTGACCAGAGGAGCCGTAAAAACAAACAAACATAGGTGGTTAATAATTAAAAGTTGATTATATACATTATTCTTATTTTTTCACCAAATTTACCTGCTTCTTTCCTACTGAATTCTACTTGTTTTTCTGTCTCTTCTATCATTAGCATTTTCTGGTCCCAAGACTCTTTGCCCACACTGTGACTGATTTGTACACACTCTCAGATCTTAAAATAAAACAACGACTTCTCTAATTAGATAGTAACCCATTTTCTATGACTTCAGTAATTGCAAATTCTAATCAGAAGAGATTATTCTAATAAGTTACGGATCAAGAAGCCTTAATGCATAGTAAAAGATTACCTGGTTTTCATCCTAGACCATGTCAGGGACAGGTAACTGTGGTGGAGAAGCCAGTGGACTGGGGTAAGTGGGTAGAATTCCCTGAACATTATTAAGGATCATGTTTCTGGCATCTGTGGCTGTTTGCTAGGGTGAGCTACATTTCAGAACACCAAGTGATAATGGTGTCTAAATGAATTTCCTAAGGGCCTACCTCAGTGTTAAAAGAAAAGACCAAAGATTCTAAATATGTCCTGAAAAAGAATGAAATATAGCACTGGGCACGAAGAACAAATAGACGACACACACACAGTAGCCAGCAGCATCCGTGGTGGTAGGTAACAGGAACACAAGTGCCATGCTTAGCCACAGAGCACAGCTGGCACGGGGGACCTGAGCTGTCCATCTTCTGGATTTGACTCGTCTTATCAAAGACAAGTCCGATGACAGGTCTTTCAAGGTTTTACATACAGAAAAGAATGTAGGAAACTTTTCTCCCAACTCCTGTAATTTCATTTTAAATGGTTACGTGCTTGCCTGTATTGTTAGAATGTATGATCTGAAGACGTTTTTTCTTCTCCAATGAGCAAATATCCTCTTTATAGTTACTGAGAGGAGGAAAGAGCTCAGGCTCCCAGTATAACTCCCTCAAAATAACCTAATATTTCATAGAGTTCATTTCTGGTCATACAGTTTCCTGTTCTAGTTCTTCACTTGTTTTACTTCCACTATTTTCATCTTCTTTAGAATTGTTTCCTAAATCTTGATTAGTATGGGAACTGGATTTTTTGCGATCTTCATCAGTTTGATTAGTTTCCACTGTAGCAATCGTGTTGAGATTTTCAATTATAAAACATCTTTCAGTTTGTTCCTTGGAAATCAAAAGCAGAAGATTCTTTAAAGGCTGTTCAGAGAAATACTGAGAGAAAAGAGGAGTTTCACAGCATAAATGACAACCAGGAGAGAAAATAAAGCAGTGCAAATTCCAGCAAGAAGCCAGGTTCTGCACGTATTTCTTGGTTTTACTTTCTCACACACAGTATCTCTAAAAACACTTCCACAAGGTGTGCTCTCACTTTGACACCATCCATCAACAGTCAGCGGCTGCAAGTTAGGAATCATAAAATCAGTTTTTTCCTCTACAATTTTGCTCTCAGCATTTGATGTGTTTTTCCAAAAAATGATTTCGTAACTTAGTGGGTAATGCTAGTTCACAGGGCTGTCTCCAGACTGTTTTGGAGCACAGATGTAGACGCGCAGTGATTCATTAGTGGGTTTCTCATTAATGACTGGAGGAAGTATGACAGTTTGTATTTCAGTGTCAAATTTTTTTTCTCTTGAGACCAAAGAGACGTGTCATTTCCACTAGATGCGTGTATTATACACAGAGAAAGTAAATACCTTTTGGGAAAACATTTTGAGGAAGACATACCGGGTAGTTGCAACATTTTCACAGTCAGGTGTTCGTTTCCATTTATATGAACGGTTCCCAGGATGGTTTTTTAAAAAGGCAGGGAGCCATGGAACTTGAAGGGTTATGTTTGCATGTGTGTAATCCTATTTAAGAACACAGCTCTCATTTTTAACATCAACTTCTGTATTTTCTGGTGGAGGCAGTTTATTTTCAACTGTGGTATTTATACAACAGACTGGACTATAGACACCAACTTCCCTCTCCAAACATAGTTTTGCTTTAGCTTTTAAATAATAGGTGGTCTCTGGTGAGAATTTATAAATTCTATCTCTGGGATAAACAGTTTCAGTTCTTTTTTCTGCACTTGAGGGTTTTTCCAGATAACTAGGCTATATGTAAAGCTTGAGCTATACAACACCTACAAGATAACTATCTTTCGTCCCAGGAGGAGAGAGATTTATTATTTTCGCCTTATCTTCAGCTTCTAATGTACCTCTGGAGGACCAATTTGAGCTTTTTGAAATGGTATCAATGAGTCAACCTCATGCCACGAAGAAGTGTTATTTCCTTTTTCTGCTCTTCTACTCGATTTAATTTCTTCATAAGCATTCAGCTTGAGGGAAGAAAAGTTGCATTTGGTATTAGTAATATATGGACACCCAGGTAATTTTGTCCAATTATCCATTCCAGGTATCTGATAATCTGCCGAAAATGTCACATTTCTGGCAGACTCATTGCTCCTGTTCCACTTCAGGATAGAGTTGTCATCTATGACATTGACATCTACATTTTGAGGAGATTTTAGATTTTTTTCCACCTGCGGCTGTGGGCAACACTCGTGGCATCTCTGAGACCAGCACCAGGGTTGTCGCACCCAGGAGGGAAAGCATCCTCCGTGAGCTGCCGCAGGCCCCACCAGTCACATCCTCTGACACCTCAAGCAGTGCTGTGGGACCAGCAGGAAACCTTGGTGCTCATTTTTTTTTTTTTTAAGAGATGGCATCTCACTCCATCGCCTATAGTGCAGCGGTGCAATCAGAGCTCACTGCAACCTCGAACTCCTGGGTTCAAGCCATCCTCCTGGCTCAGCCTCACCAGTAGCTGGGACTACAGGCATGTGCCACTACACCCAGCTAGTCTTTTTTTAATTTTTAAATTCTTTTTTTAGAGATGGGGTCTTGCTGTGTTGCCCAGGCTGGCTTCAAACTCCTGGCTCAAGCAATCCTCCTGCCCTGGCCTCTCGAAGTGCTGGGATTACAGATGTGAGCCACTGTCAGTCAAATATCCTAATATATGTTCCTTAGTGAATATATGCATATCTGTTGAGTATATTCCTAGGAGTGAAATTGCTGGGTCATAAAGTGTACATATGGTCACATTAGTAGATACTGTCAGCTTTCCAAAGTGGTACCAATCTACATTCCTGCTAGTAGTGAAGAAAAGTATCGATTGTTCCTTAATCTTGACTATAGTTTTCATTTTTTGCCTTTCATTTTAGAAATTCTGGTGGATGTTTAGTGGTATCTTGAACCCCTCTTCATATTCATTGGTCCAAAGAGAATTTGGATATTCTCTTTTCTATGAAGTCCCTATCCAAGTCTCCTGCCCATTTTTGTGTTTATTTGTAGGAGCTTTTTACATATTCTGAAGATGAGTCAACAATTGATTATGTGCTGGGCTCAGGACCCAGGACACTGTGCCAAGAGAGATTCAAAAAAAGGAGGAAATATCATCTATGTTCTTCCTGGTGGGCAAGAAACTGTCCCTGCGGAGGAGGAGGTCCTAATCTGACAGGGAAAACAACATGTATGTGCACCTCCATGCACACACATACCACACACCACACCACACGTATACACTCTACCACCTTGTGTAATTGCAGGAAACTGCTGCAAAGTGAGTAACTGGTTGTAGCTATTTCCTGAAAAATGTAAGAATACTGGGGGCTCAGAATTACTGAACAAGGAGAAATTTGGTCAAGAAAATGAAAAATATTAGTTTTCAGCTGCACTTGGAAGGACTGACTAGGAAAAGAGAATGGGAGGGGGAATTAGGATTGGGTACAAAGACCCTGGGCCAATCAGGGGGCCTGGGTATGGGGGTCCAAATGTGTAGGCCTGGTTACAACACTCTAGTCTTGTCATCTGTACCATTTCCTATAAAGCACTTGGATTAGGTATGCTAACCTCTGGTAGCTCGATGTATACACCAGGAACCAGCAGAAACGAGGCCCACAGAAGAGTTTCTCCTGGGCCTGTCCGTGGAGGTGCTGCCTAGGACCCCCCTCCTGGCCATCAGCTTCCGCAGGCCCCGCTTCATGTCTTTGTTCCTCAGGCTGTAGATAAACGGGTTAAGCATGGAGGACAAAACCGTGTAGATGACTGTTGCCACTCGGTCCTTGACGGTGTAGGTGGACAGGGGCCGGAAATAAACATAGATTATGCTGCCGTAAAAGAGGGTCACCATGGTGAGGTGGGAGCCACAGGTGGAGAAGGCTTTACGCTTCCCAGCGGCTGAGGGGATTTTAAGAACAGCAAGGAGGATTCGTAGGTAAGAGATGACAACGCATATGAAGGGGGTCACCAAGGTTATCAGTCCTTCTGTGTTAATTACAATTTCATTGACAAATGTGGAGGAGCAGGACAATTTCAGCAGAGGGTTGATGTCACAGAGGAAGTGGTGGATAACATTGGAGTCACAGAAGAGAAGCCGAGTTATCAGAAGAACTAGCAGGAGAGAGTGCAGGTGAGAGATGGAGCAGGAGACAGACAGCAGCAGGACACAGCGGCGGGGGCTCATGGTGGTGACATAGTGGAAGGGGTCACAGATGGCCACATAGCGGTCGAGGGCCATGGCTGCCAGGAGGTAACTCTCTGTGTTGGCAAAAGCCAAGAAGAAATACATCTGAGCCATGCACTCAGCATAGGAGATGGACTTCTTCTTCGACAGAAAGTTCACCAGCATCTTGGGAACGGTGGTGGTTGTGTAGCAAATGTCAACGAAGGACAACATGCTGAGGAAGAAATACATGGGTGTTTGCAGCTGAGGGTCGGAGCGGATGGCCAGGATGATGAGCAAGTTCCCCACCACGGTGACCACGTACATGACGAGGAACAGGGCAAAGAGCGGCTTCTGGTCCTCGGGCCGGGAGGAGAGTCCCAGGAGGATGAACTCGGAGACACTGCCGGTTTGGTTGACCCCTTTCATGATCCTGTGTACACCAATAAACATAGAAAATCCTAGAATTTTCAGTTGAACAAGTTTCTATTTATTTTTGTCTCTCTTAGGATTCCTTTAAATGGTCCATTATTCTGTTTTCCCTTCCACAGTCCACAAAAATAAGTTGAACAATAAATAAGTTTAACCTAAATGCAGGGACATCAGAGAATGGATTTCCCCTTGGAAAGAAGCCCAGGAGGACCTCAGGGATGCACACTCCTCCAGTTCCTCATCAATGTCATTCAGATATGTCAGATTGTGGCTCACCTCTCTGCTATCCTTGCAAACAAAACGAAACAAATAAACAGAAAACCCAAATAACTAAGTGAATTGGGTAAATAATGATGACATGAGCCCACGGTGTTTATGGTCACCCTTTTGGAGCCAACATTTCCACTCAAACCCTAAGAAGCTATCTGGTATAGGAACCTCTCTATTACAGCATTCCTAGACATTGGGGATGTCATGCACTCACAATTATTCAACACTGTTGTGTAATATCAACTACTCACTGAGAACTCACTGTGAGTAATTCCCAGTTCCTTTGCTTAAGGATGATGCAGATTAGTGGGAAAGGCCAACTTTTAAATAAAAGTGCAATCAAATGCTACAGATATAGAGATGCACGCACTGGAAAGCAGCATAGCACGGCGTCCTGTTTTTGCTCAGAGCGTATATTTTAAAGTCAGCTCCTTCATTTTCTGGTGGGGTGGACTTGGGCTGGTTAACTGACCTCTGATTCCTGTTGTCCTTATCTACAATGTGGGGATAGTAAATACCTCCCTCCTCCTCCTCTTTCTCCTCCTCCTCCTCCCTCTTATCTTGCTTTATCCTCTCCTTTATTTCCTGCCCAAATCCCCTTCCTTGCCAGGTGCTCCTGAAAGCAGCTATTTTGTATTTCTTTGCAAAATCTTGCAGCCCTTGTATTTTTTATTATTTGACCACTCTTCACTCGAGTTTGTGAGACTTTGTAGGAGAAATATTTGTGCTTTGTATGATTTGAAAATGAATATGCAATGAAGGCAAATAAGAACAGTCATATCTAAGGCATATTGAATCCTTACTATGTGTCAGGCACTGAGCTAAGTATTTTATGTGTATTACTCAAAGCAATCCTACAAGCTAATTCTCCAGAGTATTTGCTTTTAATAGATAAGAAAACCAAGGTTAAAGTTGTTAAGTGCTTTTTGCAAGACCATGCAGCCTGGAAGGGTCAGAGCCTGGATCCCAACCAGGATGGGTCTTAATATAAAGCAACATCTTCTCACAGTTTAGTGAAGCCTCAGAAGTTTACACCAGAAACAAATGCGCAGGGTGCTTTTTTCACTATGGAAGTTTTCTGCTGGAACAGCTTTATTCCAGTGACCGGCAAGCTCTCGAAATCCATGTTGCGATGTAGTCCCTTACTGCAGTTGCTAGAGACAGGACCTTTCTGGAACCGCATGTTGACTGCTACTGTGTTCTGTGTCAGGGTAGAGGAAAGTACCCAGGGTGTAGAGATGGAAGGTGTGGGTTCGAATCCTAGCTCTACCATCTACTCACAATAGCTTTGGCAAAATCACCCCCCTGAGTTTTACTTTCCTCATGCATAAGATAAAATAAAACCTGCTTCTAATGCTCTCGTGCGAAGAACATGTATGTCAAAGCAGTGTGTAAGCCACAAACACGATATATCTCAGAGGAACTGATAAATGTCTGATAGAGAAGAATCTATTAATAGCAGCAGAGGCTGAGTGAGGCTAAAGGCAGAGGGAAACGCAAAGGACTTTTGGCCGTGCGATTCCAGGGGGCCAGGGTTAGAAGCATGCAGGGGCCTGGGGTTGCTGGAATTAGAACAAATTTTTCCATTTTCTCCCATTCCATCTGTTATCCATCACCATGGGCTTTTTATTTCTTCAAGGATCCCCATGATTTTAGCTCCTAAATGTCTCTAGAGTCTCGTAACTCTTTTCATCTCTCCCACCGGCACTCCGGCGAAGGCCATGGTTTCCCACCTAGATTACTGTAGTATCGTCCCAGTGACGTAATGGTGTTTCCATATCCCCTCTTGACACCTCGTCCCTGCCCATCCTCTGCACTGCAGCCACAGTGATCTTTTACCAATCAACATTCGATCATCTAACTTTCTAGGTTAGAGTCTGTATTAGTTTTCTAGGGCTGCTGGCACTAAGTACCATAACCCTGGGTAGTGTAAAACCATAGAAGTTTATTCTCTCACAATTCTGGAGGCTAAAAGTCCAAAATCAGAGTGTCAGCTGGGTTGGTTCCTTCGGGACGCTCTGAGGGAGAACCTGTTCCATGCCTCCCTCCTGGCTACTGGTGGCCGTGGGCAATCCTTGGTGTTCCTGGGCTGGTGGATGCCTCATTTCAGTCTCCGCTTCTGCCCTGCACACAGCCGCCTTCCCCCATGTTGGTTTCTGTGACTTCACGTGGCATTCTCCTCTCTGTGTCCACATTTCTCTTTTTTTATAAGGCCACTGGCCCCTGGATTAGGGCCCACTTCAATCTGGTATGACCTCATCTTAAGTTGATTACATCTACAAAGACCCTATTTCCAAATAAGGTCACATTCTGAGGTTCGGGGTGGGCATGAATTTTGGGGGGACACAACTCAATCCAGTACAAAGTCCTTCTTCATTTAATGAATACTTGTTGAGTCCCTACTGTGGAATTCCAAATCCCTTTGATGGCTTCCCAGTCCCTAGAATAAATGCTCACTAGCCCCTCCAGCTTCATCCCATGCCTGCTTTCCCAGGGACTTTATCCAGTCCCTCACCTGTGCCAGGTCCCTTCCCACCTTGGCTCAGGACATCCTTGTCCCAGGTGCTTCTCCACTTGTCTATTGCCCTTTGGATATCAGCTCAGCCATCACTTTTCTGGATCAAGTCACCTGCTGTATGTTCTCTAGCTCTTATCACAGTCTGTAATTATTCATTTATCAATGTGATTAATATCTGTCTTCATAATACACAGGGACCCTCTTTCCTTCATCTCACCATTATGTTCCCAAAGCTTGGTACAGTCTCTGGCACAGTGTGGGTGGTCAGTAAATATTTGTTGAAGAAATGAAGCTACGTCTGGCATTGAAGTGGGGGGCATGTCAAGGTAAAAGCCAGAACTGGCTGTTAAGCTAAAAGTGGTGACTATGCAGTGTATCCTTCATTTACCTATTTGCACAGAACTTGTGTCTGAGATTCCTGCTGAGGTGGTTGGCTAGACGTTGCTCTGGTCACATGTTTACCTGAGCTACAAACATGGACTGGACACAGCCCTTGGTCCTCATTTTCTCTCGTGTCCCATACTCAGCCTGTGACTGCAGCCTGGAGACTCTCCCTCTGCGAGGTCTCCTAGTCTGTCAGCCTCTCGGTCTCTGCTCTTCCTGCCCTCACGGGGACCTTTGCCATCTCTTGCCTCCAAACCCGTCTCCTGGCAGACAAGACTGTCCCCTTTCAACCCATTCTCTACACTGTAGGCAGATCAATTTTTACAAAATGCAGATAAGTCATTGCATGAATTTGATAGGGCCTCCTTAATGAAGTCCTACAAACTGAGTGGTGTAAACAACAGAAATCTGTTGTTTCACAGTTCTGGAGGCTGAAGTCTGAAACTGAGGTATTGTCGGGATTGGTTCCTGCTGAGGGCTCTGCAGGAAGGATCTGCTCTGACCTCTCTCCTTGGCTTGCGGATAACTGTCTTCTCCTGCGCCCCTTCACATCGCCTTCCCTCATGCATGCGTGTTTCTGTTTCTATGTCCAAATTTCCTCTTTTTATAAGGACACCAGTCGTGTTGGATTAGGTCCCACCCTAATGATTCATTTTAACTTGATTCCCTCTGTAAGGGCCCCATCTCCAAATAAAAGATAAGGCCACACTCTGAGGAATTAGGTATTCGGAATCCAACATGTCTTTTTTGGGGGACACGATTCAACCAAACCCAATTCTGCCAGCACAGCCACTTTTGTGCTGCCTGAGCCTCCTGCTACCTGCAGACGGGAGGCCAAGCTCCTTCCCCCGCTCACTTAGCTTCCTGCGCTGGGCTCCGCGGCCTCATCTCCTGCCTTCCTCCCTAACCCCTTGCGTTCCGTGCTCCCTTGCTCCTTCCTGCCTTAGGGACACACCATTCCATCTACCTGAGGATGCCCATCCTCCTGTCTGTTAGCCCTGCTGATGAGTCCTCACCCTTCAGCCTCAGATTGCATGTGACATCCTTTCAGAAGCCTGCCCTGATGTTCCTCCCCCAGTTCTGGATCCGTGCCCCTCTCGCACACAACACGGAACTAGTCTTAGCACTCACAACACCGTCTTCCCCACTAGCCTGTGGGCTGCCCAAGCGTAAGGACCGCATCTGGTTCCCTGCTACCCCACCCCACCTGGCACGGTGCCTGGAACACAACGGTCCCTTGATAAATATTTTCAGAATGAAAGAATGCCTGGATGGTCATTCAGGATTCTGAACAGATGGAAGGGCGAAATGCGAGGGACCTCAAGCCGCTGTTTAAAGAGCAGCGCTCCACAACTACACGAGAGCAGAGAGCAGCCATGCATGGCAGGGGCCACGTCTTCTTGAAGGTGCCTCTTTGTTTCTTATTGCTCCAACTTTGAAACAGACTCCTAGCGGCTGGGAGCTGGAGAAACTCTTAGAGATCATGGAGTCCAATTCCCTCATTGCAAAGAAAGGAGAAATTGAGGCCTGATGGGAGGCAAGACCTGAATGATCGTGACATTTTTATGGAGGCATTTTATTTACAAAGTCCAGAATGGAACCTGGGCCTCTTGGCTTCTGCATGGAAAGAGGTCATGTGCACGGAGGCTAAGAGAATGGGCTCTGGTCCACTTCCAGGGATGTGGTCCTGCCCCTCATCAGGCAAGGGGTCCAGGGCAAGTCACCAACCTCCCTGTGACACTGTAAAGTGGGGAGAATGGGAGCACCCATCTCAGAGTTGTGGGGAGGACTCAATGAACCAAAGCAGGTAAAAGCACAATGCCTGGCAGGTGGTCCGTACCCAAACATTAGCGATTTACACTATGAGGCAGAGAAAAACCATGTTAGTGAAGTAACCAGTCGTGGTTCAATGTTGGAAGCTTGCCTCGTCTGCACTTGGGTTAACCAAACATGCGAAAACCGGAGGCTTACTCATAGTGACCACCCACTCCTTCTTGTATACATGGAAAATGCTTGATTTCGTTGGGTTCATCTGGACAATAACACACGGGTAACCCTTTCCTGATTTACCGACGTCTTATAAAAGCACTCGGAATGATTTTTGCCAAGGTTTGATTCACAGACACTTTGGAGGCCACTGTTCTCCACGGCAGGCAGCGAGGCGGGCGTACCTGATAGATGGGGCTGTAAGCGGTGACAGTCTAGTCATGGCGCTTTCTCCAGCCAGATGTCTTCTCTGCACCGCAGTCTCTCTGGGGCAGAAGCACTTTCTGTGCCATGTCTTCAGCTAAAGGCTGCAGGCTCCTGGCAGCCCCCTCACCGACTGCCTACAGGGGAACAAGGAGGGGAGCGGATGTTGACAGGGGTCACAGGGTTTCCTGATACGGCTTCAGATTCCTCTCATTGCCCACCTCTGGCCCCGGCACCTTCCTGACTCCTGATTTCAGAAGGCAGAGTCACCCAGAGCCATGGGGTGAGGATTACGTGGTCTGGAGACCTCGCCCCGCCCTGGTGCTTTAGCCTTCCTTTGCCAGGCCTCCCGGGGGCCTTCCGTGCTCTGAGAGAACAGGGTACTCTCTCTGCATGCTGCTCCCCGAGGGAACTCGCTCTGGGCCTTCTCCAAGTTAGAAAGTAAAGCACAACCCCAGGGGACGGGACATGCCAGTGTCTCTTCCCTGTGTTGAGAATATTCCCAGAGCCTCCCAGGCTTCACGGTCACGTCTCAGAGGTGTGACTCAGCTCCCCATTTGTGGGTGACTAGCGTGCAGGGACAGTGGTGAGTATTTCGGAAGATGAGGATGTCTATGGAAGTGAAAAGCTCTTTGGTTTTTTGGTGTGAGATAGCTTAGTATGGGAGGAGCAGCAGTTTTCAGGCAGAGGAAAGGTGTAGTTTGTGGGGTGTGCGTGTGTAGGTGTGTGTGCACGTGCTAGTCCAGAGACTAGTGATGAAGGTAGATTAGTGTTCTATGTTCTATGGGTTCAAGGGATGTTGATGTTGTTAGGGGCTCCTCAGTGCTGGATTTTCGGTGTGGAGTCAGAATGCCATTTTACATGATTTATCCACTGGGAAGTTATGAGAGTTGGCCCAGTTCCAGCTGCAATAGCATACGTTGGGTATGTGAAGCATACGTTGGGTATGTGATCACAAGTGCGGCTGCCATGAGTATTTGTGGCATAAGTCCAATTCGAGTAAACCACGAGCACCAAAATGTACTGTGTTCCTCAAGAGATTGCAGGGTGAACATATTCAATTCCCAGATACCCTTCAAGAATCCCAAAGGCCTCCCATAATCATTATTTTTGCAAGTTCCAGGGTGAAATCATCATTGATAGGTAATAACCATGTCATGCCAGTACTCCCCTTTTGGGCATTATTGTGATTCTTTGAATGCCTGCTGTATCATTTTGCAAACATACTGATATCTTCTGTAGTCAAAAGGGCAAAGTAGACTCCAAAGTACTAGGCGGACAACAGCAACGTGTCTCCCTCATACCCAGGTATTTGTTTCAACAATGTGGTGTCACTCTGGTTTATGGCAATAACGTAGCAGCTGTGAGCTGACAGTAACAGTATATCTAGTGAGGTTGAAAGGCAGGAATCCTCTTAGTGCCACAGAGAATCAGCATGACAACCAAAACAACAATATGTGACCAAAACATTATTTTTTAACATAATCCCAAGCAACTAGTATTTAGGCAGGTCATCAAGGAACTCTGATGTCTTCTCTCCAAATCTCATACGTAAGGTCTCAGGTAATTGCTGTAGGATGGCTTTTGTTCCCTTCCTCCGTCAGGGAAAATGAATCCTGGGGCATCTGTGTGTATTGGCCATGACTCAGCACCACATATGGGAGAAACAGCTGAGAATTTTACTCTCTTGCTTTAAGAAAAGAATGACAACTTCCTTTCCAGGCATTATTCTCCACTATGTGATTTCTTTTCATCAGCCACAGTTCTCCCACTTTTTCCGTTTATTAACCCTGCCTGGGCTTCTCTGGGTGGACATCTCGGGTTCAGCTATACTGCCCTCTACAGGCATGTGGCAGGATTGGGCTTTCCAGAATTGCTTCTCGGGGCCATTTCCAGGAAGAAGGCATAGGGTTAGAAAGGCAAAGGATGGTGGGAGTCTCTTTACATAGGGGAGCCAGGTGTCACCTATGGTCAGTCTCAGTTGAGCCTAGTGAGGTGAAGTCACTATCCAGCCCATTATTCTTTTAGGAATGCGTACGAATTTAGAGGAATTTAAATAGAATTCTGAGCAGCAATATCTCCTGTCAGGACATGCAAGTGTTTTCTAGACTCAAGACAATTGGATTCATAAGACAAAGACATTTTGTGAGGGGAAGATAATTTTTATGAGGTGCTAGCATGTCTCTGGCCTTCTCATTCCCACCCCTGCACCCCTCAAATTTCCAAAGTGAGCTCTTACATTCAGATGAGGCACACACTTGCCTGGCATTAATCTGCATTGTGCACTAGTGCCAAATAGTCCCCAAAGCCTTTCGTCATCATCTCCAGGTTATTCAACTTCTTTTAAAATCGAAGTTTATATAGCAACAAGCTGAATGGGAAAAAAAATAAAAAAAAATAAAAAAATAAAAAAAAAATAAAAAAATAAAATCGAAGTTTAATTTATATGCAGTAAAATGACTTATATCTTAAGTGTATAGCTTTTTTTTAAAATTGATGATTTGTTTATCTATTTTCTTGATAGGCGTTTGAGTAGTTTTCACCTTGCTTATTATGACTGAAGCTACTACATGTATTTTTGCACAAGGTTTTTTTTTTTGTATACATAGGATGGTTGTATGTTTAATTTTATTAGAAATTGTCAAACTGTTTTCCAAAGTAATTAGATAATTTTACATTCCCATCACCAATATATGGAGAGTATTAGTTGCTTCATATCCTACTAACATTTCATGTTGTCTTTTTAATTGTATAGCCATTCTATTATGTGTGCAGTGCTATCACATTGTGACTTTAATTTACATTTCCCTAATAAGCAATGACATTGAGTGCCTTTTCACATGCATATTGGCCATTTGAATATCTTCTTTTATAAAATGTCTCTTTAAGTTTTTTGCCCACTTTTAAAAATTCAGTTGTGTGTCTTTGCTTATTGATTTGTAAGAGTTCTTTATATATTCTGACTATGTCTTTGTCAGATATATTTATTGTGGATTTTTTTTGCTTTTTACTTAATGGTGTCTTTGGATGAGCAGAAGTTTTAAATTTTGATGAAATCTGTTTTAACAATTTTTCTTTTATGTTTAGTCCTTTTTGCTTTTTGACCAAGAAATCTTACTCACCTCAAGTTGCAAATATATTTTTCTATTTTTTTGTGTTTTCTTCAAGAAATTGTATAGTTTAAGCCCTCACATTTAGGTCTAGGAGACACTTTCAGTTAATTTTTGTGTATGGTGTGTAGTACGGGGTTAAGATTTATTTCTTTTTTATATGCATATCCAGTTGTTCCAGCATTATATATTAAAAGGACTCTCCTTTCCCTATTAAATTGAATTGGCACCTTTGCCAGAATTTGAGTAATTGCATTTATGTGGATCTAATTCTGGGTTCTCTATTTGTTCCACTGATCTATTTATGTATTCTTATACAAATGCCACACTGCCTTAATTACTTTAGCTTTGTAATAGATCTTAAAGTCTGATAATGTATGTCCTCCCACTTTGTGATTTCTCTTCAAGATTCTTTGATATTCTAGGTACTTTTCATTTCTATTTAAATTTAGAATTGGCTCACCAATTTTCATAAAGAACATGCTTGAATTATTTTTTGTTTTTAGTACACTTTTAATTTTAGAATAGTTTTAGGTTTATAAAAAAAAGTTGCAAAGATACTATAGGATTTTGCATATATCCCTCACCAAGTTTCCCCTATTTTTTCTTTATATTTTAAATAGTTCAGGGATATTTACAGTTTTTTTCTTGATACATATAATTGTACAAATTTGTAGAGTATATGTGATATTTTGATACATGCATACAATGTATAATGATCAAATCATGGTATTTAGGATATCCATCAAACATTTATCACTTCTTTCTACTGAGAACATTTCAAATCTTCTAGCTATTTTGAAATATACAATAAATTATTGTTAACTATAATTTCCCTACTATGCTATATGATACTAGAACTTATTCCTTCTATCTAACTGCATTCTTGTACCCCTTAACCAACTTCTCATCATCCCCCTCTTCCTCTTCCCTCCCCAGCCTCTACTAACCACCATTCTACTCATGAGATCCCCTTTTTAGCTCCCACGTATGAGCGAGAACATACAATATTTGTCTTTCTGTGCCTGGCTTACTTCGCTTAACAAAATGATCTCTAGTTCCAACCCTGTTGCTGCAAATGACAAGGTTTCATCCTTTTCAATGGCTGAATAGTATCCCACTGTGTACATATATTACATTTTCTTTATCCATTCATCTGTTGATGAACACTTGGATTGCTATTGTGAATAGTGCTGCCATAAACATGGGTGTGCCAGCATCCCTTTGATATACTGATTTCCTTTCCTTTGGATAAATACCCAGTAGTGGGATTGCTGGATTGTATGATAGTTCTATTTTTAGTTTTCTAAGAAACTTCCATACCATTTTCCATAATGGCTATACTAATTTACATTTCCACCAACACTGTATAAGAGTTCCCTTTTCTCTGCATCCTTGCCAGCATTTATTGCCTTTGTCTTTTTACTAATAGCCATTCTAAGTGGGATGAGATGATACCTCATTGTGATTTTGAGTTGCATTTCCCCAGTGATTAGTGATGTTGAACATTTTTTCATATACCTATTAGCCATTTGCATACCTTCTTTTGAGAAATGTCTATTCAGATCCTCTGCCCATTTTGATGGTATTATTATTATTATTATTGCTGTTAAGTTGTATTAAGTTCCTTGTTTATTCTGGATATTAGTCCCCTGTCAGATGCACAGTTTGCAAATGTATTCTTCCATTCTATAGGCTGTCTCTTCACTCTGTTAAATGCTTATATATTTTTTGATGTTCAGAAGCATTTTAGTTTAATATAGTTTAATTTAGTCTAATATAGTTTAGTTTAATATATTTTGGTAATTTGTCTATTTTTGGTTTTGTTGCCTGTGCTTTTGACGTCTTAGCCATAAAATCTTTGCCCCTAGACCAATGTTCTGAAGCATGTCCCCTCTGTTTTCTTCTAGCAGTTTTATAGTTTCAGGTCTTACGTTTAAGTCTTTAATTCATTTTGAGTTGATTTTTATATATGGTAAGAAATAGGGGTCTAGTTTCATTCTTCTGCATACTGATAATCTAGTTTTCCCAGCCTTATTTATTGAAAATGGTATCCTTTCCCCAATAAATGTTCTTGGTTCCTTCATCAAAATCAGCTGGCTGTGAATATATGGATTTATTTCTGGGTTCTCTATTCTATCCCATTGGTTTATGTCTCTGTTTTTATACCAATACCATGATGTTTTGGTTATGATAGCTTTGTAGTATATTTTGAAGTCGGGTAGTGTGTTGCCTCCAGCTTTATTCTTTTTGTTTAGGATTGCTTGGGCTATTTAGAGTATTTTATGGTTCTGTATGAATTTTAGGATTTTTTTTCTGCCCTGTGAAGAATGGCATTGGTATTTTGATAGGGATTACATTGAATATGTAGCTTGCTTTGTGTATATGGTCATTTTAACAATATTAATTCTTCCAATCTGTAAGCATGGGGTGTCTTTCCATTTGTTTGCATTCTTTTCAATTTTTTCATCAGTCTTTTATAGTTTTTTTCTTGTAGAGATCTTTCACCTCCTTGATTAAATTTATTCCTAGGCATTTTATGATTTTTTTGTAACTATTTTTAATGGGATTTCTTTCTTGATTTTTTTCAGCTAGTTCCCAATGAAATTATACATGTTTGAGGTGATGGATATCCTAAATACCCTGATTTGATCATTACACATTGTATGCAGGTATCAAAATATCATATATACCCCATAAATATGTACAGTTATTATGTATCAATAAAAATTAAAAGAAAATTAAAAGATCACTTTATTTAGTTTATAATTCTTTAGGTTGGCTTGGTGGTCCTTCTGCTCAGTTGGCTGGCTCAGTTAATCTTTTCTTAGACTTTTAACAATTTACTTATAATGTGTGTTGAAGACGATCTTTTTGGATTGAATCTAATTGAGGACCTTTGGGCTTGCTGGATCTAGATGACCATATCTTTCCCCAGATTTGGGAAATTTTAAGTTATTATTTTGTTCAATAGGTTTTTTTTGTGCCATATTCCATCTCTTCTCTCTCCAACACTCTTATAATGTGAATATTTGTTCACTTAATGGTGTCCCATAAGTCCCATAGGGTTTCTTCATTCTTTTTTATTATTATTATTTTTTCTTCTGACTGGGTTATTTCAAAAGACCTGTCTTCAAGTTCAAAAATTCTTTCTTCTGTTTGATATAGTCTGTTGCTGAAGCTCTCAGTTGTATCTTATTTTATTTACTGAATTCTTCAGCTCCAAGATTTCTGTTTGATCCTTTTTTTGATATCCCTCGCTTTTTTGAATTTTTCATTCTGTTCATGAATTATTTTCCTGATTTCATTGAATTGTTTGTTTTTATTTTTTTGCATCTCCCTCTAGTTCCTTAAGATTGTTATTTTGATATCCTTTTCAGGCATTTTGTAAATATCCTTTTCCTTGTTGTCAAGCGGAGAATATGTGGGTATGGTGGACCAGCCTACTGTGAAGCATGCTCTCTGGGTAGGGTGGGATGCTGTCAGACTGGCTATTGGACCGGGCATGGGCACACCTGGACACCGCAGGCTGGCTGACTGTGTGGCAAGTCTGCTGCTGAACTGGCTGTTGGGCTGGGTGCATGTGTATGGAGGTGCAGTGGACCAGTTGGCTGTGTGGCACTCTCCCTGGGGAGGTAGGGCTGCTGGCAGACTGCCTGTTGGGCTGGGTGTGGGTGTGCCTGGCTTTGTGTGCTAACTGGCTGTGCAGTGTGAGTGCATGCATGAGCTCGCCAGCTGTTAGGTAGCTTCCCCATTGTGCATGTCAGCTCATTCCCTGGGTGGGGCACAGCATGAATTCAAATTCTGGGTTCTTGGTCATTTTGCTGGATGTGGGCTCTGGGCAACTGGTGTCATGGAGTTGCAGGCACCCATGTGAATGGGTAGAATGATGGTGGGGCCTCTGGGATGGAGAAAGTCAGTGGCTAATGACTTCCAGAGCCAGATGTGTTCTAGCAATGGATCCAGTTTCAAGATGGCCCCATGCCATCATAGCGTAGGTCTCAGGAGTGGAGGTGCTCAATGTAGGCCCCTAATCTGAGGCATTGAAGCTGCCCAAACTCCTGGCAACTCTCCAAACTGGCTTTGGGACTTGGGAGAACTGGAGAACTCTGCTGTAGCAGAGACTTCTGGCATCTGTGGCAGCTACGAGGACCACTGAGGGTCTCTGGCTTACCTTCTCCCTGCGAGAAAAAGTATCCTCTGACTTTATGCTGATCCTGGTGGGGGAGATAGCGTGAAAGAGGCAGAGTGCTTTACTCCTCTCTCTATGGTACTATCGTGGGCTTCTAGGCTCCACAGGAATTTTGCTGCTCTCCTGGTGCTCTATAGCTTACATCCTAGCTCACTCCAGTTGAAGTATAGTTGTTTATTTATTACTTTGTTCCCTTTCTGTGAGGAGGATGAACACCAGGTGACTCTAGTTGGCCATATTGCTGATGTCACTTGGTGCAATTTGTCATTATTTCCTTTTTTAAAAAATTTCATTTCAGAATATTATGGGAGTACAAACACTTTGGTTACATATATTGCTTTTGCAGTGCCTGAGTCAGAGCTACAAGCATGCCCATCTCCCAGAAAGTGCGCACCACACCCACTAGATGTGAATTTACCCATCCCTTCCTTGTCCTTCCCACATATCTACTCTTCAAGGAAATGCAAATCAAAACCACAATGAGATATCACTTAACTCCAGTGAGAATGGCTTTTATCAGGCTTTTATCAAGTGTCATTATTTCTTTAAATATGCTTTCTGCCCATCTCTTTCTCTACTCCTTCTAAGACTCCCATAATGCATAAATTGTTCACTTAATGGTGTCCCATAAGTCCCATAAGCTTTCCTCACTCTTTTTCATTCTTTTTTCTTTTTGTTTTCCTTACCATATAATTGCAAATTATCTGTCTTCAAGTTTTCCGATTGTTTCTTTTGCTTGATTGAGTCTGTTGTTGAAAGTCTCTATTTAATTTTTCAGTTTAGTCATTGTATTCTTTTGCTCCAGAATTTTCGTTTGGTTCATTTTTGTGATTTATATCTCTTTGTTGAACTTCTAATTTTATTAATGTATTATTTTCCTGATTTTTATTTAATTATCTATCTGTGTTCTTCTATAGCTCACTGAGCTTCTTTAAGAATTTGTTGTAAGGCAATTTTTAGATCTCCATTTCTTTGGTGTCAACTAATGGAGCTTTATTTTGTTCCTTTGGTGGTGTCATATTTTATTGATTTTTTCATGTTGCTTGAAGACTGTGTTGCTGTTTTTTCAGCTGAAGACACAGTCACCTCCTCCACCTTTTACTGTTCTTAGGAGAGAAAGACCTTTACCAGTCAGCCTGTCTAGAGAGATCTGTGTATCTCTCAAAACTTTTCTATGCATGTTCCCACTACACTGCTCTTTTCTCTTTTGGGGTGGATGTCTTAGGATTGTATGCCTTCTCTCTCTCCCACAAAGACAGTTCAGGTTCTGAGAGCCTCATATTTGTTTTCCCTAAAGCAGTGTCCTGAAGTGTTCAAGGGTGTGTGCCTTCTCCCAGTTTAGCAGAGCTGAGCCAGCTGCTGCTATTTGTGTTCTGTCTTTGGGGAAAGGGTACTTGCAATCTGTGAGGGAACGTGGAGCACCAGCTATGGTGGTGGGGAGGGAGCATGGAGTGCTGGGGGTGCTTGCCAGCCAGTTGAGGAGGGGTCTTTAGGTGAGTAGTCCTGTGGGGTTTCTGAGTGGGGCTCTTGGCAGAGTCCGCGAGCCAGCTAGTGAGATCTGTGGCCAGTTGTTGAGATCTGCATGTTAGTTTTTATGAGGTCCTGCCCCCTTCCCCTGCTTTTACCTGTCCCATGACCATTCACCATATTTATCCCCTCAGTGTTCCAGGTAGGGTGTGAGAGAAGTGGGCCTCTTGGGCAGCATTCCACAAGGCTAGATAATCCAGGAGCTCACTTTTCTATCACTTTCCCCTATGAGAGATATCACAAGCCAAGAGGGTTTCTCTTGGCGCTGAGCTATGTCATCTTGGGGGAGGGGTGGCATGGGTAAATTGAAACTTTTCTTCTTTCTCTCTTCAGTGCACCTACTCTTTAATTTTTTTTCTCCCCTGGGGTGCCGGAACCTCTTAGCTAGGCTCCCATAAAGGTATTCTCATCTATGGATGGTTGTTAAAATTGGTGTTTCTGTGGAGATTTGAGGGCTAGAACCTCCTATACCACCATCTTGCTGGTGTCACTCTTTGAACTGCCACCAGATTTCTGATTTGAAAAAATGGTTTGCTTTTAGTGATTCAGTAAGTTTATGGAAATATTAGATATTCAGGTTTTAGTCATTTTGAATATTTCAAAAAACTTTAAAAAACCATATTCTATTAGTCTTTATGTCAGCCTTTTAAGGAGTGCTTGAACTTTTGAAAGCTAGGAGTGATGAAATGCTTTAGACTTCTTATAAATACATTATTTTAATGAAAATTATATTTTATTATCAATTATAAATGTTTCAGTATTTAGTTTTTAGTTTTACAATGAATTTTATCTGAATTCTTTTTCAAATCTTTTTTCTGTATTTACCATATATTAAGGTGGTTTTGCTAAATCCTCAAGTATGATATTCACTAAATTTTTTATGTTCAGCAATAAATAGAAAATTATGATGATTATTTCCCAGTTAATTTCTTACTTTACTTACTTTATAACATGGTTGCATGGCCACTTGTAGAACTGGTCATTTGACTAATTTATCTTTAATGAATCGGTATGGATCTATGATGTAAAGTAATACAGAGCCTCACACTAAGGATACTCATTATCTGCTATTAACTTGTGCTTTTCCTGATCCAGGTGTTAAAAGCTAGAGAAATAAAAGCACCTGTGGGCTAGGCATTGGCCATCGGGGTGACTTCAGTGGTCTTTCTGCTTGGATGAAAGGGGCCGGATTCCAGAATCTGACATCTAATGAGCCCCTACCGTGTGTCTAAACCTGTGCTAAGCTCTGAGTGGTGGGGGAGAGGAAGTAAGTAAATAATTTTGTTGTACTGTGGCAGGGGACAGGATAGGTCTTTCTTAGAGAGGAAGAAGTCCTTATTAAATTTTGAAGAATTAATTAATTATTCAGTCATTCAATATCAAGCCTATATTACTATCAATAATTTTAGAAATAATTACCTTTCTTTTGGAATTTAAAAAGATAATGATAGGAGGAGGTGATAGTTATTGCACATTAATTATGTGCTTTATAGCATGCATTATATCATTTAATCTTATAGTGACTTTGTGATGACAATAATTATTATTTGCATTTTACAGCTGATGAAATAAGGCCAAGAGGTTACTTTGCTTGCTCACCGTCAAAAATGAGTGACTAGCATAGCCCAGACCCAGTTCTCTCTGGGTCCTGAGCCCAAAGGCTCCACCTCCCCACTTTATAGTCTGTTGGAAAA
The DNA here is from genome assembly GCA_028533085.1 of Varecia variegata. Lineage (NCBI taxonomy): Eukaryota > Metazoa > Chordata > Mammalia > Primates > Lemuridae > Varecia > Varecia variegata. Next base: position 118,846,547 of record CM052443.1, read on the forward strand.
GTCATTTCTTCATACCCCATAGTCTCTGCTGGGGAAGAGAAGAGACCTGTAGGATGTGAAGTTAAAGCTGAATTTGTGCTCTCATGGTAGCACATAAAAGAGGTGTGGGGGTTTGCAGGAGCCAGACTTTCTATCCCTGGATCGTAACGTACTGTTGGGAAAGGCTGACTCTGCATTGGCTGTATCAGTGTTGGATGATGACAGTCACTCGTGCTTCCCAGATAGAGATATGAGCAGGTAGAGAGGAGTCCAGGGTATTCCTGATATCTGGGACACCCTCTCGGATGACCCCAGCAGCTCCGTCCTTCCTGAGTCCCTCCTGCACAGGCTCCTCCCCAAGGTCTCGTAGGAATTGGAAACAATTAGTCAATTTTGATTCTTTCTTTAACCAGGAGCTTAGGGACTTTTCCTGAGTCGTCTCTGTGATTTTAAAAATGGTATCCTCCTGCGTATTGCTCTGGAGCTCAAAGACAGACCCAGAAAGCTTAGGAGATCCTGGGCTCACAGAGGCTCACCTGTTACTTTTTTGTTCCTAGTGTTCCCAACAGAAGCTGAGGACCCAGAAATCTGTTTGAATCAGCAGGTGACTGAGTTCACCCATGACTGGCAGAGGTCAGAATGAGCTGGGAATTCTAGGTGGGCAAGGTGTGTCTCTGTGTCTAGAGGTCTGCATATGTATTCCATGTATATTCCATACGTGTTGTGTATGGTATTTCTTTGCTTGTGTGATGTAGGTGTGTGTATCTTTTCCTTGTGAGTTTCGTCTCTTTCTCTCTCTCTCTCTGTGAGAGAGAGTGATTGATATGTAATTGACCTTCAGCCTGGTTCTTTTCTTCTCCAGAGCCAGAACATACAACTTCAGATAGGCTCACAACAAGCAAGAGTAGACTTGTTTGTGTTCTGGGATCTTCTAATCAGTCCCTTTAATCTCAAATATTTACCTCACTCTGCTTCTACACCTCCCACATTTTCATCTGTGAACAGATATCATAGTTAAGTAAATGAGAGTGGAGGGTCTAAGCGAGACAGATGTATTCAGCAATCTGGAGCAGAACTTTTTTTAATTTATTCATGACCAATAATAGGAAGGAGATCTTGCAATCTCTGCTTAGTGACATGGGTGTGCATGATCTTGTGTTTTGTTTATGACTAATTGCATGTGTTTGAGAAAGTGTGTGGGGGGTGTGTGTGTGTGTGTGTATTTTCTGTTTGTTTTATTTGTAGGGAATGTTTTATGTGCTGGTGCCTGTGAGTGAAAATGGACCCAAGTGACTCACTGACTGACGACCTTCACCTATATTGGGCATAGGTCAGTGGGGGCTGGAACCTTGTTCTGCAATGAGGGTGTATGTGTGTGACCATGTGTGTCGTTTGTTGCCCGACTGGGAAGAGGCATGTGTGTGTAACTGGTATGTTTTTTGCATGATTTTTATGTGATGTGTTTGCCCTTGTGTTTTTGCTGTTTAATATATGTGTTTGATTGCATGAGTCTATATTCACAGTATGAATTTATACATCTGACATGTGATTTTTATGTGTTGCTGGTTATGGTGTTTGTGTTGAGACTCTACAAGTGTTTGTGTGTGGTTATATGGGTTACTTGTGCTGTTGTATATCAAATCTTGTGTATTATTTGTGAGTTTTGTTTTTATAACTGAACCACGCAGTTACTGTCCTTTCTTTAGGATCACTATGGTCTCAGGTGGTAAGAAATCACAGATCAGCAATTTAAGTGTGTGCATGTGTGTGCGGTGGTGTGTGTGCATGTGTGTTTCATGTATGTGTTTTAGGGGCTTCTGGTTGGCCTCTCTGAACTAAAATGTCTCCTTAGCTGTCTTTCAGCAGTGGCCGTATTTCTGCATTGGGCAGCAGGTTCGTGTGCGTTTGCACCGTTGGGCAGCTCTTATCTAACAGGTAAGAGCTCAGTGTCTGTAGTGAGTAACACTTGGACCCTCAGTTTGGCCATGTACATTTCTGTGACCTTGAGAAATGACTACAGCTCTCTGAGATCCAGACTCTTTATTTTAAAGGAAGGTAGCTATTTCTATTTTATAATGGTATTTTGAGGAATAAATGAGCCAATGCCTACAAATTATTCAGCACCATGCCTGACACATAATTGGTGCTCAGTAAAAAGAAGGTATTTTTGCCATCTTTCTCAAAATCCAATATTTGTGTCATGGAAGTTTCTATTTCACCATTGTGTGTGGAAGCACAGGTAGAAGTCAGAGAAAACTGGCCCATCCAAGGGCTCCCTCTAACTCCTTAAGGTCAGAGCCTGACTTCCTTTTCATGGCTCAGGGGCCCAGCTGCCTCCTTCATGTAAGATCCTACTGGAATCACGGTTCCTGGTTGGTTCTGGCCGCCCTCTACTTTTCTTCTGGTTTCCTGGTGAGCACTGACACAGCACACATCAGTTGGCAGCTGGGCCCAAGCGTAAGGGTCCAGTCACTGTCCCACTTGGTGGCCACAAACCTAGATAACCTGTGCCCCCGAGCAAGTGCATAGTCCCTAAGGAGGACTTGCTGTCAAGATCCTACACTTGAGTGAGAAGGCCAGTCTTTATTCCCTCGTCGGGGTATGTATTTGGTAATCCTAACCTCTGACCCAACCTCTCAGTTGAAGAAACATTGAATCTGGAATCCCCTGTCAAACAGCCGAGTGACTTTGTGTTGGCCATTTATCTCTTTGGCCTAAGTGTTTTCACATCTATGAAATGAAGGACATAGTATTTGCCTTGTGTAGCTGACAGGCTCTAAATATATATTTATTGCTTTGAGGGAAGCAAAAGACGTGAAAGTCTTTTGTAAAGTGTACAATGTATAAATGTGAGTGGTAAAATTTTCTAAGTAGGGAGCTAAGGACATTTTGGACAAAAGCAGTGGACATAATGTCACCTCTTTGGATATTCTGACTAATGAGGAGTATATTTCTACTCAGAGTAGCTAGGAGTGTGGATTCTGGTCAGGTAGACATATATTGTGATTCTGTCTGTTGTACTTAATTGCACATTTAAATACTGCATGTTTTCATTTTCCCATTGTTAAAATGGGTAAAATAATAGGTCTATGTTGAGGATTTAATTAGAAAGTGCATGTAAAAAACTTGGAATAGTACCTACCGCTATTGTTAATGTCGGTTTGCAAACCTGGATAGGACACTTTTGGTGACAGGGAACTGTAGATCACTCAGAACAGCAGGACCCAACCAATGAACTGTAAACTTGTGACAAAACTTTAGCAATTCTGTTACAACTTAGGGAGTTTCACTTTCTTCTAAAGGAAATAACTGATAGCCCCCACTTCATTCTCTATTGCTATGTATTTGCCTTTTTTTTCTTTTTCTAGATTTTACATATAAGTGAGATGAGGCAGTATTTTCTTTCTGTGTCTGGCTAAGAGAAACTGGGCTATGCTGCAGGAAATTAAGTAAGTAAATAAATAATATCCAGCAGCTTAAAAAAAGGAAATAACCGATACTCATTTCATGTCTCAATCATCCCAGTGAATGACTGAGGTTTGAATCTGGCTTCATATAAAGATATAAATTCCTCAAATGCAGAGACTTTGCATTTCTTGTTTGTACTCACGGACTCAGTAGTTAGTGCAGTACCTGGGACAAGGCTGTTGTTAAATAAATACGTGTTGGATAAAGAATTAATGTCCTTTTGTTTCTTGGGAAAGAAACTTGGTTAATGTGAGGGTTTGATGTATCATTGGCACTAAAATGGGACAGACTTGTGATTCGTGCACCAAGTGTGAAAAATAAACAGACGTGTAGCCAAAATTAAAAATTTTTGTATTAAAACTAAACAGACATTTCTGTAATGTTACAGCCATGCTCACTGGCATTTCCCACTTTCCCCACTTCCCAACAGAGGTAAGAACAGCATGAGGACGGAGAACCGGAGCAGCGTGTCCGAGTTCCTCCTCCTGGGGCTGCCCATCCCGCCAGAGCAGCAGGGCGTGTTCTTCCTCCTGTTCCTGGGCATGTACCTGACCACGGTGCTGGGGAACCTGCTCATCGTCCTGCTCATCCGGCTGGACTCTCGCCTCCACACCCCCATGTACTTCTTCCTCAGCCACTTGGCCTTTTCTGACATTTCCATTTCTTCTATCACGGTTCCAAAGATGCTGATGAACATGGAGGCTCAGCAAGGATCCATCTCCTATGTGGGGTGCATTTCTCAGATATATTTTTTCATACTTTTTGGCTGTCTTGACAATTTCCTTCTTGCAGTGATGGCCTATGACAGGTATGTGGCCATCTGCCACCCATTGCGCTATATCACTGTCATGAGGGAGGAGCTGTGTGTCTCATTAGTAGCTGCGTCCTGGTGTTTCTGTTGTGCCCATGCCCTGTTGCACACCCTCCTGTTGGTCCAACTGTCCTTCTGCACTGCTAATACCATCTCCCACTTCTTCTGTGACCTCACTGCCCTCCTGAAGCTGAGCTGCTCGGACATCTCCCTCAATGAGCTGGTCATCTTCACTGAGGGGGGAGTGCTTTTTTCCCTACCTTTGGGTAGTATCTTGGGCTCTTATATTTGTATAGGAACCACTGTCCTCAGGGGCCCCTCTACTAAGAGATTCTTTAAAACCTTTTCTACCTGTGGCTCCCATCTCTTTGTGGTGTCTTTATACTATGGGACACTTGCAGCAGTTTACTTTTTCTCTTCATCATGGAACTCCAATGGCAAAGAAATAACTGCTTCTGTTATTTACACGGTAGTTACCCCCATGCTGAACCCCTTCATCTACAGCTTGAGGAACAGAGATATAAAGCAGGCTCTAGAAATATTTGTCAATAGGGCTAACTTCTTTAAGTGACAATCACTAAATTCTCTGATTTCAATCATGAACACTGCGAGATATTAATATATCTCCTAAAATTATTATATCATATGGTTGACAACTCCATACAGTTTTAAAATAATAACATGTATTTTGCTTTTATACATGGTATTCCTAATATGTCAACTAGATCAAGTTTGTTACTTGGGTTGTTATGTCTTTTTTATCCTTAATGTTCATCATCTCCTATAAGATATGTGCAAAATCTTGTGCAAAACATGTTGCATTATTATAATTGAGGATTTGTCTTTTTCTCCTTTGAGATATGTCAATTTTTGCTTACATATATTTAAACTATATTACGAGATTTAGCATTATGATCTACTCCTGGTAGACTGACTCTTTCATGTAGTAATGTGCTGAAGCTGCCTTGTATTGGCTTCAAACTGATTGTGTACATCTCTTCCCAAGTCCACCACCAGTGACATTTTCTTGATAGTTTGAAATCAGCCATAATGGGAATAATTACACTATGGAAATTGGCAAATCCTAAAAACAAGGATCTCTCATTATAGAGAGCCATTTGTTATTAATTTAGCTGCACACTATTGCATTTGTAATTAGGAGATATTTCTCTTGATTTCTATTGATGGCTCCTACCTTAACATCTCACCCACTTCTTCTGATATAAGTATTTATATACCAGCTTGTTTTTTGGTTAGTGTTTACATGATGTTTCTTTTCCATCATTTAACATTGAACCTTTCTATGTCCTTACATATGTGCTGTGCCCATTGTAAATAGTGTAAGTTGATTTTGCTCTTTTTTTTATGGAGATTGACAATTATTACTCTTCTGGAGAATTTGATCTATTTATATTAGATGTAATCATGATATATTTGAATTTATATTTTCCATATTACTATGTTTTCTATTTGAGATATCTGTTTCATATTTTTTCCTCCTTTTCCATTTTGGTTAATTAAATATGTGTTTTTGTTCCTCCATTCCTTCCTTATTAACTTATTAATCATACATTATTATTATTTTATTATTCTTTTCTGTGCTTTGTGTAACAATTACTTCTTGCTTTCTTTTAAAATTTTTTTATGGATGCATAATACACATAACACAAATTTATCATTTTAAACATTTGCGATGTATAATTCAGTGGCATCCAGTACGTTCACAATGTGCAACAATTACCACTACCTCATTCCAGAACTCCAAAAAAAACTAATGACCCATTAAGCAGTTGTTCCCATTTCCTCTTCCTCTAAACCCTAGCAAACAGCAAAATGTTTCTGTCTGTATGAATTTGCCTATTCTGGATATGTCATATAAATAAAAATCTAAAATATGTGAGCCTTTCATGCCAGCTTCTTTTATTTCACATAATGTTTTCAAGGTTCATTCATGTTGTAGCCTGTACCAGTACTTCATTCCTATTTGTGGCTGAATAATATTTCATTGTATGAATATACAATGAAATTTTGTTTATCCATGCACCCACTGATGAACATTTGGGTTGTTTCCACCTGTTGGCTATTGTTAATAGTGCAGCTCTGAACATCCATATGTTCAGAGCAAGGTTTTGTTTAAACTGCCTTTTTCAATTCTTTTGGGTATATACCTAGGGGTGGAATTGATAGGTCATCTGGTACTTCTGTTTAACTTATTGCAATTGTTCTCTGGCATTCATGAAGCTTGTTGGAAGTCTGCCCTCTAGGAAGCCAACAAAAGCTTTTCCCAGTGAGGTGTCTCACCTGAGGGGGTGGTGCATGGAGAATTTGTTGGCTGACGGGCGGGACCAAAAGCTAGATGACAGAGATGGGTTTACCTACACAACAGGGTGAAAAGGCTTCATGACTAGGCAGACATATCAAGAGAAAATGTGCAAAGTGAAACACATAAAGAAATAAAAGAGTGGAATATATAGAAAGAAAGCATACATACATGGAGGGGAAAGTTTAAAAACACATTTATTGGGATTCCATAGGGAGAGAGAGGAAGAAAGGAGAAATAAATAGCTAATTCTCACTAATTCTAAAACTGATAAAAGGCACCAAGTGTTAAATTCAAGAAACAGAAAAACCATAGTAGTATGCAAATAAGAAACCTACACAAAATTACATCATGGTATAACTGCTGAATCTTAAAGAGAAGGGAAAAATCTTAAAAGCAGCCAGATTAAAAAAAATACATAATACTCAATTAAGACAAAATAAGATTCTGATTAAAAAATTGTCAAAGGACCTGAATAGACATTTCTCAAAAGAAGACAATGTTTAACAGGTACATGAAAAATTGCTCAATATCCCTTATAATCAGGAAAATGCAAATCAAAACCACAATAAGATATCACCTCATACCTGTTAGAATGGTTATCAAAAAGAGAAAAGATAAATGTTCGTAAGGGTGTGGAGAAAAGGGAACCCTTGTATACTCTTGGTGGGAATGTAAATTAGCGCAGCCACTATGGAAAATAGCATGGACATTCCTCAATCATTAAAACTAGAACTGCCATATGATTCAGCAATCTCACATTTGGGTATACATCCAAAAGAATTGAAATCAGTATCTTGAAGAGATATTTCACTCCCATGTTAATTGCAGCATTATTCACAATAGCCAAGACATGGAATCAACCCAAGAGTCCAACAGTAGATGACTGGATTTTAAAAAGTGGTACACACACACGTACACACACACACACACACACACACACACACTGGAATATTACTCAGGCTTACAAAAGAAGGAAATCCCCTTATTTATGACAATATGGATAAACCTGAAGGACATTATGCTAAGAGAAATAAGCCAGGCACAGAAACACAAATACCATGTGATCGCACTTACATGTGCAATCTAAAAAAGTAAAACTCATAGAAGCAGAGAGAGTAGAATGGTGGTTGCCAGGGGTTTAGGGTATGGGGAAATGGGGAGATACTGGTCAAAGTGTACAAAGTTTCAGCTAGGTAAGATAAATAAGTTCTGGAGACCTAATGCACTGCATGGTGACTATAGTTAATAACACTGTATTATATATTTGAGCATCTTCTAATTTGCTAAGAGAGTAAATCTTAAATGTTCTCACCACACACACAAAAAATAATAAATATGTGAGGTGATGGATATGTTAATTAGCTTGATTGCTATAATCATCTCACAGTATATACATATATTAAAACATCACGTTGTACACAGTAAATATACATAATTTTTATTTGTCAATTATACCCCAATAAAGCTGCGAAAAGAAGAACTTATATGAACAAAAAGAAAAAAAGCCATAATAAGATTGAAACATGACTTTTCAACAATAGCAGCAAGAAAAGGTTGATGGAAACCAGAAGACAAAGAATGATATCTTTACTGAAAAAGAAAAATAATTGCTAACCTAGAGTGGTAGGTTAGCCAACTGGATTTATTAATGGTCTGTATTTAATAATACCAAGATGCCAGTACTTCTCTGAAAAATATAAGTCAAACAAACCAAAGGCTTAGAGAAGTGGAAGTTTTTGGAGTGTATTAATTATATACAACCTTTCTCCTCTCCCCATCTGTGTCCCCAGGAAAGGCCTGGAGGACACCTCATTCACTAAGGCACTGGTAAATTCATCATAGCAACAGTGTCTCTGAGGTTTGGTGCAATAGTGGGAGATGCTGCCACTGACATGAGCGACTTGATTTCCATGGATTAATGGCACCTGGTGTGGCAAGGCCAGGTTCTCTTGCTTAACCAACAGAGAAAAGATGATGCTTTACTGTACTAAATGGCAATGGCAGAGTGTCAATAAAACTGCTTTAACGCATAGAGATCTACGGCAATGGCTCTCTGATTTTGCGATCCCTAGGAATGAAATGAATGGGACGTCTAATAAAGTAATTATTACTTTAGTACTGAAGTAATAAAGTATATCTGGAAAAAAAAAACCTGTAAGTCTGGAGAGCAGCTGGGTTCTTTTGAGAAAGGCACCTGTAACTCTGGACATTTTTTTAACTTCTCCTTGGTTCTGCCTAGCTCCAAGCCTTATTTTTATTATTCCCCAGCACTTCTTACCATTTACCTACCATTTATTTTGCATTAAAATATTTTTTTCTGTAACCTCCAAATTGGAGCTGTATCTCATAGGAGGGATTTCTGTTTATGTCATCCACTGGTACATCTCCAGAGCGTATATCGATGTATTACCTTTGTGAAGCCTTAATTTTTTGTTGAGTAAATGAGTGAGTGAACAAATGAATTTAATAATTATCAAGTGCCTAATGTGTGCCACAGCTAGCCGATGCCTAGTAGTACAAAGACATTGACAATAAACCTTAACATTTATTAAGCTTTTGTTATACACTCATTTAATCATACCCCAAACCCACACTGAAAGTACTATTATCATTTCTACTTTGAAGAACCCAAGTCCCAGAGACCTTTGGTAATGTGCTTAGGTATGCTGTTAGTGAAAGAGGAGGACCCAGAGTCTTTTTTCCAGAGTTTATAGACTCAACTCAGTTTTATTGGGGTGTAATTAACATACAGTTTTAAAATGTTCAGCTTGATGTGTTTTGACATACACCTGTGAAGTCACCACCACAACCAGGATAATGTACATACCTGTCGCTCCCAAAAGTCATCATGAGAAGTTTTGTGTTGTTTTCTTACATGCTTTGGTAGGCCTGCCCTCCCTCGCTGTGTTCCTGATATTAGTAATTGTGGGTCTTTTCTCTTTTTTTATTCATTAATCTGGTTTATTAATTTTATCATTTTTCTCAAAGAACTGACTTCTGGTTTTATTTGTATTATATATTGTTTTCCTTTTGTCTATTTCACTGATTTCTGCTTTCTCGTTATTTCCTTCGGTTTGCTTCCTTTGGATTTAATTTGCTCTTCTCTTTCTAGTTTCTTTTTTTGATTGAGACACAATAATCATACGTATTTATGGGTACATGTGATATTTTGATACATGTGTAGAATGTGTAATGATCAAATCAGGGCAATTGGGATATCCATCACCTCAAACATTTATCATTTCTTTGTGTTGGGAACATTCCAAATCTTCTCTTCTAGCTACTTTGAAATGCACGATATATTATTGTTAATTATAGTCATCCTACTGCACTACTGAACACTAGAATTTATTCCTTCTGACTAACAGTATTTTTGTGTTCATTAACTAACCTCTCTTCATCCTACCTTCCCCCCTGCACTTCCCAGCCTCTGGTAACCACCATTCCACTCTCCACCTCATGAGATCAACTTTTAAAATTCCCACATATGAATGAGAATATGTGATATTTGTCTTCCTGTGCCTGGCTTATTTCACTTAACACAGTGTCTTCCAGGCTCATCCATGTTGCTGCAAAGGACAGAATTTTATTCTTTTTTATGGCTGAATAATATTCCATTGTGTATATACAACACATTTTCTTTATCCATTCATCTGTTGTTAGACACTTTAGGTTGATTCCACATTTTGGCTGCTGTGACTAGTGTTGCAATAAACATGAGTGCAGATAGCTCTTTGATATGCTACTTTCCTTTCTTTTCAATAGATACTCAGCAGTGATATTGCTGGATCATATGGTATTTTTAGTTTTAGTTTTTTGAGGAACCTACATATGTTTCCACGACAAGGTTGATCACTAGATGTTCTTTAGGATTGCACGAATTCAGATAAGATACTTTCAAACAGACATTTGCCCAGTAATAGCATCCCCACCAAAGAACTGATGACAACTCTGGCTTTGAGCCTCTGGAGCCAATGAACTCCGTTTCTAAGCGGCTTACATGAACTCCTTCCTTTTTGCCAATGAAACTTTCCCTTTACCCTTCCTTCACCGGATGCATTGGTGGCTTTCCATTCCATGCATCCTGGGTTACAATCCTCATTTCTCATTCCTAAATAAACTCAACATATTTGGAAATTTCTCTAATGTCTTTTTTTAAATGTTAACACTTGGCAGGACAGCAGACAGGCAGAAGCAGCCTGGCCTGCACCCTTCTCTGTCCAGCATGGCAGGAGTTGCAGAGCAGGGATGGTTGGGGCAGGGCCTGGCCAGAGCTGGAGGCTGGAGTGTAGGGGCAGGGTTAGGTGTGAGGGCAGCACCATGGTGGGGTCTTCCTGGCTCACAGCGTACTTCCAGGATTCCCAGTTATTTCATTGCCTCACCATGAAAAGAATTTAAGGTATTCCCCAAGCATAATTCTATCATATTCTCTCTCTCTCTCTTTCTCTCTTTCCCTGTTCCCTCCCATTTCTTTTTTGCTATTACACTTTCTCTCTTAATAGCAGGGGATATACATCAACTTCTCTAAATCATCTATTAATGCTTCTTCATAAACTTGAAATGAAGAGGAAAGCAGCCTCCTCTCTGTTGGGAGGATTTGGAGTTCATTACACAAGCTTTCTCCAAAAGAAAACTCTTTGCAAGACACCCTCTTGTCCCCAGCTCTCAGCTCTCTTTAGATCCATGTTAGGTTGAGAGGCTCAAGAGTTATGATATTGATTATTGGGTATTTCCTATAAATATCTTTTGTGTCCCACAACTCACTTTAGTATCTGATGTCTTGGTGCCTCGGTTGAAACTTCCAGTTTAACGTCCTGACACATGCTGCTCCCTCTCCCTGTAACCATGAGAACAAGATTAAATTTTGTGTGTTTGGATAATTCTTATCTGTTAAAACTCAGGTAAAGCAACATTTTCTCTAGAAGGTCGTTTATATCCTCTTCTACCATGCTGAGCTAACTATTCCTCCTCAAACTTACAGTGTTCCATATAAACTATTACAGTCTTTGCCACACTGAGTCACTCTGGAGTCAGACAGCCAAGATTCAAATCTTTCTTTCACTAACTGTGTGATCTTGGGGTGTTCTAATGCCCTTTGAGCCTGAGGTTTCCAAACCTACCTCTTGGTGTTGTTCTCAGGGTTAAGTTAGGTAATTTTAATGTATCTTAGACTAGTACCTGAGAGAATTGAGGTGACATTTATTGTGTCACTGAATAACTGTATGCGTTTTGGGAAAAAGGAAGCATAGGCTGTATTCCTGAAGGACAAGAAAGCAGTGTGCTAATTATTCCATAAGGAGAATAAAATGTAATGTTTTCCCCGAAATTTCTGGAAAACCTCAGGGTCCCTAGATGTCTGGGTGCCTGGGTAAAAGAGGAACCATATCTTCACAAAAATGCAAAATCCCTTAGAAATGGAGGTGTGAAAGGTCAGACACATTTTATAACATATTTAAAATTTGGGGAAGGACCAGCTCTGATGGATTCCATTTAATGATACCAGCCAAAATGTTAGAACATCCTCAAAATATTTTCCAATCCCATTATCTAAGAAAAGTCAAATAAAGTCCTATAAAACATATTATATTTTGCTATTCCCCCAACAGGTGTAAGAATAATGCTGGCAAAGCATTTCAGAGTTACGGCTGTGATAGGAAGACAAGTGAGCTATATTTTCAATAATTTGTATTTATTTGTTATTTATGAAACAAGATCATATGGCTGTTTTAGGAAAAGGCAAAAGATTTATACGATCTGAAGAGAAACCAGAGTGTATATGGCTGTTTTAAAAGAAAAGTAAGTGTCAGTTAGAAGAGCATGTTTTTTTTACTCAAGAGTTTTCTTAAGGCCCCTTTCATGTCTTTATTTCTCAGACTATAAATGAAGGGATTCAACATGGGAGTGACTACCGTGTATATCACTGAAGCGATTATGTTCTTGTCATTGGTGTTGCTGAATGAGGGAAGAAAATAGAGACCAATAATTGCCCCATAATAGAGGGTCACCACTGAGAGGTGGGATCCACAAGTGGACAAGGCTTTGAAGATACCCTTGGTAGAGGGAACCTGGAGGATGGTGACCCCAATATGACCATAAGAAACCAAGATGCACAGGAATGGAAGCATAATGGCTGTCAGTCCTGCCGTAAAGATTACCAATTGATTGAAGGATGTGTCTGTGCAGGACAACTTGAGCAGAGCACCAAGGTCACAAAAGAAGTGGGGTACCTTGTGGTCAGCACAGAAGGAAAGCCGGGTCAGGAGGAGGGTATGCAAAAGAGCACAAACACAAGCAATGACCCAGGACCCAGCCACTAGCATGACACAAACACTCGGCCTCATGATGGTGGTATAATGTAGAGGGTGACAGATGGCCACATACCTGTCATAGGCCATTGATGTGATAAGGAAACTGTCCAAGTCAGCAAAGAATATGAAAAAATATGTCTGTGAAACACACCCCTCATAGGGGATGGATAGGTGTTGGGTCTTCATGTTCACCAGCATCTTTGGGACAGTGACAGATGAAAAGGAGACGTCAGTGAGGGCCAAGTGGCTGAGGAAGAAGTACATGGGGGTGTGGAGGCGAGAGTCCAGCCGGATGAGCAGGACGATGAGCAGGTTCCCCAGCACCGTGGTCAGGTACATGCCCAGGAACAGGAGGAAGAACATGCCATGCTGCTCTGGTGGGATGGGCAGCCCCAGGAGGAGGAACTCGGACACACTGCTCTGGTTCCAGGGCCTCATGCTTGTTTATCAGCTGGAGGGCACTGGAAAGTTGAAGGGAAAAAATTGAATGTCTTGGAATAATAAATGCTGATTGTGGCATAGTATAGTAGAAATGTTCTTTTGACTTAGGGAATATCTTCATCCATATGTTCTTACATTCTCCACATATTTTGCTGCAAATGTGCTGGAAAAAAATGTTGGTTTAGGTTATGAAGCCATTTTCTGTCTTAATCTGGTCCTAGTCTCTGTAAATGATAATATCAACAGATAATGTTTAGTGAATGTTTTTCTTACACACTGTTCTAATAGCTTATGTGATGTAACTGATTCAATGGTCTTAAATGTATGAGCTTGGTAGGTACTGCTATTATTTCTACTCTTCAGATGAGATGACTGAGGCAGACAATCTCATAGTTACAGCAGTAAGAAGAGACGCTGAGATATGGATCCAAGTATTTTGACTCCAGAGTTTCTTCCCTGGAAGCAAAGCAATTATTCGACATCAGAAATCTCATTGCCTTTCATAATTTTGTGTGTCATGACTGGTTTAATTCTGTATCCCCTGCTTGTCTACATATTACATGATTATTTTTAATTTGTTCAGAATCTACCATAGCCAATTAATGTATGCTCTATATAAATCTGTTGATCAATGAAATGTCACATCCATTTAAATTCATGACGACAACTTCATTCAGAAACCTACATTGGCTCTAGTTCAAGAACAGGTTTAGCCCTGATAATACGGGAGCCTCTTGTCATATTTAGTTGCTATATGGCATCACATTCAAAGAAATACAATCTAAAAGCTAAAAGTAATTTTTTAAAGAAATTCTAATCCTTGAAGTATCTTTAAAATATCCTGTAACTGATTTATTTTTAACACATATTGATATTTATCAAAATATCTATCTAATTTTTATGAAGAGAGAAGATACGGATTCACTATAACATATCAAAGTTTGTTATAAAGCTATAGTGATTACAACAGATAATGTACTTTTGCAGAGATAAACTAATAAAACAATGGAGAAAAATAGAGAGCCCAGAAATTAACGTGTTTATAATAAGTACTAAGAAATTGACAGAAGTGGCATTATAAATCAGTAAAGAAAGGAAGGGCTATTCAATGAATAATGTCAAGGTAGCTAGCCATCTCTAGGGGAAAATAACATTATATCCCTTCCTTACACCATTAGAAAATGTCATAGATTACATTTATAATCTTAGGCTAGAGCATATTTCTTAATCAATACTCCCAAACATGACATAAATAAATCTTCTAAGTTTGATTGCATTAAAACAAAGCCATAGATGGGAGAATATGTGCTGCCCCAAACCAACAAAATATCAGTATTCAGAACACATATAGAATTTCTATGAATTGATAAGGAATAGACAAAAAGCTCAATAAGAAAAAGACAAAAATTTCAACCAAAATACAGCAAATAATATGAACTAGAAATTTACAGAAAACAAAGTCCAAATAGCCAATAAATGTATTAAAAGAGATTTCTCTTTCCAAGAGACAAGGTAAATGAAAATTAAAACAACAATGAAATAACACTCAAAAAATTTTAAAATATATACAAAACATTATATATTGGCAGACATTAGAAGAAAAGCTCTCATACATTGCTATTACATTTTTAAATTTGAAAGGACAGTCTCTTCAATGATTGGTGCTGGGAAAATTAGATATTCACATGCAGAAGAATGCTAGACCTCTCATCATATAAAAAAAACTCAAAATGGATCAAAAACTTAAATGTAAGACCCCAAATGATAAAACTATTGGAAAAAAGACATAGAGGAAAGACCTCATGACATTCATCTGGGCAAGGGTTTTTTGGATAAGACCTCAAAAGCACAGGCAACAAGAGCAAAAACAAATAAATGGGATTGATCAAACTAAAAAACTTCTGCACAGCAAAGCAAACAATCAACAGAGTGAAGAGACAAGCTACAGAATAGGAGAAAATATTTGCAAACTGTACATTTGAAAAGGGGCTAATGTTCAGAATATACAATGAACTCAAACAACTCAATAGCAAAAAACCAAATAACCCAATTTAAAAATGGGCAAAAGATCTCAACAGACATTTCTTAAAAGAAGATATACAAACGGCTAAAAATGCTCAACATCACTAATCATCTGGAAATTGCAAATCAAAACCACAATGGGATATGACCTCACCCTAATTAGAAGAGCTATTATAAAAAAAATAACAAATGCTGGCATGGATATGTAGAAAGAGGAACTTTTTATACACTGCTGGTGAGAATGTAAATTAGTGTAGCTACTATGGAAAACAGTATGGAGATTTCTTAAAAAAATAAAAAGTAGAACTACTGTATGATCTAGCAATCCTACCACTGGGTATATATCCAGAGGAAATGAAATCAATATGTTGAGGAGATATTTGTACTTCCATATTTATTATAGCAGTATTCACAATAGCCCAGATATTAAATCAACCTAAATGTCCATCAATGGGTACATAGATAAAGAAAATGTGGTATGTTTACACAATGGGATAGTACTCAGTTACAAAAAGAATAAAATCCTGACATTTGTGGTAACATGGATGAATCTGGAGGACATTATGTTAAGTGAAATAAACTAGGCACAAAAAGACAAATACAATGTGATTTCATTCATATGTGGAATTTAAAGAAGTTGATCTCATAGAAATACAGAGTAGAATAATGGTTACCAGAGACTGGGAAGGGTAAGGGGGAGGGTGGAATAAGGAGAGATTG
>CM052443.1:118862718-118879049 GCA_028533085.1 Varecia variegata
ATTTCTTATAAAGTTGAAGATTTATATTCTTTTGATGTAGTAATTTTTCTCCATATATGCTGTAGAAAAATGCTCACGATTCTTCACAAGAAAAAGTCCACATTATTGTTTGCAACTTTGTTTGTAATAAGGAAGAACTTGCTCAATCGTCAAGAAAGAGACAAACAGATATTCATACAATTCAATTCTGCAGTAAAAATGAATACCCCTACACTGCATGTGTTGACATGGGTAGATCTTTAACAATTAATTTTGTGTTAAAATGCAAAATTAGGCTTATAGTATGAGATATCAATTAAAACACTGAACTACCTTATATATTAATATTATTTGTGGGTACATATATGTGGTAAAAGTACCAAAAACATGTATAAAAAGTATTAAAAAGGTACTAAAAGTTTTCTTATAGTGTTTAACCCTAGAGAGGGAGGAAGGAAAAGGGGGATATGTGGGCTGGAACTTTGGCTGTGCCAGTAACATTCTGGTTGTTCATTTTAAAGATCAGAAACAAATGTGGCAACATGCGGCTATTTGTTAAATCTGAGTGATAAGTACATGAGGTTGTATATTTTACTGTATTTTTGAAATACTAAATAATTAAGATATTTCCCTAAATAAAAAATAAATGCTTCTGAGGTCACATTCTCTAGGAAATGTTATTGATTGAGAAGGGTAAGGCAGAGGATAGAGTGAGGTATGTTAGCTAGCAAGCAGGATATCAAACTTAGGAAAAACTTGTCTGGGGTAAACCCAATTCAAAACAAATCATTATCAATTTGATAAGTACATTGTACAGCCTGGGTAATATTTACATACTAAAAAGAATGACTTCATGGAATAATCAATATTAGGAGGTCATTGTGCCTCTCTTGATTTTTCCCCATCAATTTCCAAGGTTCCCTTATTCCTATGTTTTCCCACCAGCAATTAAAATAATTTTTACTATTCAATTTAATGGAACTACTTTGGGCAGCCTATATAGCCAAAGGGCAGATTATCCCATCAGCCTATGGCAAAGACCAAGTTTCCTGCTTTTAGGCTAGGTAGCCAAATCTAAGGAGGAAATTAACATAAAGATGCTATAATGAAGCACAGAATCCATGCCCCCGAAATTCTCTACCATTTAATGAGGGGGTAAAGATTTCTACTGTTCATTCTTACTTAGTCATGTACTATCCAACAAGAGGAAAAGGAAAGAAGCAGTTCAAGAAGGTAGTGTCCAGAAGTTCCACCATCACTTTGTCAAATGTATTCGAAAGGCAACCATGTACCACCAATCCTAATTTCCCCCTCTCCACTCGAGTGAAGGAAGAGTGTTATTATGACCCAAGTTAATCAAGTAGGTGAAAATTCACGTAAAACAATCTTTCAGTGACTACAGTAGACAACTGGCTCCATATAATATCTGGAAGCCGAATTTTAAAATATTTATGAATGCTTTTTGCCATTAGGTCTCCCAGAAACAGGTGAAAGAGAGTTTGCTACTTAATGCTAGAGGCTGAAGGTTTTCTGCACAAATTCTAGCACCTTGGACCAAAACCTGATCCCAGAATCTTCAGGGGTGGTGGAAAATGAGTGATGGAACCCTCTCTTTAAGTATTTTTTACATTCTTCAGATTATCTGGGTCGGTTTTGTTTTCCAAGTGAACACGCAAAACTACACCTGTGTAGTGTGATTTCCAGAACAACATCGAGTCTTCCGTACCCCTACCCAAGACAACAGCCTGAATAGGTTGCTGATATCTGAAATTATTTCAGCAAGAAAAAAAGAACTTTAAGGTTTCAACTAGAGATTAGGTTTAAAGATAAATATTCCTGGGAGAGACAGCCATATGGTCAACACTCTCACTCAGAAGGAATGGCTGAGAGCAGTCCATTTTGGGGGACCAGGATTGGATGGCAGAACAAGGGCACTGGCTTCCTCAGACACAGTGAGGAGGGAAGAGGGTTGAGGATTTCAGGCAGAATGAAAGCAGAGGCTACAGACACTGAGAACAAATCTACCATCTTCCCAATTTGGCTGAGATGACTGCTGTAAGGCTGGGTTGTAGAAATGGTTGCATTGTTAATAAAATCTGATATAGCACTTAATTTGCACCAGGTGCTTTTCAGATACTATTCACTTGTTCTCACAACCTTTCAGCATTCTTATTCTCATTTTATTTTCATTTAGTTCATTTAGTTTTATTACTGGGACTCAATAATGAAACTTGTCCAATGTTATAGCACTAGAATATGGTGAGCCTGGGATTTGATCTCATGTCTATCTGATTTCGAAGACTATCTTCTTTTATAAAGAAGATAGTTTATGAAAAGCTTATGATATAATTTTTTAGGATATAATAGGAAATTATATATAGTATATTTACAACTATTTGCAAAAATGAAGATTATTATTAATTTTTAAATGTGGCAGGATGGGACGTGCCCACAGCTGGGATGCAGGCCAGATATTTAGCAAGATTGTACGAGAGAACATTTTCCTGGAGAGGAGAGTATAAACCCCAAGGAATTACAATAATTATGCTCACTGAAGTTATTTGAGATGATACAAAAGATTCATGTAGAGTGCCTGGCACAAGCGTACTCATCTGCAAGATTTTGTAGTTTAACACATACATACACACATACACGCATGCATGCACACCACACACACACACATTGCTTAGTGCAGTCTGCAAGCACTGCCCTTACCTAGCTCAGTGAGTGATACATTCAAATACTATCAGCTCCACAGTATGAAATAAGTTTTCATTTTGTTCCCCAAAGTATGAAAGCTGGGACAGGGAGAAAAGTCGCAAGCCCAACCCTGAAGTAGAGAAGAGGCACAACTTCTCTTTTTCACCAGCTTCAAGACGGTGACAAGGACATCTCCCTTTAGCAACCAGGCTGGGAACCTAGGGGATTGATGCCGCAAGTTTCTGGTGAGATACAATTAGAGAGTAATTACTGTATTTCCCTTAATATTCCCAGCGGAGATGTGCCTTTGCCAGAGAGTAAAGATAGCCAACTCCTTTGGGAATATAAATAAGAACTTCTATTATTTACAGATTCATTTATTTATAAAGAACTTTCACATCTATGAGCTTATCTATCACAATAATTTTTGATGTAGATAGTATTTTTTTTTTCATTTTGTTG
This sequence comes from Varecia variegata, assembly GCA_028533085.1. Taxonomy (NCBI): domain Eukaryota; kingdom Metazoa; phylum Chordata; class Mammalia; order Primates; family Lemuridae; genus Varecia; species Varecia variegata. Next base: position 118,865,860 of record CM052443.1, read on the forward strand.
AGTTTGAGAATGGCTCCAAGGAAAATGGCCAAATGAGTTTTCAAACACCAACACATTAACTTCAGACCTAAAGCCTAGTTCCATTGTACCACCATGCCTTCCTTACATTAGTGGGCTCTGTGTCATATGGCCTTCTTACTTCCCACATTCAATTTGGAACTGGGAAGGGAGTTGCTACTAGTCCCTGGGGAACAAAAACACTTACCAAAGAAAAGAGAGTTCTTTCTTCCTACAGAAATACCAGCATACACGCAGCAATTTTTTGGGTCAGTTATGGCACATAGTAGTAGTTGGAACATACTCAGGGCTCAAAAAGTATTCTTTGACCATAAAAATGAGTGTGAGAAATCTTCAGAAACCTGCTCTATTCAGGTTGGAAAAAACAGAGAAGAGACACAGAATTAAGCGGAGGAGACAGCATTTTACTCATTACTTCTTTCAATAATGAATTCATCCATTTACTCCTTCATAAGAATATTGTGTAACTTCCATTTTTACTCCCTCCAGGCCCCTGAAAACCAGCTACACCATTCACCAATACCAAAGAATCCACACACGTTCTTACCTCAGGCCATTTGCACAAAGACAGGACCAGGTGTTCTGAGCAAAAGCTTTCAGAGCAGGGAGGGTTTCCCTCTACTACAGCTGTTCAGAGCCACCCTGATCAGGCCTGAAGTGGAACAAGAGTCGCGTTTCAGCTTCCACAAACATATGTACCAACCCATCTTCATATGGATTGAAGATGCACCAGGTTAAGGATTTTTTCCCCCTTTTCAATTTGTTATATAGAATCCCTCATGAGGCCATAGGTATGAGCTGAGGTAAAGACATCAATGCAACATAGTTAGATGACAGGGGGGTCCAGGCCGCCTGTTTCTGAAAGTTACTTTTGCTCTCTAGACCTACTAAGGCTGCCCAGATATAAGTTGTCTTAGTCCATTTTCCAGCTGTTGTTATAATTGAGTAACTGAGATTGGGTAATTTACAAAGGAAAGGAATTTATTTTTTACAGTTCTGGAGGCTGGAAGTCCAAAGTCAAGGGGTTGTATCTGGTGAGGGCCTTCTTGCTGGTGGGGACTCTCTGCAGCTTCCCAAAGTAGCTCAGGGCATCACATGGCGAGGGGCGTGAGGATGCTAACTCAGGTCTCTCTTCCTCTTCTTATAAAGCCAACAGTCCCGCTACCACGATAACCTAGACAGCCATGAATGAATTAATCTGTTCATAAAGGCAGAGCCCTCATGACTCCATCACCTCTTCAAGGCCCCACCTCTCAATTCTCCCACATTGGGGATTAGGTTTCAACATGAGTTTGGGAGAAGACAAACATTCAAACCACAGCATACGCTTTGCTGTATCTATCATCTCTTAAACCCAGGTACCAAAAAGGCCAAATAAATCCCCAAACATTATTTCAAGTTATAAATACCTCTTTATTTTTTGTATATATTACCCCTAAGAATCATAAATGGCACAATAAATGATCATTTTCTTCAAAAGATCAATTTCAAAGAACCTGAAGCTTTTCAATTTTGAATCAGTTTTTCTGGATTTTGTGTGTCCATGTTTTTTTTTCCTATTTGCAAGTTTGTTTTCTTTGTGTTTTTTTTTTTTGTTATTGTTTATTTAGTTTTCTTTTCCTTCCCTTCCTTCTTTCATTCCTTCCTCCCTTTCTTCCTTGGAAACTAATTTTTTTTTATATATAACCATACCTAAGCTCATCAACAAAAAGTAAAATCTCAAAAAAAAAAATAAAGGTGATTATCCCTGCCTCTTCCTCGTTTGCATTTCATAATGATCACCAGAGAGCAGAAACACGAATTCATTTTCTTTGGATTACCTGGTGGGTAGGGTCCAGTAAGACCCCCCTTGAGTGGGATATGGCTCTACCTAAATTCCCGAGGCCATATGGCTTTCTATTTAGATGCGCTTGAAGCCAGTATTGTTTTAAACTTCCCCGGGGTTTATCCCATGCCAAAGAGTGACTAAGCCAGGGAAAGCAGAGGGTAGAACAGAAGGGAGACTGAGATCTTTCCTCTGTGGGCTCATCCTCTAAGATTCCCAGGACAAATATCCTCCCACAGGACACCTTTCCTAGAGGAATCGAGGGAGAATTGGTCAATTAATCCACGTTTGATGGATGTCTTTAACAGGAAGTTATTATGTACAAGTGCTACTCCCTACCCTTAGGGTTCTCTTCTTGGTTGGTTTATACTCTTCAGTTCATAGCTCTGGGGCTGACAGACAGGATTCGGAACTTGAGTGTGCAGCTTCTCTTTTTGATGCCTGAGAAATGTCTGGGATTTTGGAAGCTGGTTTTTCAGTCCTATAAAGAGGAACTTAGGGCACATTTACCAACCAAACATCAGACCATAAATGCAGGCAAGGTCAGTAAGGAGGATGAAATGGGTATTTTTTTCTCTCTTCAATAGATGGGTTTATAAATAGATATAGAAGAGGAAGAATCAGAAGGTAAAATTTGGCATGGGGAGGAAAGAGAGAGAAAAATAAGACACAGGGAGAGAAGAAGAAAGGAACAGAGATACATGGAGTGATGGAAGAATGGAAGTGTAGAAACAGAAGAGTGAGGACTGAGTGGGGAGCAGGGCAAAAATGAGAGAGAGAAAAATAAAGGTAACCTCAGTTATTCAGTTATAACAACAGCTGGAAAATGGACTAAGGCAGCTTATATCTGGGCAGCGTTGGTAGGTCTGGAGAGCGAGAGTAACTTTCAGAAACAGGCAGCCTGGACCCCCCTGTCATCTAACTATGTTGCTTTGATGTTCCTTTGGCTATAAAAATAAGAAAAAAAAAAAAAAGAAACTCCAGCTGCCACTATTAGGGATAATTTTTCCCTATTGACAAACATTATTCCTCTCTGTTTAGTCAGGACAACACTCTAGTACAGGGCCTGTTTTGTGGGGGGTTTCGAGGGTCCAGTTGCAGAACGAGAGCAGGTGCCTTCTAAGGACAAATGTCTCTCCAAAGGGTCACTCATTTACTCCCTGATGTCTGCCTGTGTAGAAATTGTTCCGCTAAGTCCTAACCTCTGGAGCAATACGAGGGTACCTGAAGCTGAAAAGAAAGATGGAGGTAAGAAGGGTCATTGAAGGAGGAAAGATGCAGGAGGCTGGGAGCAGGATAAGCAGCGTCATTTCTTTACATCTTGCTGAAGACGCAGTTACCCTGCTGCCTTTGGCTCTGCGTTCTGGCAGGCTGCTGGTGGGCTGGCGCATCCCCAAGCACAGCCTGGACACAGGCACTGTGCTCTGCTGCTGGGTGTCAGAACAAAAGCTACTGCTGTGAAAACAAGCCTCTCTCCTGAGTTTCCTGTTTGGTTGCTCTCCCTGGTGAGTGGTACCTTTCTGTTTCTCACCAGCCCGAATGATCATTCCAGCAGTGGGATGATCCTTTCCCTCTGTGCTCGTATGTGTTCTACGTTACTGCTCCTGGTTTGCCACCTACGTTTTTGCCAGCAATTTCTACACTCAATTCCACATCTTTGTCCAAGGAATTAACTCCCAGAGTCCAGCAAAGGAATTGATATGGATCCTTTTCTTTTGGGTGCAAAAGAATGTAAATTCCTCTGCTCCCTCTCTGGGTAGATTTGCATTTTGTCTTTAATTGTGGCAGGAAGGGAGCCAACATGTATTGAGCGCTCTGCAGGCAAAGGTACTAGGGGCTTTGCACATGTCATCTCATTTCATGTTTACAAAAACCTTATGGGGTGTAATTTCCTGTTGCTTAAAGATCCTCATCTTTCTGGGATTCACAAAGGTTCAGAAACCTGCTGTGGGACAAACATACCATAATCAAACTATGATTATGAGCCAAGCCTATCTTATTCCAAAACCTGTGGATTTTTCTCTAGTTTCACGCTGCCTTCAAAGTGTTTGTGTGTGTGTGTGTGTGTGTGTGTGAGAGAGAGAGAGAGAGAGGGAGAGAATGCCTCATTCCTTGGGTAGCACTAGAAAAAGGAGAAAATTTAAGCCTAACACTGTGTTTACTGACCAGTGTCAATATGTACGTTAGAGTGGGGATGCCTTTAGGAATCGGATGAGGTCTATGTGGTTAGATTTAGAAATTCGAAGATTTGAAATCTGCCACCAGTTTGTCTTCTTCTGCTGGATTTTTGCTCTTGGCTAAAAGTCTATTAATAGGTAAGAGCCCTCTCCAGCTCTCTGCCTATTCTTATTAAAAGAAAGGATGGCATTAAAATTTTGTAGGAGAGGGGGTGGACTAGAGTCTCCTTTATGATTAGTGACAAATGCTTCTAATGAGATAATAACCTCATTTCCCTACTTGTTAGGTAGAAATTAGCCCTGTTGAGTGATTGCTTTGTTTTGTTTCATGCAGTGTGGAAGTTGGGTAAGGACACATGGATTTTGTTGCATCCTGGTATCCAGGTAACCAGAATATTTGGATATACAGGAAGCATTTCTGACACTGATGTATCAGTTTCCTGTTACTGCTCTAACAATTGGCCACAAACTCAGTGGCTTTAAAATACCCCACAAATTTATTACCTTACAGTTTTGGAGGTCAGAAGTCTGAACTGGACCTCACTGGGTAAAAACCAAAATGTTGGCCTTCTTTCCAGAGCTTCTAGAGCAGAAACCGTGTCCTTGCCTTTTGGGGCTCTAGCAGCCACTTGCATTCCTCGGCTTACCTTCTTGCATCTTCCAAGCCAGCAGCGTAACATCTTCAAATATCTCTCTGACTCTGACTTTTCTGTCTCCTTTTCCACATTTAAGGGCTCATGATTACATTGGACCAACCCAGACAATCCAGGATAGTCTCCCTATTTTAAAGTCATCTGATTATCAGATTTAATTCCATCTGTAACCTGAACTCCCCCTTGTCATGCACCATAACATAGTGATAAATTGTGGACATTAGGACATGGACTAACCTCTTTTGGGTCATTACCCGGCTTACCACAACTGGCAAACAGGTGTGTTTAAACTTGACAGGAGAACCCAAGAGGGAAATGAAAACTTGAGAAACAACTTGGAAACTTTTGATAATAGCCTACACAGTTTGTTATGGGATGAGTGCCATTAATATTATGTTGCCTAGGCAGGAAAGAGGGCTTGATTGGGAAAGAATTAGAAAATATATATTTCGAATATAATTTCAGATGATGTTGTCACTTAAGCTGCTCTATGTTATTAATAGCAGTAGACAATAAAGTATAAATGAATTTGCCTAAAATATTTTCTAGAAGCCAGACTGGTACTTGCCTTCTCAACATAACATGGGATCACAGGAAATCCACAACCACAAATGGGAGGATGACCAGAAGTCTAAATGACATTAAATAGAAACCTGCCTTCCAGGGAAGCTGGAACAGAGAAGTCAGCAACGGTGAGAGAGGAGAGAGAGGCTGAGAAAGAGGATGGGTATGCAGGAGAGACACAGGTTTTGCAGGATCTGTAGAAACTTTTAGATAGGGGAAGTCATCTTGAAATATGGGTTTTAAAAAAGATTTCTGGCTACAGTAAATAAAATGGATTGATAGAATCCAGAATTTCTTAGGGACCCTCTACTTAATTGAAACAAATAAAAATGCATGCATATTAATGACTGTTCTTTAAGGAATACAATACAATTCTTTGCATCCTTTTATTTGAAAAGGCCACTTCTCACTTGCTATTTAACAATGGATGTTGAAGTCAAATCTTCTAACAGTTGTATGCCAGGACTACTGATTTGGACCACGCACCACAGAAACTTTTTGGGGCAATATCGTGGCTGCAATACCTTTTTGCACAGTCTAGTCCTCAGTGCCACAGGTGCAAGAATTCTATTTTGTCAGTGAACCAAGAAATGCTGGCTCTCATTAACATTTGCCTCCACAGTGATTTTTCTAGCTTCCTTATGTTCCAACATAGGGAAAAATATGAGAAACAGGTTAAGTTTCCCACCTTCTGAAATAAAACGTATATCTTTTTAGAGAAAGAAGTATAACATCTTGCAATTACACGATGGTACATTTGTTACAATTGATAAGTCGGAGCTGGGCATGGTGACCAGCCACTGTAGTCCCAGCTGTTAGGGAGACTGAGGCAGCAGGATTGCTGGAGCCCAGAAGTTCCAGGCTGTAGTATGCAATGATCGTGCTTGTGAATAGCCGCTGCACTGCAGCCTGGGTAACAGAGTGAGACACTGTCTCAAAAAAAATTGATGAGTCTATATTGATACATTATTATTAACTAAAGTCCACAGTTCATATTAGAGTTCATTATTTGTGTTGTATATTCCATGGGTTTTGACAAATGTAAAATGACATGTATCCACCATAGCATATTGAATAGTTTCACTGCCCTAAAAATCCCTTGTGTTTCACCTATTTATCCCCCCCCACCTCCCATCCCCTGAAAACTATAGATCTTTTTACTGTCTCCATAGCTTTCCCTTCTCCAGAATGTCATATACTTGAAATCATACCGTGTGCAGCCCACTCAGATTGGCTTTCACATAGCAATATACATTTAAGGTTCCTCCATGGTTTTTCATGACTTGATATCATTTCTTTTTGGTACTGAATAATATTCCATTGTCTGCATATTCAGTTTGTTTATTCATTCACCTACTCGAGGACACCTTGGTTGGTTCCAGGTTTTAGCAATTATTATATGAACAAAGATGCTGTAAACATTTAAAAATATATCTTTTTAATTGACTGCTAAAAATGGTTATTTCAACCTAATATTCTCAACCATTCTTCATCCCCATTAGGGAAAAGAGGAACATGAGGCCTGAGAACCAGAGCAGTGTGTCCGAGTTCCTCCTCCTGGGGCTGCCCATCCCACCAGAGCAGCATGGCATGTTCTTCCTCCTGTTCCTGGGCATGTACCTGACCACGGTGCTGGGGAACCTGCTCATCGTCCTGCTCATCCGGCTGGACTCTCGCCTCCACACCCCCATGTACTTCTTCCTCAGCCACTTGGCCCTCACTGACGTCTCCTTTTCATCTGTCACCGTCCCAAAGATGCTGGTGAACATGCAGACCCAACACCTCTCCATCCCCTATGCAGGGTGCATAGCACAGATGTATTTTTTCATCTTTTTTACCGACCTGGACAGCTTTCTTATTACATCAATGGCATATGACCGATATGTTGCCATATGTCACCCTCTCCACTACACCACCATCATGAGGGAAGAGCTCTGCACCTTATTGGTGGCTATATCCTGGGTCCTGTCTTGTGCCAGCTCCCTCTTCCACACCCTTCTCCTGACCCGGCTGTCCTTCTGTGCTGCTAATGCCATTCCCAACTTCTTCTGTGACCTTGCTGCTCTGCTCAAGCTGTCCTGCTCAGACATCTTCCTCAATGAGCTGGTCATGTTTACAGTAGGGGTGGTGGTCATTACCCTACCATTCTTATGTATCCTGGTATCTTACGGCTACATTGGGGCCACCATCCTGAGGGTCCCTTCAACCAAAGGGATCTGCAAAGCATTATCCACGTGTGGGTCCCATCTCTCTCTGGTGTCTCTGTACTATGGGGCAATATTTGGGCAGTACCTTTTCCCAGCATTCAGCAATTCCATTGACAAGGACATCATTGTGGCTCTCATGTACACGGTGGTCACACCCATGTTGAACCCCTTTATCTACAGCCTTAGGAACAGGGACATGAAAGAGGCCCTTGGGAGACTCTGCAGTAGAGCAACATTCTTCTCACAGTGACATCTGACTTTTAAAAATCACAATCTCATTTTAGTTGATCTCATTTATTTGATTTTCCATTTGAATGTGTCTCAAAACTCTTTCTGTCCTCAAACGCTAAGACGAATGATGGCATGTTGGATGCACTTAGTAAATATTTGTTGACCGGAATTTCATTCTCTTATTAATAATGTTTTTCTTTGTAAATAGCTTTTGATCTGCAAATGCTAAATTAATTTTATTACTTATTTCTGCCACTTGCGGAGGGACATAAATAATACAATAATATACAGTTTTGTTATCCCTTATTTGAGGAGATTTTTGGAGATACATCTATTTTTGGCCCATAATCCTAGGCTTTAACACAACACACGATCTAAAGAATTAGCCACATTATTTTACTATTCTCTCTCATGTGGACTAAGTAGATTTTCATTTTGTCTTTACAGGTCAACTGAAGTAAAAAAAAAAAAATCCAAACTTCTTGCCACTTACATAAGAGGAAATGTATTACTCTCTGTCCATGGTGTAAAGTGATACAACAATAACTCTGAGGATTGAGGGACCTGTAGGAGATTGAGACTTCCCCAGATTCTCCCCCTTTGCCAATGCTGCGTGGTTGGTATTGCTTAGCTTCCATATTCAATCTTTAATGAAAGAATGTTTCATACTGGCCTCCTTTGAAATATGACCAAATCAGAGTTTTAGCTCTCTGAAAGCATCATCATTTTCCTGCAAATATCACTCCAGAGTCAGCACTGACTATCCTTCATGAACATCCTACCTTCCCAAATGAAGAATGAAAAGCAAAGCTGCTCAAACTTTTAGTGTGCATAAGAATTCCTGGAGTGGTAGTTAAAACTCAGATTCCTAGGATCTACCACCGCAAATTCTGATTCAGTAGTTCTGGGATGGGGCCCAATAATTTGCATTTCTAATAAGTTGCCACGTGACACTGATGCTGCAGAACTGGGAATTAAATCTTGGAAGTTGAGGGATGCCCATTTATAACACCTTACATAAATTCTGGTCGTAGATAGAGTGAAACAAGAGACAGCTTATTTTAGTAATAGAGAAAACAGTAGTTCACATTGATATTTTCAGATTAATTGTGGGTGTAGTAAATTCCTTTGTTCAGTTTCTAATATATGAGTTCTTTACTGAGCTATCAGATTTTCTTTTCTACTTTATATATGATATGGACATACCAGTTACTACATATCATTTGTCAGGTGTGTTGCTTTGTACCAACACACCTGACTATATGCTTAATGAAAATGAAGCCAAAGCTTTGAAAAAAATTATATCCCATTTCCATCTGTGGCTCCTTGTTTCATTTAAGCTTTGTAGAATTTCAGGGTGACTTGTATCTTTGGTAATGTCACTCAGAATGTTCTAATTTTCCTTGAAGATTATTGAGGCATGTTCACATGTTCTATCTATAACAACTCTAAAAAACATACTTTTATATTTTTGAACTAACTGAAACAATTATTTCACACATGATGCACATTAAATTGTACATCAGGTATACAGTGCTAGATGATTTCAGAAAAGCCCCACAAAAGGATACTTAAGTTCTTGGCAGGACATTGAATAATTTTGTGTTAAATGATTTCATTCATTTCTAAAAGGCCTCATTTAACTTGCCATGTTTTTTACATAGCCTGTGAGATTGCATTTGTCTTGAATCCAATATACATTATTGTTATTTTTACTGCAGTCTTTACCTCCTCTCTTTTTCTGCCTGATCTGCCCTATGCAAAATGCAATATGTTTACCCAATTTTATACATAAAGGTAAGACTAATTAGTATGCAACAAGTAACTCAGATGACATTGAAGGCTGTGGTAATGGCTTAAACTAGAATCTGTTTGAGGTGTGAGGATAGAAATCTTCACGTCTTTTGAAGGAGTTTGGCATGTGGAATATTGCCATAGTAACTTTTCTCTGTTATTCATCTTGTTTTATTCCATAACCTTTGACCTAGGCTATGAATGCATGAAAACAATCTAGCGTTGTTGCCTCCCTTTCCACAGAGTTCTATCTGGACTTCCACTGTTCATGTATTTTCACAGCAGTTGAATTCTTCTCTCTCCAAAAGAGGGAGCCACAGGCACTAGGGCACAAAGATAGTGGAGCCATTAAAATTTATGCTTTTGGAGAGATTAAAGTAGCCTTGATCAGACAACTGACAAAAGAGATGATTTTGGGGCATTGCATAGTCTTTAATAAATTTTCACAGTGAATCTTTGTGTGAATTTAATAGGAGATTGACTTAAAATTAAAAATTTTAAGTACACATGTATGTGTCGATATGCATATAAGTAGAAATGCAAATATGGTCACAATAAACTATTATAGAAAAAGAAAGCTATAAAGTACTATAAAATAAATCTCATTTATGTAAACATACATGTTTATGAATAAAAGCCATCTTAGAAGGATAAAAAATAAATAATGAAAGGGTGAAGCTCTTTGACTTTCTCTTTTGTTTTCATGTTTATGTTATTTGGATTTCCACTATGAAGAAGAATTAATTTTATAAGCATCAAACCAAAAAAGAATTTCCATTTGGGAGAAAAATCCATATCTATATCTCAAATTAACACCTAACTAGGGGAAACCTGAAGCTGGCAGGGAAAGTCTTTCTCCAACTCCTTTTGGACTTACACTCACAGGGTATGTACCTCGACAGTCTTCCTAAGGACACTGTTCCCTCAAGGTTTACTCTTAGCACCACTCGCCTCAGATTCACCTGGCTCCAGATCTCATGAATTAGCATCTCTGCAGGGGCAGCTGGGATCTGCATCTTTAACGAGATCCTCAGGTGATTCTGATGAACATCAAAGTTTAGGGAGCACTGCCATAGGGCATCTGTCCTGGAGACAGTAAGAGAAAAACTGAGCAATTAATGCAGGTCTCAAACCAAGAGCTTGGTGCCCTGCCTACTGGAATCCTCTTCCTGATAGGTAGAGTCGAGTCTTCACATCTCCATTTCTGAAGCTGATGAATTGAAAAGAGTAAGTTCCAGATTCATGACTTTTCTCTCTGATTTCATTGAGAAGTTTCAAACCATGGAATTTGTGGGTTAACTGTGGTTTCTGGGTCTCCTAGAAAGAAGCTGAGAAACCAATCCATACTCCCAGGAGCTGAATAACTTAAGCATAAAGTTCAGAGCAGGACTTGGTATCCTTTATGAGTGTGCGTGTGTGTGGGTGTACAGGTGCTCAGCATTTTGTGCTCTTGCTGAAGTCATTTCTTATTCCCAGCTTCTGAAGACAGGAATAAAACAAATCACCACTGGCCAATGACTTTCATGCCTTTAACCCCAAGACTTGGGGAGATGAGGAACAGAGCCATCAGTCTATAAAAATTAGTGGGCACATCCTCAAATCTAGGCTGGGGCTCCCCTCTCATCACTCGTGTTGTAGATAGCAGAATGTGTGCTTATTTAGTGCATGCAGTATTGATCAGTCCTCTCTAAGGTTTCTCTCCAAAGTCCCTGATCATTCCCTCCCTCTTCTTTAGACAGCAATGTTGCCTGAAAGTCTGTTTCAAGGACACTTCTAGCTAGAGAGCTTTGGTTTCTTTCTTCCTCTAATTAGCATCAATATTGCAGCTCCTTAGTAGAATCTACTCGATGATTTCCTGCCTGTAATCCCTAGTGTAGTCCCATACTTTCATCAAAGGCATCAAACCTTGAGCCCAGGAAAGATCTATGACCACATTTACTTTTGCCTGTGTTGCACTGAAGATAAGGCACTGCGTTTCTTCCGTGGAGATCTTTGTATTTTATATTTAATGGAAGCAATGTCATCTCATATAGGATACATTCTATGGGTGAGGTGTTTTACATAAATTACCCCATTTAATTCTTACTATAATTCATGGATTGTGATGCCAATTTTAGAGAGGAAAAGCTGAAGCTCTAGGAGGTGCAATACCTTGCCTAAAGACTTATAGCTGACAAATGGTGGAGAGGTGATTTGAATCCCTTCTGTCTGATTCCAAAGCCAATGGTTTGCCTTCTACAGCATACAACCTCACTGTCAAGGAAATATCAGTTATCAGCAAGCATTGGTTGAGGTATTATTGATCAGAAGGCTGGATGTGGTAGAGTGAGACTCTGTATATGGTCTTAGAGCTTATGCAGATAAAAAGAGGCATGGCTGCATTGGATCCTGAGGATTTTATTAAAATTCTAAATCTCATGGACTAGATACCTTTATAAGTTCAGGAAAGAGTCATCTTATTGATCTATCATAAGAGAAACTGGAAGAGAATGGAGCAAGAGGGAAAAATCCAGAATAGTGGGATATCTGAGCTGTCATGCTCTAGGATGTGGTTGGACTCTGCCCATATGCCCATCTTCATCATTGCTGTCTGTGGCTTTGCCTGCATTTGGTCATAATCTCATGATGAAGTGTATCTGTGGCCCCTGAACTCGGCTAGTATCTGCCTGTTGAGATGAGTGGGCAGTGAGGAGGGAGAAATAAAGGAGTCTCATGCAATGGAGGGTTAGAAACTAATATTAATTGGTGCTGATGATTTGCAGTTGCTCTTCACAAATATTATCTTATTAATATGCACAAGATTCTCATAGCTTAGTCTTATGTCCAGTTTAGAGATGAGAAAACTAAGGCTCAGACAAACTGGGTCACTTGCCCAGAATTCACACATATGAAGTGATGGTGCCAGGATTTGATTCTATTTCTAATTCTGAGGCTTTTTTCAATACAGGACATTGCCCCCAGACATAGGGCTCTATCCTTAAGGTCATATTCCCCAGGAGCCCCCAAATGCTAGAGTAAGCAGGAACAGACTGGGAACCTGGGCCAGTCATTCTTGCCATCTTCTTTATTGGTCCATTCAGAATTCTGTTGTGTTGGCTGCTTTTTGGTAAGTTTAAAAGGGAGGACAGTATGTCCATATGGGATAGGAGTAGGCTCAAACCACCAGCTTACAGAGGCAAAGGATTTTAAGCATATCATTAACTTATATAAAGCTCTTATGAGTTTTTCTTCTAATTAAGAACTGCTATAATGAAATTTCTAATATCTGGCATTTATTTACTATATGTAGGCATTTATAATAGGTGTTTCACATTGATTTTTTGCCTTAAAGGGAAGTTTTTCATTCAGACACAGTGAAATCATAAACTCTTTCCTCCTTGCCTTGCAGGATTTGGTAACTTAGACTTTAGAATATTTTAATGGGTAGACAGTGGCTGCTGGAGAAGGAAATAAATAGATTTTGTAAGATACTTAATACCGATGACCAGGGGGACCTGAACACATCTGGGACTTTGATGGGGCTGCTTAGCAGGGGCTGCTTAGCAGGAGCTGCAGTTCAAGATGCCAGGAGCCCAAATGAGGAAGCTCCAAAAAGAGAACAGGCATATCAACCGCCCTCTCTTTGGCCTCTCTTGATAAAAATGCTTACTATTATGGGTTGTGGATTTTCATGGTGTCCTGAGAGCTCCTCCAATGAGGAAGAGATTAGAGAATGATCTAA
>CM052443.1:118879549-118908202 GCA_028533085.1 Varecia variegata
AAAAAAAAAAAAAAAAAAGAAGATGAAGTGATTTGTTCAATGTCACTAAGGAAGTGAATAGTAACAAGGGTTTGAACCCCAAACTTCCTTACACACACATACACACATGATTGTGATATATATCTATCATATATATGTGTGTGATGTGGCACTATGTTTTCCTCATTTTGATAATTTTCTGTTTGAATTACCCCTCTCCCACCAAACACAACTGACACACTTTCTCTCCCTATGTTGGGAATCTATCCTTATAGTTGCTAGAGAGATGACTTATCTTTCTGTGTTGTACAGATAGTGGGATTTGAAAAATTCAATACCTGTGAGTGTCCACAATCAGGTGGGTAAAATGGGCCATGCATGGCTGGGGCGGTCAAGGCCCATCTGGGTGTGCAGTTGTGGTGGTGCAGTGGACAGTGCCCTGCACTTGAGACAGAATATGTGGGTTTGATTTGTCCTCTGTCACCTGCTCACAAGCTGATTCTTGATCTTTTATGAATAGCTAGTGAGATACCATGTCTGAAAACCAGTTTGTCAAACACAGATTATTATTCAAAAATGACTCATTCATGAAAGGGCTACCTGGGGAATGCAGAACAAAAAAAATGAGTGGAGATTGGGTTGAGGTTGGATGCTCGAGTCTAGGCTGCAGGCATGAGGATCACCCATGCTTATGACCAGAAAAAAGGAAGATGGTTTTAGACCTGAGAATCAGGAAGAATGGTTCTAAAAGCATGGGGTGAGTGTGTGAGGCTGGGAATACAATGGGTTTTTTTCTTTTATACTGATGGGGTTTTTCTTCCCCCAAAACATGTGGCATTGACTGCTGAAATGTCAAGTTGGATGGACCTAAAACCAAAAACCAGGTGAACATTTCAGTTGGACCCTATGACTTAATAATTCAGGAAATATTTGAAACTATCAGAAAGGGAAGAGGAAGTGCCAAACTGGGTTGGAGTGGCCAAGTGGGTGGGCAGTGCACTGAGGCTCACCTCCATATCCAGAGGCTTTTCTTTGCTTCCAAGTTTCTCCAGAAGCCGATCTTCTGCACAACATCTGTGAATTAATTCTAAGTCTGCTTCTCAGCCAACGCTCAGCTTCCTCACGTTTCTCCTCTGAACTTCTGGGCCGATTAGCAAGGAGAACGGGAAAGGAGGGAAGAGCTGCTACACTGCTCTCACGGGATAGCATATTTCCCTTCCTTGGCCTCAAATCCCCATTTCTTTCCTAACCTCTGGTCCTTTCCAAGCTCCACATCTCGGAAGGTGGAGATACCCTGAATCGAGTGGCAAAAACTCTCTTGATTGTGGAAACTCAGTCATTTTCATGTGTTTGAGTTCTGTCCTCCTGGCCTCTGGGGCCCTTGTTAGGCTGAAAGAGTTGTGGTGCACTGACCTCTCAGGGGAGTTTGTCCTGTGATCTGTTTAAGTGGAGAAGGCAGGATGGGAATCACAGTTAGCAGGGTTGACTCCAAGGAGAGAGAGGATCCCTGAGGTTTCCTGTTGAGATGTTGGGGCTAATTTCAGAGCTTCTTAACTTCACTGCAACATCTCAAGGGCATGTTCCCTATTGAGATGTTGGGACTAATTTCAGAGCTTCTTAATTTCACTGCAACATCTCAAGGGCATGTTTCTGTTTCATCAAGTAATGGTTATCAAGGGTGGATAAAAATTTATGTGGATGCATATTTTTATGTTTGGCCATTCCAATGGGTGTGTAGTGGTATCTCATTGTTTTTTTAATTTAAATTTCCCTAATGACGTGAGGTGGAGCATGTTTTCATATGCTTATTTTCCATCTGTATATATTTTCCATCTGTCTATTAAGATCTTTGGCCCATTTTTTAATTGTTTGTTTTCTTATTGTTGTATTTTAAGAGTTATTTGTATATTTGGATAACAGCCTTTATCAGATATGTTTTTTGCAAATATTTTCTTCCAGTATGTGGCCTCTCTTTTTATTCTCTTAACATTGCCTTTCACAGAGCAGAAATTTTTAATTTTAATGAAGTCCAGCTTGTCAATTCTTTCTTTTATCGATCATGCTTTGGTGTTGTATCTAAAAAAGTCATCACTAAAACCTAGATCATCTAGATTTTTCTCCTGTGGTATCTTCTGTGAGTTTTATAGTTTTGCATTTTACATTTAGGTCTGTGATCCATTTGATTTAATATTTGTGTCTATGAAATAAATATATATAATGGAATATTTTGTTGCTATTATTATTTTGAATGAATTGTTATCTGTTAGATCAATTAAGAATAAGAAAAATAATAGTTTTTATTTTATCTTCACTTATTCCTTCTCCAGTTCTCTTCCTTTATTTATATAAATCAGAGTTTCTGACCTATGTCATTTTCCTTCTCTTTGAAGAACTTAACATTTCTTGTGAGGCAGATATACTGGTAACAAATTCCCTCAGTTTTTGTTTATCTGAGAAAGTCTTTATTTCTCCTTCACTTTTGAAGAATAATTTCACAGGCTATAGAATTCTAGGTTGGTAGGGATTTTTCTCTCAACACTTTAAATATTTCACTCCACTCTCTTCTTGCTTGCATTATTTCTGAAGAGAAGTTGAATACATTAATGGTTCTTTTCTTTGTTTGTCTTTAGGTAAAGTATTTTTTCCCTCTGGCTTCTCTCAAGATTTTTTTCTTTATCTTTGGTGTTCTGTAATTTGAGTTTGATGTGCCTGGGTGTAAATTTGGGGCATTTCTCCTGCTTGGTGCTTTCTGGGCTTCCTGGATGGGTAGTTTGGTGTCTGATATTTATTTGAAGAAATTCTTAGTCATTATTACTTCAGATATTTATTCTGTTCTTCTCTCTCTTCTCCTTTTGGTATTCCCATCACACATATGGTGTATATTTTGTCTCATAGTTCTTGGGTATTTTGTTGCTTTTTTTGTTCAGGCTTTTTCTACTCTGCTTTTCACTTTTGGAAATTTCTACTGACATAGGCTCAAGCTCAGAGATTTTTTTCTCAGCCATGTCTAGTCTACTAACAATCCTATCAAAGGTGTTTTAAAATTTGTTACAGTGTTTTTGATTCTCTAGCATTTCTTTTTGATCCTTTCTTATAATTTCCATCTCTATTCTGACATCACCTATCTATCTTGCATGTTGTCTGCTTTGTCTATGAGAGCACTTAGCATATTAATTATAGTTTTTAATTCCTGGTCTGATAATTCCAACATTCCTGTCATATATATTTCTGGCTCTGATGCTTGCTCAGTTTTCCTCAAACTATGTTTCTTCTCATATGCTTGGACTTTTTTATTGGTAGCTGGACATGATGCACTGGGTAAAAGAAACTGCAGTAAATGAGCCTTTAGTGATGTGGTGGTAAGTTGTGGGGGGAGGGGAAGTGCTACAGTCCCATGATTAGGTCACAGTCTTTCAGTGTGTCCCTGGACCTGTGTCCATTCCATAGACTGTGAACTTCACAAATGCCTTTGAGTTTTTCCCCCCACTTAGGTGGGACAGGATGGCTCTAGGGGCAGAAGTTATTTCTGTTCCTCCACATTGAAGGTTAGAAGGAACTGGAGTTGGATGCTTCCCTTCCTTCTGGTCAGCTGGTCTCTGATAAAACCTCAATAGGTTAGGCTCTGGTGAAATAGTTTCTCTTTAGGGCATCCATTGTTCAGAAGAACAGAATACTGTGGCACATGTCAAAATGGCTAATTTTCTCCTCTCCCTGCCAGAAGCATGGAGGAATTCTCCTCTGGTCATCACTATGAGAACGGGGTGCAGCTCTAGGAGGTAGAACTCACAAAAGTATGTGGGCTTCCCCATGACAGGGTCCCCCTGGAGAGTTCCACTCTCAGACTGCTCTATACAGAGCCTCCAGCAATTCATCCATTACAGTTCAAGTTTTCCTACCCTGGCACTGGTTCCTGCAAAGATTTCTGTTTGTGGGTTTCTACTCCAGAAAGTTGTGATTCTCTGTATCCAGCCTGTCCCACTCTCTTATCTGGGGGGCAGTGGTTTGTCCTCTGACCTCACTTTTCTGATGGATCTAAGAAGAATTGTTGATTTTTTAGTTTGTTAACTTTTTACTTGTTAGGAAGGAATAATGACCTCCAAGCTCCTTATATGTTAGACCAGAAACTGAAGATAACTCTGATGTGTAATTTTAAATGACAATAATTGATGCCGGACAGAGGCAGATAAGAAAGATACTCTCAAATGCTGCTGGTAGTGGAACTATAAATTGACATAACCTTCTATAAAATAAATTGACAATATGAGCACTAAACATATTAGTATCCTATGATGTACTCTTTTACCTCCAGGAGTTCAATCAAGTAAATACTAAAAAATATTGCCAAGAAAATATGTATAATATTACTCATAATAGAAACAGAAACCACCCAAATTTTAATCAATGGGGCTTGGTTAATTAAATTATGCTATGTTAAGGTGATGGGCTATTGTGTAGGCTTTCCAATTATTTGATAACATATTTTAAACACAGAATAATCTTAATAAGAAATAATTATATGCAGCTTAAAAAACTGGAATAAAATACACCAAAATTTTAACGATGGCTATTATGTATCTTGATGGAATTATAGATGATCTTTGTTTTCACATTTTCTACAATAAAATACTGCTTTGATAATCATAAATTTAAATATGTTTTAAATTTTTGCATTAAAATTTTTAGGCAATATCTATCTTTTAATTATCTGGATATGAAGTCATTCTTTCTCTTCTTTATTAACAGACAATCAAAGTCATTTCCTTCCACTGGAGAAAAAGACAGAAAATTTCAGATTGTCAACAGTTGCTGAATGTAGTTCCTATAGAATCTGCTAAACGGGATACAGACATAGGACTTCTTAAAGAAAATTAAGTATTTCACAAAGAAAACTCTTCCTTGTTTATAAGATATTAGTTGTGATGTTTACATTTGAGACTGAAGGAGTTTCTGTCTATACAGATGAGCATAAGGGGTCTGGTGTCATAATTATTCCAGGATTAAACCTACATTTTATTATCTATTGTATTAGTCAAGATTTGTGTGGGGAAGAGGAAATTGCCATGGATGTTTCAAGCAGAAATGACGTTAATTCAGGGAATGGCATGTTTACAAAGTCATTGGAAATGTTAGAGAGTCACAGGTTCCAGAAACAGCCTTACAAACAATAATAATCTGACCCACCTCGAGGACTTCTGTCTCTTACCCAATCAGGAAGGAGGAGAATTGGAACGGTGCTATTGAAGCTATTTAAATCAAGAGCTTGTTAGTGCAGCTGCAACCCAGGTATATATTAGGAATCAGCATCCAAACTATTTCGTGATTCCCGCTAACTTGATGATTGTCCACAAAAAGTGGCTTCCCGTGGCCACTCCCAGTGCAGGTGCCTCTCAGCGCAATGTACCTGGCAAGTGCACAGTGCAAGGCTGCTGCAGAATGAAATGTTCCACCAATACTTCTGACAGCAGAAAGAGCAAAAATACAGGATGCCTTCCACCTCATTTCAGTATTCTAAACCTTATGTAAGTTTATCTAATTGATTCACATTGAGGACTCCAAATGTAAAGGAGTCTGAAAAACGTATTCTTTTTTCTTTCCGGCCTTTGACATACAGGCAGGCACACTAGAACCAGGTCAGAATGGATGCGAGTGCCAACTGGTCATTGCTCAATTTACCAATAAAACCATTAAATAATAACTTTCTCTTTCCCTGAGTTGATATGTCTGATCTATAATATTAATAATTTAGGTTTTCCTATAGTCAAGGCAGAGGAGCACCAGTGCTAAGATATTTATTACAGTCTGCATTTTTCAGGGTATATGAATTGATGCAGAAAATCATAAAATGCCAAGAGGACCCAAGAAGAATCTCGGAAAGGAATTCCCAGAAAAAGGGGAAAGGTTTCAATTACCAAAGTAATTAATTTATTCTAAGTCCACTGATAATATACTCCCTACACCATCATCCATTAATAAAAAAGTGATTGTTGTGTTGTATTGGGAGGGGGTTAAACATGTGGGAAGACTGCTGGTGTCAGGGTTTCTTTGCGTTGTATTTGTTTTTCATTTTTGGCTTGTTAATAAATATGTACTTTTGTTCTAGGCTGGAGATACTATACCATGGCTCAATAAAACTACTAAAATCACCCAAATAATGACTATATCAGTGTTTTGCTTTCTTTCAAGTGATCACACACATCAGGACCTCAAATGATCAGTTGGTTTTCATTTATAAAATCAAGCAATATTCAGTGTCTCTAATGCCAGTTTCAAAAAGCATTTGATTGAATATTAAATGTAATTATAGTGGTTTATATTTCTGTAATATTAGTGACAAATATTATACTATCATTGTAAGTTAAAGCAGTTATGGTTAAGTAAAAAGGTTGGCCATTATAACTAGAAAATAAGTTGAAAAATCTTTCTAGGACTCGTGTTTCTAGCAATTAAATACACAGAACACATTTCTACTTCCAAATTCCTAGGTATATACATTTCCCAGTAAGGAAAACAAGAAAAATTCTATCCCTAAGGGCTAAAAACATCAAGCATCTGAGGCACAGACTGAAGCAAATAGGGTGGCATTAGCAACCTCCAAGCAGTGCCCCATTCTCCGAGAGTTCACAAGTAGAACAGGAATCCCACTTGGAAACAGCAGTGCACCTCCTCTCTTTAGGGATTCAGAGACAATCAGTCTCTGTTCCCACTATTAAGAAGTCTGGGGCCTCCAAACCCAGTAAATATTCCCACGAGTCCCCTTAGGGCCTTACAATTCCACTTATTATGACTCCAGAAATCTACTCCACAGGTGCCTACAATATTGCATTTCATTTCCATTGCGTAAGGGGAAGGTCTGAGCCTCCAGATGGGGCTGTGATCGAATTTGCCACTGTCCAAGAGGAACATGTCGAGGCTGTAGAACCCACAGCTCAATAGCCTCTGAGATTGTCATTATCTGTGGGGTAAGTGCTGAAGCAGATAGACCAGAGTTTAAATCTGGACTTTTCTGCTTACCAGCTGAGTTACCTTGGACAAATTACTTTACCTATTTATACCTTAGTTTTCTTATCTAAAAAAAGAGTTTATCTTATAAAATAGTGAAACTCCAATGAGATAAGAAAAGTAAAGTACTTTGGGCACAGTGCCGGGACAGGATGTTAACAGTCAATATTTGTTAACTCTTCTTGCTGTTGCCATGATCACTGAGATATTCTGTGATTTTTTCCCCTTATCTAACAAATGACAGGGGCAGGATTTACACCCAGGTCTGTCTTACACCAGAGTCTGCACTCTTGAGCACTAAGTTATCCCACCCCTTGTTATAGGGGAAAAAAGACTCAAGAGAATAAAATTAAACTGGAAAATCAACAGGCAGCTAATCTGTGTCTTTCTGGAACATCAGTCCTCCTGACTGCTCTTTTCTCCAAGTTTTTTCCAGTATTCTGTCTGCAGTTATATCTCAAATGTTTATGCTGTGGTGGCCAGGACACTGCTTCTTTTACCAACTCTACAAGAATTTATGTCTTCAGAGCCCAAATTACTAGTTAAACTCTCAGTAATTCCAAGTTTTGAAAAGACAGCCCAACTGACTCAGTTTGGTTCAGCTGACTCCATGGCTCAATCACCTGCGGCCAGAGGGCCAGGGCCATATTTCATGTAATTATCATCTTCTCACTGTTCTCCAACCACCCTGATCTTCCCATGCTGGTCAGGCCCTTTATTATAATACCTTGGGACCTTTACATATGCTGGAACGTTTATAGCCCTGCTCTTCCTGCCTTTACTCTTGTTATAGCTAATTACTATTTTAGGTCCCAAATTATATTTAACTTTCTCAAAGGTGTTATCTCTGAACTCCAATCTAAATTAGGTCCTCCAGTTATACTTTCTCAATGACAACGCCATACCTCCCCTTGCCAATGCTGATCAAAGTTTCTGACTATATGCTTACCTGTTTAATTGTTTATTGTCAGTCTCCTCCATTAGTCTGTAAGCACGGGAACTGTGCTTGTTTTGATTATTCTTAATTATCCAGTAGGAACAGGCATTCCTGGAATTCAATAAATATTCAGGTGGGCAATCAACAGATATTTGAATATATGAAAAATTAAAAACATGGCTCCCAGACCCACTGTGGAAGCATTCTAAAGAATGAATCAATTCCACAAAGTCACATTCCCCAAGTAGTTTACGAACGTCTGTAGTACCCACCAAAGAAATGAAAGTCTGCCTGTCTCAAAAGGGAATTGCATCAGGGACTAACTTCCAAAGTTTGGCAGAAGAAAGACCTTAATTTGAATATTGATGTATCCCCTTATTAGCTGTGTGACTTAGGCTGATCAGTCAGCCTCTCTGACCTCTGTTTCTGATGTGAAAATGTAGGGAAAAGATGTATAGCACATAGTTTGTGTGGATTAAATGATGTAAATCATTGGCACACAGTAAACACATCATAAACGATTTTTATGGTGCCAACCCGGTGAATTGTCCCTGAAGCCTTTGGCTTTTTCATGCTATCCCCTCCTGGAATAACTAAGAATTATCTACATCTCTGGTGCTCCCCCCCCACTCAGTTTTCTTTTGTTTCCAGGATATTCCAGGTATTCTGCCATTTGAAAACTACTCTAGAGATCATTTATCAGATATTTTTTAGCTATATAATTTTTTTTTGTCTTTCTATGCCTGGTTTATTTCACTTAAAATACTGTCCTCCAGATCTATCCATGTTTCTGCAAATGACAAAATTTCCTTCTTTTTCATGGCTAAATAATATTCCATTGTGTACCTACACCACATCTTTTTTATCCATTCGTCCCTTGATAGACACTTAAGCTGATTCCACATTTTAGCCACTGTGAATAATGCTGCAATAAACACCGAAGTGCAAATATCTTCTGGTTACATTTTATGTCTTTACCTCACCCAAGCGAGGTTTAGAGGCAAGCCCTTCCCCTTTACAATGCTCACCATGTCTGTGACCATTAGTTGTGAGTTTGTCCCCCCCCAGCCCCCTCATCCCTGGAGAATATTACTACTGTGTGAGCACCGTAGTGTTGATCAGTTAGTACCAATCTGACGGTGAGTACATGTGGAGGCTATTCCTCTGATCTTGTGATAACTCACTGCGGATAATGGGCTCAAGCTCAATCCAGAAAAATATAAGAGGTGCTAGATCACTGTCATTTCCTATAATTGAGTAATATTCCATTGTATACATATATCAAATTTTAGTAATTTTTAAAGGCCTCCATTGATAGAGGAAATCAGCTTAATTCTTTCCTGTTTACTTCAAAGGATTTAAATATTTGTACCCCCCAGGGTGCAGCTGGAAGAGTGAAAAGCCTTTTATTACAGGGCCCATGTCCAGCATGTGCAGTTCCTCAGACAAGTCCGCAAACTCTCTAAAATGCAGCCTATGTCCCTCCACTTCCCTCTCCCCCTGCTTCCACCCTGGGTCCTGGATGCGTTTCCTCACTGGCGTTTCCTCCCTGCATGCAGTCTTGCTCCTCCCATCCTTCTCCACACAGCAGCGGGACAATCTTTCCAGGTCATAAATCAGACCACGGCCATCTGCTGCTTTCCCACCCACACGTCCCCACACATCCCCACAGGGCTCTGACTGTCCTGAGAATAAAGTCCAGACTCCCTAATCTGCACTCCACCGCCATGTGCCACCTGCCCCTGCCCATCCCTTGACTTCCTGTCCTGCCACACTCCTTTGCTCACCTTTTTTGAGCCACGCTTGCCTCTTTCCTCTCCAAATACATGTGCTCATTCCCAAGTCTGCACTTACTGTTCCCACTTCTAAAATACTCTTCCAAACAATTCTTTTCCTTGGCTGTCTCCTTCTTATCCATCCCTTCATTCCTCCTTGAGTTATTTGCTGTCCATTCAATTTAAAGTAATCTGCTAACTGTCACTGTATTTTGTCTTCATTTTAGCACTTCTTTCTTTGTTTATGTGTTTGTTTATTACATGACTCCTCTAATGAAAATATTATCTGCATGAGGAAAGAAGCCTTGCCGTAGCTTTACCACTATTCTATTTCTCTGGTACCTAGAGCAGGTACACGTATTAAACACTCAGTGAGTGTGGACTGAATAAATGAATTAGTTCCAGTTGCCTTATCAGAGGCAGGTGAGTAGAGAGGTTAAGATCAAAGACTCTAAAGTCAGAATTGCCAAGATTTAAGTTTTACCTCTGCCTCTTCCTACGAGACACAGTTCTCTCATCAATCAAATGGACATAACAATAACTCTCTCGTAGAGATCGTCAGGTTTCAATGAGATAATTCGCAGCTATTATTATTCTGATGTCACCTTTATTTTATGCCTTTGTTTCCATTGAGACAATATTAGAGCAAGGAAAGGTTTTGAAATGTCATCCTTGATTTTATTCTTTAGTTACACAGTGACATGAAACTGGGAAACCACACCAGTGTCTCTGAATTCCTCCTCCTGGGCCTCTCTGAGCAGCAGGAGCAGCAGCCTCTCCTCTTTGGCATCTTCCTGGGCATGTACCTGGTCACCGTGGTGGGGAATATTCTCATCATCCTGGCCATTGGCTCCGACCCACAGCTCTACACCCCCATGTACTTCTTCCTGGCCAACTTCTCCCTCACTGACCTGTGTTTATCATCTACCACGGTCCCCAGGATGCTGGCGAGCATCCCAGCTCACAGGCGTACCATCCCCTACGCAGGATGCCTGTCTCAGATCCATTTCTTCCTGTGGTTCATTGGTCTAGATGTCTTCCTCCTGGCAGTGATGGCATACGACCGGCTGGTGGCTATTTGCCATCCCCTCCACTACACTTTGGTCATGAGTCCCAGACGCTGCACCCTGCTGGTGGTCACATCCCTTGTTCTAGCCCATTCTTACTCTCTAACCCACACCATTCTCCTAGCTCAGTTATCCTTCTGCACCGACAATGTCATTCCCCACTTCTTTTGTGAACTTCTCCCCCTGTTGAAACTCTCTTGTTCCAACACTTATGCCAACCAATGTGTGCTGATGTACTGGGGAGGGGCATTAACCATCTTGATCCCCTTGCTAATTATCATTTCATATGTTCGCATCGTGGCTGCCATTGTGAGAGTCCCGTCAGCAAGTGGGAAGTGGAAGGCCTTCTCCACCTGCGGCTCCCACCTCTCATCAGTTTGCCTGTTCTATGTGTCTGCTATTGGGGTGTACTTCATTCCCTCCACTGCTGACTCAGCCAGCAAGGACAGGATTGCAGCAGTGATGTATGCTGTCGTGACTCCCATGCTGAACCCGTTTATCTACAGCCTGAGAAACAAAGACATGAAGAGTGCCTTACAGAGATTCCTGAGCAGGAGGGCACTGCAATCTCCATGAGGCCAGAAACATCATTTTGGGAATTCAGGGGAAATCAACTTGTAGAGTTATCTTGGTGCCTAAGTTCAAATTCTGGATCTTCCACCTGCTAGCTTTCCAACCTAGGGCAAATGAAATGACCTCATTGAGTTACAATTTCTCCACTCATAATCTCTATTGTAGTTTTGAAATATATATATATATCTCAATATATATATATATATATATATATATATATATATATGGGGTGTCCAGAAAGTATCCAGCCATGTAATAGGTTCTTGTTATATTAACAATGGCTGGATACTTTCCAGATAGCCCTCATGTATGTGTGTGTGTGTATATATATGATATATGTAAGTGCATATCATACATACATATATGCAAGTTTGCTTGTTCCAGGTCTTATTCTTCGATCTTTATTATCTTCAGCAATATTCAACATATTCTTTCGAGGTAAATATTTTCATCTTTTTCATTATACAGAAAACAAAGGCTCAGAGAGGTTAAATTACTTGCCTGAACTGAAGTTACACAGCTATTAAGTGGCGGAGCCAGAATTTGAATCCAGATAGCTGATTCCAAAGTGCATACTCTTAATGATTAGAGTATGCCTAAATGGACAGAAAATCTACATATTTCCCTCAATTATTTCATTTTCTTTCTTTTCTTGCTTTCCTCACTCTGTTCACATATACTGCTCTAATCAATATTTTCTCTCAATACGAGCAAGTGATTTGAAGATGGGACAAGGCAAATAAGATGCTAGGGGATAAAAGCATAAAAGCCTTCAAAGATCCTGACACCTCCTCAAGGGAGTACACCCTGTGCTCGAGCATAAGTCTCTAGTTTGATATTCTGAAATGACTTACAGATCAAGCCATGATCAGACATAAGAGTACTTGAACCACATTCTTTTGGCTCTCACTGAGCTTTTATTTCCACTGAACCATTCAGCACTATGTTAACAGTCTATGTTTTTGTGTTTTGTTTTGTTTTAAATCTAATATTATATTTTGATGTGATATAAAAGGTTTAATGACTTTCATCCTAAGATATTTTCCTTTTTTTTATATTCTTTTTGTTTCAGCATATTATGGGGTACAAATGTTGAGGTTATATATATTGCCCTTGCCCCACCCAAGTCAGAGCTTCAAGCGTGTCCATCCCCCAGACAGTGCGCACTGCACCCATTAGGTGTGTATATACCCATCCCCTCCTCCCCTCCCATCTGCCTGACACCCGATGAATGTTATTGCTATATGTACACTTAAGTGTTGATCAGTTAATACCAATTTGATGGTGAGTAAATGTGGTTCTTGTTTTTCCATTCTTGAGATACTTCACTTTGTAGAATGAGTTCCAGCTCTATCCAGCATAATACAAGAGGGGCTAGATCACCATTGTTTTTTTGTGGTTGAGTAGAACTCCACGGTATACATATACCACATTTTATTAATCCACTCATGTATTGATGGGCATTTGGGTTGTTTCCACATCTTTGCAATTGTGAATTGTGCTATAAACATTTGAGTGCAGATGTCTTTTTTATAGAATGTCTTTTGTTCTTTTGGGTAGATGCCCAATAATGGGATTGCTGGATCAAATGGTAGGTCTACTTGTATCTGTTTAAGGTATCTCCATATTGCTTTCCACAAAGGTTGCACTAGTTTGCAGTCCCACCAGCAGTGTATGAGTGTTCCTATCTCTCCGCATCCATGCCAACATTTATTGTTTTGGGACTTTTTTATAAAGGCCATTCTCACTGGGGATAAGTGATATGTCATTGTGATTTTGATTTGTATTTTCCTGATGATTGGAGATGTTGAGCATTTTTTCATGTTTGTTAGCCATTAGTCTATCTTCTTTTGAAAAGTTTCTATGTTCAGATCTATTTTAAAATATAACTGTCAATTTTGTTATTGCATCTCCTCTAGAGATGCTTCTAAGGATATATTCTAACAACCTCCAGAATATTTTTCATTAACTCACTTTACTGAAATCTCACTGAAGAACTTGGATTTTTACAATAGTTTTAAAATAAAAATAAGACTTACCTTGGAATAAGAAATACCTTGCTTTATGTATTGGATCTATCATTCGTATGATTTTCAGCAAGTTGTCAACATCCCTGAGTCCTAGTTTCCAAAAACAAACAAATGAATAGAGATAGTAACTATACTAACTATCACCTAAGGCTATTGTGAGAATTAAAAAAAGATAATGCATATAAATTGCCTAGCAAAGTGTCTTACACATATGCTCTAATCTACAAGATTCTGAAGCAGAATCTACTACAAGTTCTGCTTCAAACACAAATCATACCCAATTTTCCCTTCCCGTCCAGCTCGCACCCCCCTCCCACCCTGTTCTCTTCTTCTTCCCTTCCCTCCCCTTCCTCCCATTCTCCCCCCAGCTTGACATTTTAAATGCACAAGGTGACATGTCCACCCTAATATTTGTCCTAGAGAATGAATCTCTGGCATTAAGAAATTAGCCTTTAACCTTAAAAATATATTGGGGATATTGCCTCAATACTGAGGATATATCCTGACCCTGAACTGAACCCTCCTTAAATGGTACATGCAATTGCAAATCTCTGCTACTACTCATGCCTCTTAGTGATGCCAACCAGGGCTACAATAGCAGCAGCAAATCCATGACTTCTCCTGTTGCCCAGAGTCTAGCTAAATGCTGATTTCACTACGCTTTCCTACTTTCTAGTGTTTGAGGAACAACTGAATCATAAGCATGCACTGACCAATAAATGAATCTGCAAGAACTACTTTACTAAGATGGCAGTTACATACATTGTAAAATTGACTATCAAGGAATTAGTTGGAGACCCTGAGATCAGCAACTTTAGATCCCCACGTCTCCTCACCTGCAGAGCAACACCCTCTCATTTTTCTTTCTTGACATAATTTTGTGCCTTTCTGTATCCTATTTCCCCCTGCTCTATTCTCTGTTTTTCAATGACCTGTCCTAACTTCAAGACCCATCATGAATGTTACCTTCTCTGTGTGGTCTTCCTGGATTCATCTACCCAGAGGGAGTTATTAATCCACTCCTGTATGTATCCATAGATCTCTAAAACCTAACATTATCTCATGTTACTATAAATATCTATTTATATATCTATTTATGGCCATATTTTTAGATGCTTAGAAACCATTTCTTCAAAATTGTAGTTAAAAGTGCAGTACCAATGAATGAATAAACAAACACACAAATGGAATAGAATATAAGCCCCAGAAATAAAAAATTAAGTGTAGTAACGATAGAATCTCAAATCACTGGCACAGAGATGCATTGTTTAACAAATGGCGCTAGAAATCAGCATGACAAAAACAAACAACCTCATTAAAAAGTGTGGAAAAGACATGAACAGAAGCTTTTCAAAAGAAAATAGACATCCTAGCACTCTGGGAGGCCAAGGCGTGTGGATCATTTGAGCTCAGGAGTTTGAGACCAGCCTGAGCAAAAGTGAGACACCGTCTCTACTGAAAAAATAGAAATATAATGAGTGCAATGTGCACCATCTAGGGGATGGACATGCCTTGAAGCTCTGATTAAGGCGGGGGCAAGGGCAATATACTTAACCTAAACTTTTATACCCCCATAATATGCTGAAATAAAGAAAAGGAAAAAATAAAATAAAATAGGTAACAATTTCAAATGACTAAAAATATTAAAGAGAAGGAAAGAGGTATATGGGAAATTTATTTTATTCCTGAAATATGTGACTAAACACAAATAAAATTTCAAACAATTAAAAAAAGAAATAAATTAGCTGGACAACTAAAAATATATAGAAAAAATTAGCCAGGCATGGTGGCGCATGCCTGTAGTCCCAGCTACTTGGGAGGCTGAGGCTGTAGGATTGCTTGAGCCCAGGAGTTCGAGGTTGCTGTGAGTTAGGCCGACGCCATGGCACTCTAGCCCGGGCAACAGAATGAGACTCTGTCTCAAAAAAAAAAAAAAATGAAGATAGACAAATGCCCAATAAACATATGAAAAAATGCTCAATTTCACTAATCATCAGGGAAATGCAAATTAAAACCACAATATGTTGAAATAAAAAATTTTTTTAAAAAAGCACAAAACCACAATGAAATATCACCTTACCCCAGTTAGAATGGCTTTTATTAAAAAGTCCAAAAACAGGCCGGGCGCGGTGGCTCACGCCTGTAATCCTAGCACTCTGGGAGGCCGAGGCGGGCGGATTGTTTGAGCTCAGGAGTTGGAGACCAGCCTGAGCAAGAGCGAGTCCCCATCTCTACTAAAAATAGAAAGAAATTATATGGACAGCTGAAAAATATATATATAGAAAAAATTAGCCAGGCATGGTGGCGCATGCCTGTAGTCCCAGCTACTCGGGTGGCTGAGGCAGCAGGATCGCTTAAGCCCAGGAGTTTGAGGTTGCTGTGAGCTAGGCTGACGCCACGGCACTCACTCTAGCCTGGGCAACAGAGTGAGATTGTCTCAAAAAAAAAAAAAAAAAAAAAAGTCCAAAAACAATAGATGCTGGCATGGATGTAGAGAGAAAGGAATGCTTATAAACACTGTTGGTGGGACTGCAAACTAGTACAACCTCTGTGGAAAGCAATGTGAAGATACCTCAAAGAGATACAAGTAGAACTACCATTTGATCCAGCAATCACATTATTGGGCATCTACCCCAAAGAACAAAAGACATTCTATAAAAAAGACATCTGTACTGGAATGTTTATAAGAGAGGCTTCTTTGAGTAACTGTTGTGTTTAGCTCTGACTTGTAGAACTATGCCAATGTTACACATAATTTTTTAAAAGTAATCAAAATCAACTAGGGTGGGGGAAGGGAATGGAAATCAAACAACAAATTAACCTAATTGTGTTACAAATTAATAACATACCAACACTAAAAGGAGCAGGAAAGAATGAAACTAACACAAGTAATTCTGGAAAACAGCGTTTTGGTTATATAAGGAAAAACAAAAAGAAAAATGGTACTCAAAGACTGTACTCTATTTGGCAAGATTTTTTTTTTCACAGAGAAATGGGTTAGCAATTCTGAAATTACTTTATGTATAGTCTAGGACTGAGCAAATAAGTACCTTGTAGATAATGAGAGCCAGGTTTCTCACTGTTGGAGAAAGGAGTCACGAATAAATAAAGGAGGAAGGATAGATTGAACCTCCCTTCACTCAAGCAATAAAGAATCCACAAGCAAAGAGGACAACAGAATCACTGAAAAGTTGACTGGGGGTTCTCCTTCCTGGGACAGAATGGATAGAAAATGCCAACATGGAGCTTGAGGCAACAGCTCCCTGGTGTCGACAGGGATAAAATTGTTCTGGGATATCAGAGACCCAGGTGGCAGCACTCAACCACTGGAAGCAATGTGAACAAAAACGCCAACTACCAAAACGTGCAGTATGGCCAGATCACTTATAGGGATCTCTCGAAATGGCTGAAATACCATGGTATGTGTAGGGCTGAGATAGAAGAACCTTGACTGAGTGCTTACGGTACACCAAAACCTCCCCTACGCTCCTCATAAGCATTACCTAATTTAATCCTTGCTATAGTCCACAGGAAGAAACTCTGGCTCAGAGGCGAATACTGTAATTGTACAAATGTGCTTCCAGTGTGGGGTGTGGGAGGTTTTTGAAATGGAGAAAAATATATTAAGATTGGTCCACAGAAATGAGATGAATTAAATCAGTGAATTTAGGGGACCAAATTTGTGGAAAAATGGACAAAACCAAAATAAAGAAATAGCAGAAATTTTGCATTATTTGCCGTTGCAAGAATTGGTGAACCAGGTATATATTTAGAGTTCGTTCAACAGGATGACAGGATCCCAATGAAACTGAAATATTCAAGAGTCAGTCTCAGCTACCCTGGCAAGAAGATGCCTTATTCTTATAATAAAAATATTTAACTATAAAAAACATGTAAAACTAAAGTAGACATTAATCAAGGACAGAGCAACAGAAAGTCTGGAGGACTTGAAAGGAGACTGATGAGGAGATGAATAGTCAGAGAAGATGATGAGAATCAGAAACTTCTTGGTGCTGTCCACTTGCTTTATCCTTAGCTTGCTTTATTCTTAGCTGAGTTTATTATGTTAAATAATAAACTCGGTACTCTTGTGTTTGTATTGCTTCATATATCTATTGCTGATGATAAGGAAACACTAGAGTAGTGTTTCTGGACACTGGCTGCACACTAGAATTGCCTGGAGAGATTTTTTAAAATAAAAATACTAGGGCTTCATCTTCAGAGAGGTATGTAGTGAGATTTGAGTTGTCAGTCTTTTTGAAAAGACCCAGGTCATAATAATGTGCAGTCATAACTGAAAAACATTGACACCTAAAAGAAGACACAAAGGCAAAAAGATAGACTCAAACAAGAGACTTCATGGAAACTGGACAGACGATGCTAGGGCGTGACACATTTTCAGTGTAGAAATCATTTGCTAAGGGATCATGTCGAAGGTTGGATTGGGCTGGCTCCATGGACCAGCACGGCCTCTATTGCAAATAGCCTGTCCCTGTGGAATCCTCACTCTTCCTCCTTCTTCACCCTTTCAAGTACTCACACTTTGAGGCCAAATAAAATATTACTTCATGGGTAAAAAGTGTAACTAACCAATTCCAAGTAGGACTATTTTTCTTCCTTCTGGGCTCCAGCCCTTATTATGGCAACGTTCAGTCTGTCTTGAGAACCTCAAACTGATCACATGTCTGTATCAGCACTTTAGGACAGAGGAACGGTATCTTACTTATTTTTACATTTAGCAACAGTGCATAGCACATTACCTGGCACGTGGTGGTTCTCTACACATACATACAGGATTTGTTGATCATGAATTTATCTCATGGTAAAAACATTAGCATTAGAAGCAGGATACATTAATAGTAGCAATGACTTACTAGCCAGGGTTTCTCCGTCTCAAAACTGTGATAATTATAGTTTCCAATTCAAGAAGGTCAACATGAGGGAAGTAAATAAGGTAATACATATGAACAGCTAAGTACATAGAATGAAATAAATATTAACTTCTATGGGAAAACCGTCTTGATCACACTTGTGTTGTGATGACTTGCAAATATGCACAACTACCTGCCGCATTAGGGTGAGTTCCTAAAGGGCAGCAGCTTCCTTATCTCAATATCTCTCAGGCCTAACACAGTGCTTGGCAAAGGGTAGCAATAAAGAAATGCTGGTTAAATGGTATCGTGAAAAATATTCACATTTATTAAAATATCTAATAAGTAAAATAAAATAAAAATATTCACATGTATTAGAATATCCACAACTAAATTAAATTTTAATTGATCTTGCCCCAGAAAGATTGAGATCTCCCTAAAGGCAGCAGAGTAGAAAGTGTAAAAATTATATGCAATACATAAAAGCCCTCCATGAAATTATTACCACAGTACGCTAAGCACATGCAGTTTCGGATTTGAGCTTAAGGGACTGTTTTTAGGAGAATTCTTTCCTAAAAGCTAAGCACAGGAGGGGGAGGGAGAGATATTGTTTCCTGAGCAGGTTGGCCCTCCAGGGCATAACCTCCAAATATGGACATAAGGTTAAAGTCCTCGAGAGAAAAGTGCATTTAGGTCAAAAGCCTTCTGAGTGCTGTCTTCATGTCCTTGTTCCTGAGGCTGTAAATGAAGGGGTTCAGCATTGGGGTCACCACTGTGTAAAATACAGCTGCGACCCTGTCCTTCCCCTCTGACTGTGATGAAGGGGGACACAAGTAGACACCAATTGCAGCACCGTAGAACAAGAGGACAATGGTGAGGTGGGACCCACAGGTGGAGAAGGCCTTTTGCCTGCCAGAGGTAGACGGGACCCTGAGGACGGTGGAGACGATGCGTGCGTATGACAGAATGATCAGGGAGAGAGGACCAGTGAGTATCACGGAGCCCACAGTGAACAGGGCTGCCTGGTTGGTGCTGGTATCTGAGCAGGAGAGCTGTAGCAG
Organism: Varecia variegata; assembly: GCA_028533085.1. Taxonomy (NCBI): domain Eukaryota; kingdom Metazoa; phylum Chordata; class Mammalia; order Primates; family Lemuridae; genus Varecia; species Varecia variegata. Next base: position 118,898,842 of record CM052443.1, read on the forward strand.
AGGGACGACATCACAGAAGAAGTGACGGATGGCGCTGCCTGCACAGAAGGAAAGCCTAGCCATGAGCAGGGTGTGTAAGAGGGCAGCGAGGTTGGTGAGAAGCCAGCATGCTGCAAGAAGGAGCAGGCACACAAGCAGACTCATGAGTGTGGAGTAGTGAAGTGGCCTGCAGATGGCCACATAGCGGTCATAGGCCATCACCCCCAAGAGGAAGTCGTCCAGTGCCCCAAACATCATGAAAAAATACATCTGAGCCAAACACCCTCCATATGGTATGGTCTGACCATGTGTCTGGATGTTCACCAGCATCTTGGGGACTGTGGTGGAGGAAAAGCAGGCATCAGCAAAAGACAGGTTGGCCAGGAAAAAGTACATGGGGGTGTGGAGGTGTGGGTCAGAGCCGATGGCCAGGATGATGAGCAGGTTCCCCACCATGGTGACCAGGTACATGCCCAGGAAGATGCCAAATAGGAGAGGCTGCTGCTCTGGCTTCTCAGAAAGACCCAAGAGGAGGAATTCAGAGACACTGGACTGGTTACTTTTGTCCATTCTTCCACTCTCTTGAAAAAGAGGAGAGATACATGTCAGAACCTGTAGAGACAGTGGTACTGATAGCCCTCTTTAGTAGAGACATCCCTCACCCAATTCACCTGTGTCTACAGCTGAAGTCTGTGAACCTTCCTTCTAGGTTCTGCCCAGTGTTCCCAACAGTTCAACCCCCCTAGGAAGGGAGAACAAGCAGGCAGAGTGATTAAAACACAAACACAAGGCCAAGGATATCGCTGGAGAGATGAGTTTCAAGTTACTTTCATCCTTGCAGTATGTTCACTAACATCCACATTCCCTGGCTTCCAGGTGCTCAGCTCACCTGACACACAGACAACAACAGCTACCATTTTGCACTGTAAGTACTACATCACGAAGTTTTCAAAACTCAGTAAAATTAAGTCACTTGTGCAATATCACAAAGAGGGTAGTAGATACAAGTTGGGACTCTGAAGTACTGATACAATGCAGTCAACTCTGATAGAAACCTCTTTCTCAGCAGAGGCAGACATAGGTGGCTCACTTTGTAAGGGCACAGTTCCCACTGCTCATCTCAGGAAGGTTGAGAGACAGGAGGCATGAACGCTGACTGGGACCTTTGTAGGTCTCAAAGGGAAAGCACAGCCCTGCCCCTTGCTGGTAGTCCTCACCCTATTTTACTGTCTAACCAGCATTCACTACCAAAGGAACCCACATTGCTACTGCAGTTCTTTCTTTTGGTCTCAAAGGGCCCAGGGGTCTTCTGAGTCTACAATGAAAGAGAAGGATCGGAGGATCCAGGGCTGCAGGTTGCGTTGGGTCGGATATAAGGCAGCTACCTCGATTTCAGTGATGGATGTCGTATGTTCTTTGTGCACATTGTCACAGGACTATTTCTAGGTTCTGGGCCTCTGGAGTATGATTCCCCTGGCTGCTCCTCAGAGACAAACAAGGAGTAATTGCTCTAGCTTCACACTTTGGTGCCCTGTGCTCAGCACCCACCACGGAGTATGTAAGAAGGCAGTGGACAATATAAACTGGTGGTTTTACATTTGACAAATTTATCCTCAGGGATATGTGTGTATCTCTATTCTGGGGTTTGCTCTGGGGTATCTCCTGGGAAAGCCAGGTACTCTGGCAGAAGAAAATCAGAACCAGAGGTGGACTATAGCGAGCTTTGATTCCAAACCCGGCCAAAAGGTGTCCAGGCCCTGCTACCTTAGGGTGGGCTGTTTGACTTCTCTGAGTCTCTGGGTTCAAGTTCTTGCTAAGATGGTGACTAACTTAATTGCTGACTCTCACCCACTGAAATAATGTGGGAGGAACTAAGGTAAACCAAAAATCCAGGAAATCACAAAAATGACATCAACAGTGAGCAGGAAAACAGTTACCAACTAGAATGTGGTGTGGAGACGGAAGACAGGACTGAGACTTGGCATTGGGAAGGGGTCTGTTGCTTCCAGGTTCTGCCCAGTGTCCCCAACAGCTCAACCCCCCCTAGGAAGGGGGGTTATACTTTTCTTCAACTTCATCCTCCAGAAGGACTTTTGTATGGAAATATGAACCTGTCACCCATTTCTGCAGCAAGGGGAAGGCCGTGATTGCTCAAGGGAAAGCAGAAAGGGAGCAAAGTATACTTTAATCCACTTTTGAAGCACAGGCCACACAGAATGTTCATCAAACTTCCGTAAGCCATAACCAGAGACATTCGAACTGCAAACCAGGACAACAAGTTGATGTTTTCACACTGTAGACAGCTCTTCCCAAGACATTGGAACAAGACTGCATGTCATAATGAGACTCTCACCCACTCTTAATGCCTACCTTTTTTTATTTGACAGAATAATGGTGTTACTGAAATTTCACAATCAGTAGCTTCCATTAGTAACTTGACAGAACCTGACCTAAGAGATCCTTTAGTCCACCTAGTGAATAACTTTGGCAGCATCCCTAACACAACTGCTGCTTGCTCTCTGCTTTAATTCAACCCAATCATGGGATACTAGACAAAATTGCTCTATATTATCTATTGGCTAAATTAAAGAATGTCCATGCTATTGCGTATACTACATGCTGTGCCTGGACAAATTCCTCTGGGAAAGTTGGGACCACATACACAAAATAAGAAAACAAGGTACCTGGTTACAAGATGTCTCACCTAATTCTCTATGGTCATTTGTTTTATTCAATTGGTTGCCTTTAAGCCTATGTTCATAGTGCAAAACTATTATACAAACATATTACTATTAATTTTACTCTCTATTTTCTGTTTTAAACTTTGTACCTACTTGTAAATTTCTGCACAAGTACAATGCTTAACAGAATAATGCTGGCCCAGCACTTTGAGATGATAGCCAATACCTACAGAACAGACAAATTTGAATTTAACAATGTACCCCAGGTAGACTTTGCCTGAGAGCCACTTGCTACAATCCTCCCAAGTTGCTCAAATATGGCTAAAAAAATACTACGTATTTTCCTTTTTAAACTTTGTATCTGTTACTTATAAATTTTTACACAAGTACAACTCCTAACAGAATAATGCCGACCTAGCACTTTGAGATGATAGCCAATGCCTACAGAACAGACAAATTTGAATTTAACAATGGACTTCAGTAGCCACTTGTTACAATCCTCCTCAATAGCTGAAGGATATGCTTTCATTTTTTCTCATGAAATATATTAATATAATAAGAATGACTATATGCTGGGTCATACAAAAGCCTCAGTAAACTTCAGAGAATTGAAATAATACTGATACAGAAAAGTGAACTCCAAAACTGCGGTCTGGCCTGAAAGCCAAGTGGGTTCTTGGCTTTGCATAGGAAAGAATTCAAGAGCAAGCTGACGGAGTAAAGGAAAACGAGTTTGTTGAAGTAACTAAGACACAGAAGGAAGGATACTCCATAGGCAGAGCAGTGGTCATCTCTCAGAGCAACATAGAGTAGCCCTTTGTGAGTTTCTTTTATACTTTTTATTTTATACTTTTAACTTAATTTTATATGTAGTGGAGGGAGGATTATTCATAAGATTTTTGTGAAAGGGGTAGGGAGACCTAGAACTGAGAGGGTCTCTCCCCTTTTTAAACCATGTAGAGTAACTTCCAAGAGTTGCCATGGCATTTGTAAACTGTCATGGTGCTGGTGGAAGGTGTTTTTTTTTTTTTTTAGCATATACTAATGCACATGACTAGTGTATAATGAGCAGTGAGGGTAACCTGAGGTTGTTTTCATTGCCATCTTGGTTACAGCTGGTTTTGGCCAATTTCTCCACCACCTTCTGTTTTATCAGAGACCTTGGTTAGAGACTTATGACCCCTTATTGAGCAGGGCCTGCCAGTTCCCTATCTCAATATCAAGTATAATATTTGAAAACAATGGAGTTAAAATGATAATGAAAATAATAATCAGAAAATCACCATTTGGAAATAAAGCCATGCATTTCTAGATAGCCCATTAATCAAACAACAAATATCAAAAGGAAGTATCACAGAAAATTAGAAAATATTAAAACCAATGCTAATGAAAATACAATATATCAAAATTTGTGAGATGCAACTAATAGAGTGTTTAAAAGAAATTCCTAGCTCTAAGTGTATACAATAGGAAAAAGGGGTTAAAAATCAATGGTGTCTACTCCCACATTAAGTAGGTAAGAAAAAAAGCAAAAGAAAGAAAATAATATGGACAAATGTGAAAAGCAATGAAATAGAAGAAGGCATACAATAGAGAAAAATCAACCAAACCAAAATTTGATCTTTTGAAAAGATTACTAAAATTAACAAACTCCTAGTACCAAGATTGATCAAAGAAAAAGAAGAAAAAGAAAGTTATAATTTTTGCTGTAATCTGACAAAGAGGACATCACCAAAGATAATAAATACATTAAAAGGATAATAAGTGATTTTAAATTTACTATAAAGTTACAGTATGCAAGACAGTGTGGTATTTGCATGAAAATACACATCACACCAATGAAAGATTAAATAGAGTCCAATTATAGACCCACACTTATCCGGTTAATTGAAAAAAAGATTTTTTTCCAATGTAAAATCTAAACATAAAAGATAAGGTTTTAAAGCTCCTAGAAAAAATGTTAATATCTTCACATTCTTGAGTTAACTATATTTCATAAACAAGACACAGTTTCCTGAAATCACCATAAAAGAAACAGTGTGTAATTGGACTTCATCTAAAATCTTCTGTCCATCAGAAGGCAATGTTAGAAAAAACAAAGAATTGAGCCACAGACTGGGAGAAAGTATTCACAATACATATAGCTGATGAAGGATTCATATACAGAATGTATGAATTAAGAATTCCTACTAATCATTATTAGAAGACAACCCAATAAAAATGGGCATACAACTTCATAAAAAGAAGATACATGTAAATGACCAATAAGCAGATGAAAAGTTGCTCAGTGTCATTAGTGAATGGGAAAATGCAAATTAAAATTACTGTTAATGAGATATTGCTTCATACACTCTAGGGTGGCAAAATGTTAGCTATAAGACTTCTATTGAGAGAATATTTTGTTTTCTGAATTATTTACCCGAGTAAACCAAAGTCCAAAGAGGATAAGTGAACTTCAGAAACTCACAGAGCAGTTGATTTAGAGTTTGAGGACTGGGATTGGCAGTGAAACAGATTTTTCTTACAATGAATACTTTAGAGACTGGTGTTCCCACATGTCTCTACAAAACCACTGGCAGGGAGCTCTGGGGATTGTGTCAGATGCTACATGCAGATATCTTCTCTTTTCCCGGCTTTCTGATCAATCTGGCTGACTCAGGATCTGGGGTGACCTGCTCTTATTTCTCCTTCCTTGGAGCAGAGGAGGGTTCCATGTCCCAGGAGTCCCTTCTGCCTTAAACAGAGGAAGATGCTGTCTTTTCATCTGGCCCTCAAATACGGCTTCTCCACTCTTGACAAGTGAGAACCTAGAGCAGAAGAGTCAAACCCTTGCCTTAATATGAATAAATGAGGAACTCTTCTTGTCCCAATGCAGGATTGACAGTAAGTCATTGGTCACACTTCTCATATGTTGGTGAATCAAGAGAAGCAGAATGGTCCATCGGAAGTAGTTTCAGGAATTCTGTTTTTGCTATTAGTTGCAGTGTTGATCTTGGACAGATTTCAGCAGCCCTTTAAGATTCTGTTTTCTCATTCATAAAATCAGGGAGTTTTATTAGATGGCTTAACGTTTTTTTAATCCCTAAAGGGTAGAGAGGCTAGGAAGGTAGCTTTGATCAAAGGACTATTTTATTTGTGATCTTAACCCCTAGCCCCTGAATCCAGTTTCCTGAAATTGCCGTACATCCCTGAGAGAGGCTTGACAGGTAGATGGAGTGTGTCAGGTTAAGTTGGCTACGTTTTCAAATGTGGAAAAGCAAGAGATTTGGGGAACATTATCAAATTGGGAAGGATCATAAAGGAACAACCAGATATGTTCATATTAAATCTGAACCCCAAGCACTAATTTTCCCAGCATTGTTTTCTAATTAAAACAATATTTAGTTCAAATGTAAAATGTAAACAAATCATGTATTCAGTATTTGTATAAACATGCAATTAATTAGACTTACTAATTCAATATCCAGCAATACTTTTTTTCATTTTCACAATTTTGAATATTTTCTATATACTAGAACTTATGCTAGGCAACCTAAGATCTTCATTAAGGGCCGTCTTTTTTATTTATTTATTTATTTATTTATTATTTTTTTTTTTTGAGACACAGTCTCGCTTTGTTGCCCGGGCTAGAGTGCTGTGGCATCAGCCTAGCTCACAGCAACCTCAAACTCCTGGGCTTAAGCGATCCTACTGCCTCAGCCTCCCAAGTAGCTGGGACTACAGGCATGCGCCACCATGCCCAGCTAATTTTTTTTTTATATATATATATATTTTTAGTTGGCCAGATAATTTCTTTTCTATTTTTAGTAGAGACGGGGTCTCGCTCTTGCTCAGGCTGGTCTCAAACTCCTGACCTCCAGCGATCCACTCGCCTCGGCCTCCCAGAGTGCTAGGATTACAGGCGTGACCCATCGCGCCCTGCCCATCTGTTTTATTAACTGTCTCTATAAGTAAAAGACAATGTTTATAACTAAATGATTACATCATACAGTTTTATCATAGCTTAAAAATTATTTGGCTGCCCATATATCCACTATTTTATTCAATAGATGATTCCCAAGAACATACTAAAAAGAAACAAGATGAATAGAAATGAGTCCCTGGCACTCAGGAACACATAGTCTAATGGGAATGAGTCCCCAGATACAAGGCAATATGTCAAGTGTTCTACCAGAGTCCCATATAAAGGGATGTGGGAGCACCAAGCATAAAACAATGAACTCCAACTGGAGAATGTAACATAGTCTCAGAAATTGACACCTGAGCTCTTACGTGGTGGGGAGGAGGAAGAGACATCCAGGAAGGTGGAATAGCAGTAGCATATCATAGGGTCAGGAAGATGAGTTGTTTGGGGACTGTGAGTGGCTTCCCGGGTGAGAATGTGGGGCGGCCTGGCACAAGACGAAAATGTCTTGGATAGATAGTTGGAGACAGAATCATGAAGGGCTGATTATGCCATGATAAGAAATAGCTTGAACAATTTCCAGATGGCAGTGAGGAGCATCACAACAGCATGTAACACAGATTTAGTTATCCCTCTTCCCAGAGAGGGAAACTGAGGTTCAGAGAAGTTAAATGAACTATTCAAACCCACGCTATTAGGCTTGATGCAGAAAGCTAATTAAGTTTTTCTTTAAGCAAACTAAAGATTTTTGTCTTTATTTTGCTCAACCTGAATATTCTCCTCAGAAAAAAATAAGTTCAATGCAGTGTTTTTAAGTGTATAGATATAGTGGAGATCAGATTTTGAGGGAGGAGTATAAGAAATGCTCCTAGGTTGGCTTAGACCCATCAGCCAGGGTGTTAGACCATGTGTCACAATAATAAAATTAGAACCAAAGGACATATCTTTTCTCAAAAGTCAATTGTACAAAGTTTTATTAGTTTACTTGCCCAGAATATCAGAAGAATTCTGAGAATATTAATTCATTTTTATAAATTTTTCATTTGGAATCAATGTAATAGGTCTACATGTTTTTATTAAATAATGAAATGCCTGGAAGTGTGCATTCTTTGAGCAAGAAAAAGTTCAAAGTGGAATAAATGTTCACTTATTTCGAATTCTTACTATAAAAGTGCAATAATTGAATGAATGTAACAAAATATATCACTGTACATCCTGCTATCGGCTTAGCTTCTGAATTTGGACTTGGTTGAAATCAGGGAAAGAGGAGAGAGAGATACCAGAAAGGAAGGAGCCTGGGGCTTTCAGGATACCTCCACCTCAGAGTGGAAATCATGGTTCTAGCCCATTAGCTTTGCAAATATAGAACGGGACCTTGTCCAGACATAGGATCGGACCAGAGTGGACTGACTCACATCAATCACATTCACAAAAGATTGAAGCATAAGCCAAAAATATCCACATCCTCATTTGCTATATGAGAACTGGAACTGCCACACTGAATGGACATTTAAATTCCCTGATGGTGCATCCTCTCCTTGTGGAAAATATGCATGAGGCTGAACTAGAGTCAGAAAGTGATTTGGTGAATGTTGAAAGGCAGCACAGCAGAGTGGTCGAGAACTTAGGCTTTGACTTAGATAAATTTCACTTCAATACCTAGTTGTGTGGACTTCAGCAAGTTATGTCACCAATCTCAGTTTCTACATCTTTAAATTAAAGATAGTCATGGTGCCGTACGCAGGGTTATCACTTAAGGGAATCCGGTGCCTGGCAACAGCTGTTGCTCAGCCAGTGCTAGCTCTTGTTATTCCTCTGACTTTTTTTATAGAGTCAGAGCAAGGGCTGTGGATTGGATAAACTTAATGCCCAGTATTATCTAGTTATGAGAGCCTGGTATATCCTCACCATAGCTGCTATGGGAAAAAAAAAGATATGCAAATCACAAAACAGGGTAATCTCTGAGCAGTGCTAGAGACAAACTAAGGCGTGGCTTTGGGGGCAAACTAAGAATTTGATGCCTTCTATTTAGAAAGTATATAAATATAATAAATAAATAAATATAAAAAGGCCATTTTAGAGTAAAGAAGGGTAGAGGAGCTGGAATAGACAGTCTAAAACTTAGGTTTTTAAATCCAAAGGGCCAGCAGAAGAGGAGCCAAGCTGGGTGGAGAAGCAGCTGTAAGTGAGGAGCATCAGGGTTGTCAGAGGGAAAGCACGTGTAATTCCCAGGCACGCTGGGGGAAACTGGAGCAGTATTTTATGTATGTCCTATAGCTTTTCTTAGGGAAAGCTGGGAACATTACTCCAGAGTAGACTATGATAAAAAAATTCTTGCTCTAAAACTTATTTTTTTTTATTATTTGCACAGGGTCAAAGCCATTTGATTTTTGTTCTCCCATTTGTCAGAGCTGCTTTTCAGAGAATAGACCCTGGCTAACTTGTAAGAACTCTGGGTCTCTCAAAACCTCCATATTGGCTTCTCCATCACTGTGTTCCATCACAGCTAAAAGTAATCTTTGAGTTACAAAGACAACACGTGCTGGTAAAAATTTGAGTAATACAGAAGTTGACACCTATCACCCTTCAACCCCAACTCACTCTTCAGAAGTAAACACCTTTGGCATATGTTCTTTCAGACAGTGTTCTTACATAGAAACATTTCTATGTTTTAATTTTACTAAAATGGAATTATAAATAGAAAAACTGTTCTGGTGTTTTACCTTTTTACTTAATGTATTATTTACTTAATTATATTATTATTAAGTGTGTATACTGTTAGGATACAGACACTTCG
>CM052443.1:118908302-118958117 GCA_028533085.1 Varecia variegata
CTACAGGCATGCGCCACCATGCCCGGCTAATTTTTTGTATATATATATTTTAGTTGGCCAGATCATTTCTTTCTATTTTTAGTAGAGACGGGGTCTCGCTCTTGCTCAGGCTGGTCTCGAACTCCTGACCTCGAGCAATCCACCCGCCTCGGCCTCCCAGAGTGCTAGGATTACAGGCGTGAGCCACCGCGCCCGGCCCTAAACCAAATAATTTTTTAAAACAGGGATTTGAAGTACTTTCAATGCAGTATTATTTTACTTTTTTGCTATTTATAGTCTAATAAAATTTATTTCACACAGAATTTCAGATATGTACAGAAGCAACCAGACCAGCATCTTCAAATTTCTTCTCATGGGCTTCTCTGATCACCCGGAGCAGCAGCCTCTCCTATTTGGGCTCTTCCTGGACATGTACCTGGTCACCATGGTGGGGAACCTGCTCATCATCCTGGCCATTGGCTCTGACCTGCACCTCCACACCCCCATGTACCTCTTCCTGGCCAACTTGTCCTTTTCTGATATTGCTTTTATCTCTACAGTAATTCCCAAGATGCTAGATAATATTAGATCAGGAACTAAACTGATTTCTTATGGCGGGTGTCTGACACAACTCTACTTCTTTGGCTTATTTGCAGATCTGGACAACTTTCTCCTGGCTGTGATGGCACTTGACCGCTATGTGGCCATCAGCCAACCCCTCCATTACACTGTGACCATGAACTCCCAGCGCTGCGTCCTGCTGGTGGCTGGGTCGTGGGTGATCACTATCTTCCATGCCCTAGTACATACCCTCCTAGTGACCAGGCTTTCCTTCTGTGGTCCCAATATCATCCCCCACTTCTTCTGTGATCTGGTCCCACTCTTGAAGCTGGCCTGCTCCAGTACTTATGCCAATGACCTGGTGCTCACCCTTGTGGCAGGAACACTGCTGATTGTGCCCTGTCTGCATCCTTACGTCTTACTTTTACATTGCATTGGCCATCCTGAGAATCGATTCCCCACAGGGTAAGCAAAGGGCCTTCTCCAGCTGCACCTCCCACCTCTCTGTGGTCTCTCTGTTCTACAGCACAGCTATTGGTGTCTATTTATGTCCTCCAGCATCACACTCCGATGGGAAGGACAGAGTCTTTTCGGTAATGTACACGGTGGTGACCCCCATGTTGAACCCCTTCATCTATAGCCTGAGAAACAGGGATATGAAAGAGGCTCTGGAAAAACTACTCAGAAAAAAACACCCTAACACTCTTTTAGGACATTAGGGTCCTAACTCTAAGACTCAGAGCTGAGAGTTGAAAATTGGTCTTCTGAGAGCCCAACCACTGTAGCTTCCCTGAACCTAAGACTTCTTTGCTGTCATGTTTACATGGTGAAATACGGGTTGACATCTGAGGATGGGGAGGAAGCCAGTGATACTAGTAACCTGTAATCATGTTTGTGAAGTGTCCAGGCTCTGAGTAGTTCACTACCTGCTCTCAAAATGGTTCTTGCTTATTTTTTTTTTGGATGCCAAAGAGAAGTCCGCAAGTGGGGGACCTGTATACGTATAAAGTGAAAATAGAAGTCTAAATTTTTGTTTGGCTCAAGTTCTAAAGGAACTATGGAAGATTTTTCTAGCCCAAGAATATAGGATTCATTGCATATGATAGAATGAAATGAAAAGGAAATATTCTGATATTTTACACTTGAACAGGTGATGTTCTATAGAATAAGAAGGGGGATTTAACTTAAGTCCTGGGTTCCAGTGCAGCCCTCACATTAATGAATTGTGTGACAGCTACATAACTACTTAAGCACTCTGCACCTTGGTTTCCAAATTTATAAAACAAGTGATTGGACTATGTTAGTCTAAGGACCCCCGCACATACCCCAGTTCTAATAGTATTTAGTGTTATAGTGACAAGAACTCAAGACTTGAACGCATAAGTTACAAATCAGGACCCTAAGTTCACCACTTTTACATCATGTCACTTGAGACAACTTCCTTCTCTCTGAGTTTTGGTTTCCCTACCTGTAAAACTGGAAGAACAACTACAGCATAGGATTACTCTGAGTGATAAATAATATGTGAATTTACTTTGGATCACAGTAAGTGTTCAACAAACATTTGTTGAATCTAAGTCTTCAGAGCTGTTATTTATGCTGATAAATCTTAGAGCTTTCCTTCTGTCCCTTTGTAGGTGCAACCCCCAATGACTCGCACCCCTGGAACCCATTTCCAGTCTTTTTATCTGTTATCAAGAATCTTCTAGGTGATTAGTTTCTCTGGTATATATTTTGGAGGTTTCTTCTGAATGCGGAAGTGGAGAATCCTTTAAGGAGAATTCTCCCAGTAGTTATTTAATTCCTCTATATTTGCCTCACACGGGTATATGAAAAAATGCTCAATATCATGAACCATCAAAAAATGCAAATTAAAATGATATGATGTTACCTCACACCTGTTAAAATGGCTATTATCAAAAAGTGAAAAGATAACTATTGCAAAGATGTGAAGAAAAGGGAACCCTTGCACACTGTTGATGAGATTGTAAATTAGTACAGCTATTATGAACAAAAGTATAGAAGTTCCTCAAAAAATTAAAAATAGAACTGCCATACTATCCAGAAATCCCACTTAGGTGCATATCCTAAGATCATGAAATAAATATGTGGTATATATCTAAAGATCATTAAATAAATATGTTGAAGAGACACCTGCATTCCCATGTTCATTACAGCATTATTCACAATAGCCAAGATATGGAATCAACCTGAGTGTTCATCAACAAATGAAGGGATAAAGAAAATATGGTATATGTTAAGAGAAATGAGCCAGGCACAGAAGGACAAATACTGCATAATCTCACTAATATGTTGAATATAACAACATCAAACTCATAGAAACAGAGAGTAAATTATTGGTTACCAAAGGCTGGGAAATGGGGGAATTGGGAAGATGTTGGTCAAAGGGCACAAAATTTCACTTAGGAAGAAGGAATACATTTAAGAGATCTATTGCACATCATGGTGACTACAGCTAATAACAATATATTGTATATCTGAAAATTGATAAGAGTATATTTTAAGTTTCTCACCAAAAAAATAAGTATGTGAGGTAATTCATATGTTAAATAGTTTGATTTAGCCATTGCACAATGTATACATATATCAAAACATCATGTATTATACCATAAATATATACGATTTTACTTATCAGTTAAAATATAAGCTGAAAAGAATGATGGCATCAATATAGCAGACCAACATTATCTTCTGTAAAATGTCCACATGTCAAGGCCCCTTCAGACTATAACAGAGAGCATGAATGTTATTTAATGCTGTTGGCTCCATGTGCTCCCAACTTTATATTTTCATTCAGACTAGAAAGAATGCATCTGCCAGTTTAAGAGCTGAATATCAAGATCTAGAGGCAGTGATCATTTATTCTAGTAATGACACCATACCTGGAATAGCAGCTGTGATCATGAATATCACTTTCTTTTTTTTTTATTTCAGAATATTGTGGGGGTACAAACGCTTTGGTTACATAAATTGCCTTTGCACCACCCAAGTCAGAGTTACAGGCATGCCCATCCCCCAGACAGTGCGCACCACACCCTTTAGGTGTAAATTTACCCATCCCCTCCTCCCTGCTCCTACCTGCCTGACACCTGATGAATATTACTTCCATATGTGCCCTTAAGTGTTGATAGATTAGTACCGATTTAATGGTGAGTACATGTGGTGTTTGTTTTTCCATTTTTGTGATATTTCACTTAGAAGAATGGGCTCCAACTCTATTCAGGATAATACAAGAGGTAGTTTACCATTTTTTATGGCTGGGAGTAGTACTCCATGGTATACATATTCTTAAGTTTACAGTAGTCCACTGACACACACCATGATCCATATGGTTTTTAAAGGGACCACACTAGTGAATTAATAGAAGTATAGTGGGCACTGTCACCCCAGCATCATGTAAGCCTTTGAAGATAGCATAATTTCTGCCATCCCACCTAGGATGTCATGTTGCCTCTGATTTGCTGTTTTAGCACGGAGTGGGAGCAGTTTCACAGGCCTCTACTTGGCTTTTCCTATCATTATGACTCTTACCACACATGTCATGGAACCAATGTCAGGTTTCTGCCAGATGCTTAAAATATCCTTCTCAATATGTACTACAAACAGTGGTATGCCAAGAGGGAAGGGTAGTGAACATGGTCTACCCTGGTGAGGAGGAGAGGTGAGGTTCTCTAGGACCACCTGTAGAACATCAATTGGTAGGTCCTCTGATCATATATAATAAATATTTTCTAGCATCCCTACTTTTGATTCCTTTATCAGTACTTGGCAAGGTAGTTCTAGCATATCCATCTCATTTTCTATAGGCCACAATCATATCTAAGCTTTGAGTAGCCACTTCAGCCATGTGTTAGAACCAGCTCTATGGTTCTTTGGCATTTGTTAAATGTGTAGTCATGAGTAACGTCTCATATCACTATACTGAACTGCTTTGTTCATCACCCTTATATTCAACCCTTCTTGGCCATTACCCTCAAGGTCCATTTCCAGGCATTCTCTTAGTCCCTTCTAGTACATATGTGCCGGGTCCTAAAACTCTTGTTATGAGTAAGCCCTTTAGTCCTTTTATCCCATGGCAGCGACAGTACTTCCCCAGCCAGACCATGCTAAGACCTGACCCTCATTGTTAGAATCATGGGAGGTGGGCAGTGATCTTGAAAAGAGCAAATATCATCTTCCTAGTTGTCTTCCCCAAGGAAGGTCTTTATTTGGCACCCATGCAAGGGGAGAATGCTCTTGGCCCAGAAAGTTCAGAAGAACCAAGGATTTAATTGTCTCAAGTACATATGGATATTCTCATCCTATGCCCAGGGTACCAGTTTTTCTTTATCAAGACCCTGATCTCGACTTATGAAACTTTCCAGGACTGTGCATCTAGATTTCTTCATAACTCTCACCATTGGATCTAGGTCTCTATAGACAATAACATGGAGACTTGTGACTTTCAGACATGCTCTGGACCAATCTGAAGCTTTTGCTTTCTTCTTTCAGTGTGCCTATGGGCATTCAACAGTCAATTAATCCCAAATTTTCATAATTACCATTTTTCCCATCTCTCTCAAATGTTAGAGATATAGCACCAGCCAATTCACCCTAGTTCTACCTCAATCTCCTCCTTTTCCCCACAGCATGCCACTTTCCACAAGCTGTGATACCCATTTTACCATCTGGTGGCAAGTTAACCAATCCAGAACTCCAAACCAAAGAGCTGCTTCTGAAGACCACTTTTTGTGTCAATTGTCTTAGTTTCAGGACCTCTTGAAGCAGAACTAGAGACAGGAAATTAAGTTCAAGTAGTTGCTTTGGGAAGTAACAACAAAAATACTGGCAGCAGAATAGAGCAGTGAAACAGAGAAGGAAAGAAAGCCAGAAAGAGTGGATTATCAAACGACTATGAATGTTATTCTGGTTGCTTACGAATGGTTATTTGTAGCTATTTTGCTTTGAATAACTTTAACAAAGAGTGAAGGGGGAAGAAGAGTGGTACTTTTTTTAGTTTTAATTTTAAAAATTAAAAAAAAATTAAAATTTTTACGGGTATGTAATAGTTGTACATATTTAGGGGGCACATGTGATATTTTGATATAAGCTTACAATATGTAATGACCAAATCTGGGTAATTAATTTTTAAATTTGAAAGTAAGTTTTAAATTTCATTACTAACATCAGGTTTTTGTGTTATTTTTAGTGTTTATTAAGAACTTCTAATTATAAAATACCCTTTCTCATGTTTGAGACTTTTATCAATGGATCTTAATAGGGTAAGCATGATTTTGGTGAGACTTTTATTTTTATTTATTTATCTTTTTTGAGGCAGAGTCCCACTCTGTCACCCTGGCTAGAGTGCCTTGGAGTCAGCCTAGCTCACAGCAACATCAAACTCCTGGGCTCAAGTAATCCTTCTGCCTCAGCCTCCCAAGTAGCTGGAACTAGAGGCATGCACCACCATACCTGGCTAATTTTTTCTATATATTTTTAGTTGTTCAGCTAATTTCTTTCTATTTTTAGTAGAGACAGGGTCTCGTTCTTGCTCAGGCTGGTCTCAAACTCCTGAGCTCAAATGATCCACCCGCCTCAGCTTCCCAGAGTGCTAGGATTACAGGCGTGAGCCACTGCGTCCGGCCTGATCAGACTTTTAGATAATACTAAACTGGGAAAATAATTGAATATATTGGGTGTAAGAATCAAGTTTCAAAAAAGACTCTCAAGTCTGGAATGATGTACTAATTCTACAAGAAAATGTAAAGTGATGTAGAGATGTGTAAAATTCTATACTGGCCTGTAAAAATGGCTTCATACAAACAGCATTGGGAAGGGGGATGGGGAAAATGGTAGCATGACAGCAGCATGAGTCAACCCTAGATTTTTCATGGACTCAAGTTCATTGACTGCTGTTGAGAAAGTAAACATGATTTTTGACTTCATAAATAGAGGTAGAGACCCAAGTAGGTGAAAGTCTTTAGTCTTCCCCGATGACAACCTGGAACCTAGGTTTTATCTTTGACTTTCTTGTCTCTGTCATTCCTTCCATCTAGTCCATCACCACATATTATCAAATCTACCCCAGAACTTCCTTTGAATCTGCCCATTTCTCTCTATCCACACACACTTCATGGTCTGATCACCATCAACTCTTTCCTGGATACTCACAATAATCTCCCAGCTGGTCTCTTTACACTCAGTTTTGTGTGCCTCAGTCTTCCAAATTATTCTCCACATAGAAACCAAGAAAATTTATAAAAGTGCAGATCTTTGTGTTCTATGCTGTTATTTATACCTTTCAGAGGTTTTCTGTGTTGCCGTTGGAATAAAGAGTCAGCACGTTTACATGGTCCACAAGGCCCCAGGTGACCCAGACTCTGCATCTGCTTTAGCCTCACCTCATAATGCTTACTTTTTTCTCTTGTGCTTTTTAACTATGCTTCTCTGTTTTGACAAATATGCCAAACTACTCTGGCCTCAGGAACCTAGGTTCTTTCTGCCTGAAATATTTCCTCCTCCTCATCTTCTCCCTAACTCCCACTCATTCCTTAGATTTCAGGTGAAGCCCCATATCCAGACTGATCTCCCAGGTCCTCCCTGGATGCTCTCCTGGGATCAGCTGAGCTGCCAAGCCATAGTCACCAATACTGATGTTAGAACCACTGTCTCGTGGGCCCCACTCCCCAGAGAGGGCAATGAAGTTGGACAATGACACACCTGGGACTCCACGCTAGTGAGAAACATGGAATCCAAGCAGAAGCACTTGATAAAACTTCAGACTCTAGCACCTTCCCCAGACATGTCCTCCTGTCCAGAAAAGCAGAAGCACCAACCACTGGGAGTCTGGTGCTCTGCCCTCAACCACCAGATGCCTTTCTTTCTGCTGTGCTGGGCCACCTCCTCTGCCTTCCCTGAGTGGTCTGCTCTGTGCTGCTGTCAAAACAAGACATGGTGACACATCCTGCCTGAAGGCAGGTAGAGGCACCAGGCTCAGCCCACACCAGTCCAGCTGAGGGTCCACGGTAAGGCGCTTGGAGGGCTCCACACCAGCATACGGCAGTTTCTGAACCTTAGACAATTCCTAGACAGGCTTTCAGTAATTTTGGGAGGGAGGACTATCTTTCTCAAAATTCTTTGCACAACATGATGAGTATCATGAAGTTTGTCTTTGACCCCATAAGTCTTCTTGTTTTTTCTTTTTCCTCCCTTCATAGGGTATCTTCTCTACACTACCCTTAATAACACTGTATCTTCATGGACTCTCTTGCTTTCCCTCATTAAAACCTGTCCACAAAAAAGTATGAATGATTTACATAGTCAAGAGTAATTCCTTTCAGGGAAATTTTCCATGAGTCAGAGAAAATAACTAAAGGACTCCAGAGAGTTTCAACCAGTTGGGGAGATATGATGAGTAATCAGACTTAGGTGACCCAGAAATCATCCTCTGGACATGGTTGTCATCTTTGTCTTCTCTTAACAACTGGACCCAGACTTTTCTTCCCAATTCTGGGAATTAACAATCAAGCAGGAAAACTCAGAGAATAGATTAAGTTGTGTTATTCAAGTGCCTCCTCCATTTTCAAAGTGCAATCTATGGATCAGATTGTCAGCAGTTTATAGGGACCTATTCTGTGATAGGGAACCCAGGTTCCTATAGGAATTTAAAACAAACAACTTCTCACTGTTTCATAGGATTTTAAAGGGCCTTCACATCTATAGTCTCCTCTGTCTTTTAAATAAACCTTATGTATTGAAAGCAGTTATTATTCTTCCCACTTCCTAGATGAAGAAACTAGGGCCCCCAAGAAGAGAAGTGATTTTTCTAAGGTCTCGGAAAATTTTCATGCCAGACCTGGAACCAAAGCCCGAATCTTCCATTTCCTGGGTCAAAACTCATTCCCGCACACCACACTGCTGTTTGTTTTTTACCCATACTCTTTTATAAAGCAAGATTCTCCTCTAGTAGTTCCCCATTCTTGGCTCCACACCTCCTTGCCCACACCACAGTCCTCTCCTCTGCCCATATGCTACACTGTGGGTCAGGCAGGATAATCTCTGCCAGCCACGAGGAAGACAAGGAGGACGCCAAGGTTCCAGGAAGCTCCCCTCCAACCTCTTCTGGGACTCTCTCCAACCTCATGTGTAGCTTTGTCATCACAGGAGCTACCTGGACATTGGCCCAGGTAGCAGCCCCAGGCTGCTAATTGCCAAGTAGAGCTCAGTCCATTCTTAGGCCTTCCCTAGACGTGAAAAGAGACATCCTATGTTTCTTATACCACAATCTCAGGGCCCAGCCCTGAAGGCTAAACTGTGAATTTTCATCTGAAGAGCCCAATTACAATGACAGGCTTAAAAGCACAGAAAGAGAATAGAGCCCAGGTGTTAAATGGATGAGGTCTGAGAGGAAGGGAATTTCTTCTGAGTCAGACTGATTTGTGATCAACTTGGATCCAACCCTACTGTGACCTTGACGAAGTTCACTCATTTCTCCAGTCCTCAGTTTCATGATATGAAAATGGGAATAATCATATCCACTCTCTAGTTTTATAATGAGGATTAGACTAGAAAAAATATGATAGGTACTTATCATTGGCCAAAGCACAGGATAGTGCAGTGGAAAAGCAAGAAACAAAGAGGAAAGTGAAAACTGGAATAGTGAGAGAAAACCTAAGAGGTGGCATAGCCCCATGGTTAAGAGCCAGACTTTGAGGTCAGACAGAACGGAATTCACATTTCAGTTCTACCACATATGAACTCTGTGACCTTGAGCATGCCATGGAATTCCTCTGAGCTTCAATTTCCTCATCTTTAAAGTGGAGATAATAATACTTGTATCACAGAATTGCTGTGATCACATGAAAAAACACATATAAAGCTCCTAGAATAATTCCAGATATATAGTAAGTGCTCAGTAAATGCAGCTACCACTTTTAGTCCTCATTCATCATCATACCATATTGAAATCAATTTAGGATATTCAATATCATATTATGAAAAACCTAATGTTTGTACTTTTGAGTTGTATCATGGTGTCTTTTACTTGAACCATCAAAGCAGACAGACCAGGAGCGATAAATATAATAAATCCAGTTCTGTGGAGAAGCTGAATAAATGAAATGGGCAGTCAGGCATGTATGAGCACTCAAGGTATCCAGACATCAGTGTGAAGTCCAGCCACCACTTAACACTAAGTCATACTGAGCAGATCACTTTACCTCCCTAAGCCTTGGTATTCCCACCTGTGGAATAAGGATAATTAGTGATTGTTGCAGGGACACATAGCTAGACATGTCCTGGGACTGCCATAAGGATAATATGAGATGATATATGTAAAGTGTATGTACATAACAGTATTTGTAAAAGTATACATAGAAGTGCCTTACACAGGGACATATATTAACTGTTTGCAAATTGCAAAGTCTATGAATTATTTGGATAGCCATAAACACAGCTTATTTGTGAACTGCCAACTCTGATCCCCATCTCAAAAGGGCTATTTGGTTATTATCTATGACCAGATGAACTCATTGTGACTATCCTGTAATGAAAGACCTGACTCATAGAACCTTGCTTAGTTCTGGGAACCACATTTTTGAGGACAGGTTCACAGTAGAGAAACCTAGATGCAGAAAAACCCAGAGACTCTATGTTTAACAAGACTGAAAAATTGATTGAAAAAAATGGCAGCCTTTACTGAATACTTGCCAGGGACCAGGTACTCTCATTTAATCCTCACAACAACTTTAAGAGTACTATACTATTAACATCACCATTTTACAGATGAGAAAACTAAGGCTGGGCTTTTAACCACAGCACAGTGCTGCCTTTGCTGGTTGATGTTTACATTTTCAAGGGTTTTCATGTTGAAGGATAATAGCCTTGTTCTGTGAGATCCCAGAGGGTCAACCTTATTCCAGTGGACAGAGATGAGAGGTAATCATACTTCAGCTTCTCCTACAAAGGAATAAATGCTGACAATTAGAGCTTTCTGCCACTGGAAGCATTCAAGAGGAGGAAGGATGTTCATTTTCCCACGATCCTATAAAAGGAGATTGAACATTGATTGAAAGGTTTGGTTAAAGCTATGGTCTTTATACTTTTTGTTCAAATACTCTAATCAAAACCTATGCACTTTTTAAAATGTGCATACGAAATTATTCATCAGATGCTTAAATAGTTGTAAGAATATAATATATAGTAAAGTTTTAAGACAAAACTTTACATTATTTCTTTTTTTTTTAAATTCAGGATATTATGGGGGTACAAACATTTTGGTTAATGTAATATGTCTGCCTTGCCCAAGCCAGGGCTATGAGCATGTCCTTCCCCCATATAGTGCGCTCCACTTCCATTAATTGTGGGTTTACCCCCCCTCAACCCTCTACCTGACTGCCACCCAATGAGTATTACTACCATGCGAACACCTTAGTGTTGATCAGTTAGTACCAATTTGATGGTGAGTACATGTGGTGCAAGTTTTTCCATCCTTGTGATACCTCACTTTGAAGGATGGGCTCAATCTCCTTAAAATACATCCAAAGGCATCTAAACACTGGAGTGACTTGATAGTTTATATCATCCTTTTTAAAATGCAAGAACAAGGATGCCCTAAATCGCTGTAAGTTTTACATCATTCCTTTTCAATTTAAACATGTATTTCCATTTTTCTTCCCCTATGCAAATTTTACCCTATTGTAATAAATCTTTATGCTGGAAAGGATTTTATAACCACCTATCTTACTTTTCTCAATAAAAAAACCCATAAAATTTAAGTTATTTTTAATTTCTTGTGATCATAAAATTTTAAGAGTTAAAAACCATCAGAAAAAGTCATCTGAATTATTGTTGCAATTATTAGTAGTAAACAACAGACCAAAATTATGTAATTATTAAATAGCTTCAATCATATTAAGTTGCTAATGTTCACCTATTTTGACCTACAAAAATGGTAACTTCATATTGTAATATATCACAAACTTTGAAAATAATTTTTATACCTAAATAATATGGTTTTAATTAAAGGTATCTAACAGAATATTGTGTTTTTTTAGTTCATGTATCCAGCAATGAGTGTTATTTATTACTAGAAAAAGTCAAAATCAGCATCAATTCTATTACTATTTGTTTTTCATTTGTTACATGGGAGACAGGATAATGCATAAGGTGACATCTCAAAGAAAAGATGAGTTTAGAAAAAAGAAATATGGAGATTAGGAAATCTATTCTGCTAAAACCATGTCTGTGTACTCTTTGAGAACTTTTTGGGCGTCAGCAAGGGAATGTATCCCGCAAAGTGAAACTTGCTGAACCAAATGTCCTCTGACATCCCTTTCAGCAGGCAGATTCCTTGATTATATATTAATAGCTCATCAACAGGCCTTACTATCATAAATAAGATGTCTTGGTTTTAATTTAAGGAATTCTGTTATATAGTGGCTAATAGTATAGCCATTGGAGCCAGATAAACATGACTTAAATTCAGATTTTGCCCTTTATGAGCTTAAACTTTGCATGCCTCAGTTTTCTAATGTGTAAAACTGAAATAAAAATAATAGTAATAGTCTCAGGGGTTATTGATTTAAATGTGATAAGGCAGAAACACCCCTGGCTCAAGGTAAATGCTCTGTGAATGTTAGCTGTGATGGTAATAATGATGTTAATGATAATGAAAAATCCGTATTATTTTGGAAAATTATTAGCACTTGATTCCTTTATCAGCATCACATGTAGTTGATCTGGGGACATAACAGTAACTAAAGAGCCTGTTCCTATGTCCAAGTCTATAAAAATCATTCTTTTTGTTCTTATGGCAACAGATGGACAATACCAGCTGGACCAGTGTGTCTCATTTTGTTCTCTTGGGCATTTCTACCCACTCAGAAGAGCAGATCCCCCTCTTCCTTCTTTTTCTACTCATGTACACAATCAGCATTTCTGGCAACTTTGCCATCATCACACTGATTATCTCTGCTCCCCACCTCCACACCCCCATGTACATCTTCCTCAGTAACTTGGCCTTAGCAGACATCTGCTTCACCTCCACCACTGTGCCCAAGATGCTGCAGAATATCTTCTCCCCTACAAAGGCCATTTCCTACATGGGCTGCTTAGCCCAGACTTATTTCTTCATTTGCTTTGCAGCCATGGAAAACTTCCTCCTGGCTGCGATGGCCTACGACAGGTACATCGCCATCTGCCACCCTTTCCGCTACCCTGTGATCCTGACCAGAGTACTGTGTGCCCAGATGGTGGCCATGTGCCATGTCCTCTCCCACCTTCATGCCCTACTGCACACCTTGCTCCTGGGCCAGCTGATCTTCTGTGCAGATAACAGGATCCCCCACTTCTTCTGTGACCTCTACCCTCTGATGAAGATCTCCTGCACCAGCACCCACCTCAACACCCTGATGATTCACACAGAAGGTGTTGTTGTCATCAATGGAGCTCTGGCCCTCATTATTGCCTCCTATGCCTGCATCATCTCAGCGGTCCTCCGGATCCCCTCAGCCAAGGGCAAGTGGAGAGCCTTTTCCACCTGTGGCTCCCACATCATGGTGGTGGCCATGTTCTATGGCACTCTCACGTGGGTCTACTTCCGGCCCCTTTCCAGCTATTCAGTGACCAAGGGTCGCATTGTGACAGTCATGTACACAGTGGTGACCCCCATGGTGAACCCCTTCATCTACAGCCTGAGGAATGGGGATGTCAAGGGAGCCTTGAGGAAACAGATGAACAGAATATGGACTTCTTTCTTTAGATAAAACTCCAAAACACAGTTCAGAGTTTTTCCTATGATTCTGGGTAAACAATTTTGTGCCTCACAGATCTGCTCCCTTTAAGACTTCCCAGAAATATCTAAATTAAGTACATATCATGGATTTTCTCATTAGATATTGTCCTAAGATAACTCTTAAACCCACAGGAATCACCATGAACTCAAGTAAAACACTAGCATTGCTTCAACTATAATTAAAGGTGTTCTCTGGGCCTGCAATTAAACACCAGAGTTGTAACTCTCAGAGTTCTTAGATCCGAGCAACAGAAACCAATTCTGGTTTATTCATGAAAGATTGGAGCTTATTGAAAAGATAACTGGGGCTCATGAATTTCCAAGGCTCAAAAAATGTACAAGAATAAGAAATGTCATGTAGTCAGAACCACAGTTGTAATCATGTCCCAGAACTAGTCTGTAGCCAGCAAACTCTGTTCACTGCAGCTTGCACCCTCACCAACAATGCCAGCAACAGTCACCGGGCATAGCCCTTGGAGGCCTAAAAACTGGACATTAGCATCCCCAGGAAGAACTGCCCACTTCTTATTCTTTTCACCACTATCTCTAAATTCAAAATAAGGATGTGTATCTGATTGGCCAAGAATTGGTCACTTGCCTATCTATACTCTAGCTTCCAGGGAGAGCAATATTGGTGCTTTTATTTTCCATAAGTTTATATAAGACACGTGAAATGGGGTAACTGCTCCAATATGGGAAGGGGGACATGACGACAATGTCCACTATATGGGGTCAGAAGTTGTAGATTCTCCATAATTAAGCACTGCTATGCTCTCCAATTTGCATTTTCTTAACCTTCTTTAGCTGCACCGTTCAGGGATACCTTAAACTCCTTTTGTCTCAGCAGGCTCCAGATCGTTCCCACAATTGGTTCGTGGAACTCATCTAACACTGGGTGTCTGTCTGTCTCCGGACCAATCAGTGCTGGGCATGGGGAACAGATTCAGGAGCTAAGATACCTATTCAAATGTCGATTCTTCAGACTCATGGGTCAAGAGGAAGATGTGAGAGGGGCCTCCCTGGACGTGGGGCGGAAGATGCAAGCGCAGACTGAATTAGTCCATCTGTCTGTACAAAGTTTCTCTTACAGGACAAGAGTAGTTATGACACTGGGGTGTGAAGGAGCTAAAATTGTGGTAATTTTGTGTAATGTGCTAGAAGGGTTTCTTGTAACCTATACAGAAACCATAGTCAAAATTTATACCATTGAAATAGGCATAAGAAGGTATATTTCTTAAGTCTGTGTCTCCCCAAAGCATGCTGGTTTGGACAATAAATTATGTGGACACCCTAGTTATAAAGCCTCTTCTGACCACCATCCCAATTCCCCAGCACAGGTTGACTGGATGTACCTCTCTGTGTCCACACCACTTACCCTATGAATCTTTCCCTTCATTTCATTGCTCTCGTTTGTTTACAGTCTGTCTCCCCCTACTCTTTTATAAGCTCTTTCAGAATATGTATCCCAAACATGGGGCACAAGTTCAGGCACATAATACATTGTTAACAAATAGGGATTAAATAAATTTAAGAAATAAATGAAAATCCCACAGCTGGTAGAATGGTGATCAAAAGTCACACTGACAACACCAGGCAAATACATTCCCTGATGACCACAGCACATTGTGGTTGTCTCTAAGGCTCCATGATTCATGTTGCTTCATGCAGTCCTTGTTCACTCACAAATACACCAAGTCTCAACTTAGCCTTTGGGTATCTGAAGTCCAATCACTGGAACTGGCACTCCGGCTTGAGCTTTGGTTATTTTCACAGGGGCTTGGACATCATGTCATTCCATCCTTGAATGCTGAGCATTGGACTATGGTTATTCTCCTTTAGAACCAGATTAAAACCACTTTATTTCCTCATCCAGCATCTCATTTGCCCCTCACACTTCCTATCCCCTTTCACTCATGTTGCTAACATTCCATCTGGCCTTGTGCTGAAGCCTGGCTGATGTGTCTGGGTAACTTGCCCAGCTGGTGACTGGCTGGGAAACAATAGATGTTGGTGTGGATGCGGTAAAAAGGGAATACTTATACACTGTTGGTTGGAATGTAAATTAGTATAACCTCTATGGAGATCAATATGCAAATTTCTCAAAGAACTAAAAGTAGATCTACCACTCAATCCTGCAATCTCACTACTGGGCATCTACACAGAGGAAAAGAAATCATTATTTCAGAAAGATACCCATACTTGTGTGTTTACTGAATGCAGTACAAAGAACTGACGAGCTGAGTTCAGCCTAGAGTACTGACCCACAGAACTGTGAGCAACAAAATCATTGTTATCTGAACAACTAAATTTTGGGATGGTTCATTATGTAGCAATGAGTAACTTAAACAGGTTTCTTGGATGATTGCATGAATCTTTATAATCCTATCTTTCATTTTTAAAATGGGAATGATAATGACATCCATTTCACTTGATTGCTGTTAGGATTAAACAAGATACATAATTACAATCATTTAGAATAGAGTCTGAAATGCTCAATAAATGCTATTTTGTATGAAAATGATAAAAAGTATTAAGATTTAACAAAAAATGTTCACTGAAAGATTACAGCCTCCAGCATGCGTGACACACAGAATTCTTTCAATTTCTCTCCTAGAGGTTTTATCTCTATAGAAATGTTTCTTATAGAATGCTCTAAATCATGTTGCACTCTGGAAATTGCATTGCTATGATGTGTAAAGTGAAGCAACAAGTGTTAAGAGAGTTTCTCCTTTTCACTCAGATCTGGGAGCTTATGAAGGAAATTGGAAGAGAAATTGGTCCACATCAAGAACTCACTTGATTCTCTCATAAAGCCAGAAGATTTGTGTCCCTCAAAGTCAAATGTACAGGGCATTCTAGAAGACCTAGAGAGCTGGAAATGGTCAGCATAGTACACTGCCCCTGCCCCCCCCAAAAAACAACAACCAACCAAAAAAAAAACTTTTGGTAGTGACATCCCAGCCAATGTTTCCTTTTATTAATACTTTAAGCATCACACACTTGCATACAAAATGGTTGGCCTAGGGAGCTGTGTTTATATTATATGTTCCCATCCCTTAGACATATTTGATTAGACCATGGAGAACATGGTTCACAGTCTCTCCCTGGGGCAGCCAAGCACAGGGAGGAGGAGAAAAGGCTGGCCTGCAGAAAGAAACATGAATCTGATTTGCAAAGAGATGTAATGTCAAGAACAAAGTAATTCCAGAGTGATGGACAGAGGATCTATTTTGGTTCCTATGGCTTTTCAGTTCCTGGTTTCCATTGCATATGAGATCCTTGTGCCTCACATCTCCACAATTTCAAAATTTCTTTGAAGTTCTTTCAAACAAACTTTTCTATTCTTGTTGATATACTCTATCAATTCTCTAGTGGTTCTCCCTCATTCATTTATGACTTCGTCATCTGGTTATCTCTGTCCACCACTATTTATCATTTTTGGAAACATCTATATAAATGGTCTAACTAACACCCTGAATTCTCAGTTTGGGACCTCTGTAGCTTCAACAATCTTTTACATTACCTCATCGCAGCCATCCACTCACGTGGTCCTATCTTAGATGTTGCCACCACCAATAATTACATCATCTGTGAAATACTGACTTTAAACATTGCAATTCCTATCAGCTTCTATTTTTTCAGATTTTTTAATTTAGTTATCAAACTCTGCCAATTCCCTGACATGATTGAGATCTATTATCCCTTCAAATTGTTTTTCATTATCTACAACCTAATTTAGGCGCTTCCTTCCCACCCTAACAGCCATAAATACCTTCTTGTAAACACACTTGTTTTTTTGCCCCCTTTTGTACTACCTGAAAAATTTCAACCCTGGCTAAATCCAGTGCTTTGCTCTTTTATGTCTGTACATGAGTACCTCAATATTGTTGGAGAAGATCACCCAACCATGCTGATTTGACTAATAATAAACTTGAGAACAAAATACCCAAATGGATACTCAATACTGGCACATAATCCTATAATATTCCTAGTACCTTTACTTTTCCAAACTCCAGAATGATTATTTCACATATTTTCTTCCTACAATTCTCTAAAACAACCCTGCTCCCACCACTTTCAGTTGAAGTTTCTTCAAGCATATGTTTTCTTCCCACCACCAAATCCACCAGCTCACCTACATTTGAATTCGCATATTCTGACTTCCTTTTTGTTACAGGGGAAGAGATGGCTCAGCTCCTACATAAAATCATCCCCCAATAGATGTGCATCCCCTTGCAAGGACTTTGTTCTTGCCATTAATTACTTTCTCCTTTGAATAATTAATGATTCATTTTTTATTAGATCAATTCTATAAGCAAACATATATACTTAATGTCACTACTCTTCCCAAAAATTATAAGAAACTTTCTCTTGATTCCATGTTCTCAAGTTATACAAAACTTTTTTTCTACCTCCTCAAAAAAAAACTATACTTAAAAAGTATCTATAATCACAGCCTCCACTTCCTCTTTTGCAATTTCATCATAAAATGACTATAATTAGAATTTTTCTCCTTAACTGATCTTATCAAAGCTTCCAATAAATCTACAGTTTGTCAAATTTAATAATAATCTGTTCTCATTAGTGACCTCTCAACTACTATATTTGAGAGATTGACCACTCCTCCATCCTGGAAATACTCTTTTTTAGGACTCTGACATACCAAACTTACCTGCTCCCTCCTACCAATGTACACTTCTCAATTTTCTTTGCTATATGCTCTCCCAGTCCTCTGAATGTTGGAGTGCCTACCCATCTCAGGGTTCTGCCTATAGTTCTCTTCTCTTTTCTATACTCTCTTACTAGATGACTTTATCCAGTTCCATGGCTTCAAGGATTATGTGCATTTTATTGCCTCTGACATTTCTATTAAATATCTCCTGACAGGACCTCTCCATGAGCTTAAGGATTAAGTATTCAACTGTCTCTAAAATATCTTCATTTGGATACCTGATACATGTCACAAAATTAACATGGGAAAAAAAGTTGTTGATTTTTCCCCCCCAACCAAATCTTCAGGCTATTTACCATCAACAGATTTCCACATATAAATAAATGGCATAGTGATTCCACATATTTGCACTATCCATTCTTAATTTCTCTTTTCTCCTTACACTTTACATCTAAACCATCAGTACTTCTAAACAGTTCTCCTTCCTATACAACCCAAAGTTGACCAACTGTTCTTGGTGTTAGACCACTGTGTAGACTCTCCTACAGTCTCTATTATTAGTGACCTACACTATCTTCTTTGGGATAGCAAAATGGTACAGACAGAATAATTTTGTCACCACACATATTGACCTGACTATGATTACTGTGAGTTGAGAGGTTGTTGAAATGAGAGAGACTGTAAAAATATTACAATTTGAAGAGAGGCTTAGGCTATTCGAGGGTATATTTAAAACTCTCTCTTCTGTATAACGGCATTGTAACTCACTTTGATTTCTCTCTGGAAGACAGAACATGCTACACCATTACTGAAATGATCAAAGTTATGCAAGCCATACTGATTTGTTATCATTTTGCTTAATAGTCCTCTATGCTCCATGTTAGACCTGATAGATGAGAGGTTCAGACTTGGTGATTTACAAATATCTTTTCAGTTTAAGTATAATGAGATTCTAGGTCAGTCAACAGAGACCAGAACCATTTACTCATGAACTCACTTTTCCCCAAATCCAACCAATAGGGAGCCAACAGGGAAGATTATTCCACAGGAATGTGATTCACATCAATTAGTAAGGGTATACTCCATCTATTTAGATCTTAACTCTTTGATCTCAGGAGATGTGCTGTCATTCCCTGTTTTCCTGAGAGCCAGGTTGAAAGTTTCCTGAGATGCAGAATTTCTTAAAAAGCCTGTGAAGAGCTCCTTTAACCTCCTGGTTCCTGAGGCTGTAGATTAGTGGATTTAGCATAGGGGTAACGACTGTGTAGAAGATGGCGACCTGACGATCCTGGTCCAAGTCGTAGCTGGAGGATGGTCGGAGGTACATGTGGATCACAGAGCCATATAGGAGCAGCACAACCAGGATGTGGGAGCTACAGGTGGACAGAGCTTTGCGCAGGGCAGTGACTGAGTGCATGCGGGCTATAGCAACACCAATGCGGGCATAGGAACCCAGAATGAAGAAGAAGGGGCTGACCACCACAGCTACACCCTCAGTGAATATTAACATTTCATTGACCACTGGCCGGGTGCAGGAGAGCTGCAGCAGGGGAGTGATATCACAGAAGAAGTGGGTAACCTGGTTGCCACAGAAGGTTAAGCGGGAGACCAATACACTATAAAGGAGGCTGTTGAGGCTGACAACCACCCATGAAGTCATTGTTATGCACAGACAGAGGCGATGGCTGACAATGGTGGAATATCTTAAGGGGTCACAGATGGCAACGTAGCGGTCATATGCCATGGCAGCTAGCAAGTGGCCTTCCATGCTGCCCACAGCCATAAAGAAGAACAGCTGGATTATGCAGCAGTTATATGAGATGGTTCGATGCACAGACAGTGTGTGCACCAGCATCTGAGGAACAGTGATGGTTGTCAGAACTATGTCAATAAAGGAAAGCTGGCTGAGTAGGAAATACATGGGGGTCTGAAGCTTGGGGTCTGAGCAGGCAACAATTACTAACAGGGCATTGCCCATAACTGCAACCAGGTACATGGCAAGGACAAGACCAAAAATAACTGGCTGCATCTCCAGCCAGCTGGACAAGCCCAACAAGACAAATTCAGTCACTTCTGTCCAGTTTCTAGTGGCCATAAGACATGGTCTACATCACCTGCAAAGAGGGAAGATCACAATTGGAAAGGAAAGAGAAAGATGTCAAGTTCACCCAGACCTCAGAGTCCTTGCATCTTAGATGCACCAGTGGAGTAAGGATCTGGTGTATGTGGAGAAGCTCAATTTTGTTCTTTCATAGGGGTGATCATATTCCATTAATGCACTAAACTTACCTTGGATGAAAGTAGAAATGATTAATATAATCATTGATTCTATTAATTATTAATTTTTTTTTTTGAGACAGAGTCTCGCTTTGTGGCCTGGGCTAGAGTGAGTGCCATGGCATCAGCCTAGCTCACAGCAACCTCAAACTCCTGGGCTTAAGCGATCCTACTGCCTCAGCCTCCCGGGTAGCTGGGACTACAGGTATGCACCACCATGCCCAGCTAATTTTTTCTGTATATATTTTTAGTTGGCCAGATAATTTCTTTCTATTTTTAGTAGAGACAAGGTCTCGTTCTTGCTCAGGCTGGTCTCGAACTCCTGAGCTCAAACGATCCGCCCGCCTCGGCCTCTCACAGTGCTAGGATTACAGGCGTGAGCCACCGTGCCCGGCCTATTAATTATTAATTTTTAATGAATAATATAATCTGCCAGTGGGTGGGAATCTCATGTCTTTTCAGCTCAGGTTTTCCCTATAGGCAGATCGACAGGGTACACCAAAGAGGTAACTTTTGAGGCTGCTATACAAATAAAGATATTTGATGTAATACTATATTTCTACATGAATATGAGAAAAATAATGTTAAAATAGTATAGTGTATGTATATGAGAATGTATAACAAAAAGCAGAGGTCCCTTACACTATGCTTGCCTACCACCATGTTTAGTTTTAACTGTTCTGGTAGGTCATGCCTCTTTGCCTCTAAATAACATGCCATTTGCTTATGCATCATGTTCATGTTTTCTCAATTTAAGATACCTATTGTCTCTCTATTCTGAAAGGTGAAATTTTATCATGATTACATTATCCTGACTCTTTTCTCCTCCTTTCCCCAGATTTTGATGATTATTTTAGTTCTTCAAGTGGTTGCTTTTCTGCTTTAAATAGTATACTTAAATCTATATTTCTCATTCCCCCAACTTTAGCCTCCACCTCTTCTCTCACCGCCCCTCTTACCTTGCCCAAACTTCAGAAAGCTGTACTTTCACTCGTATAATCTCAAGATTGAAAATGTGTAAATTCTGAGTTGTAATCATAGTTGCCTTCCAAGTAAAATTTTAAAATCCATAAAGAACATTTATATTATTGTAATTATGTAAATATTATCTACTGCAGAACCAAAGATGTGCTACAGTCCTACTTAATCTTTGATGAGTCCAGTGTTACACCCCAATAAAGGAGAATATTCCTAAAATTATTATAAAATTAGTATTCTGTGCTTTGAGAAAGTAGAGATATTTTGCTTGGAAAGAGGCAGGGGTAGTCATCTTCAGTTAATTGAGGGATGTTATATAGAAGTTAAACATATCTCAGCTGCAGGAAGCAGACCTAGGATCAATTTTTTAAAGATGAGGTGCTTAACTTCATATTGGAATCAAGAATAACTTGTTAATAATTAGACCTGTAAAAACTTAGAATGAGCTACTTTGATAGTTGATAGTTTCCTAGCACTTGAAATGTTCAAAAAGAGAAAAAATAATGACTTACTGTGAATATTTTCAAGAATAAAACATTTATTTATCTAATAGTATCCCCTAAATTTCCAATCCCAAGTTTTCTGTTTCTTTGGATTCCATATTTTGTATCTGGCATTAGATTGAAGTTTCTTTCTTTTACTTGGATAAAAATTAAAAATAAAATTAGTATTCTGTTCTAATACTTCTTCAGTTCTTCTATATAATACTACCTTTATATACTTCTAATTTCTTATACATTTTTCTCATATGTATGCATGTGTGTATACAGACATATGTGTTTGCATATGAATACATATATACATACATTAACACATGCACATACACATTTTTTACCATCTCTATCATTAGGCATTCTATCTTTTGCTTATGTGACAGGAAGACTATGTTAGCCTCCAGTGATTCCCACCCCCTGGCAGTATTAACCAATGGGATATGGCAAAGATGATGGGATGTCATCGCCATGATTAAGTTGCAAACATTATAACTTCCACCTTGCTAGCAGACTCTCTTTACTGTTTCTGGGTTTGCACACTTTATGAGGAAAGCTGCCATGCTGTTTAGGTCCACATGAAAAAGTATTAAAAAAGCCTCCACCAAACAGACTGCTCCTAACTGAGGCCCTCAGTCGAACATCCCTCAAGGACCTGCATTTCCCCAACAACCATGTGAATTTGGAATTGGATCCTTCCCACCCTGAGCTATTAGATGAGACCCCAGCCCTGGACAACACGTTGATTACAGCCTTGAGGGAGACTCGGAAACAGTGGATCCAGGTAAACCATTCCTGGATTCCTGTGCAGTAATAAATGTGTGTTGTTTTAAGCTACTGACTGAGTTTGTGGTAATTAGTTATGCAGTAATAGATAACTGATACCACTCAGACTTCCTTCTTTCCTTCTTGAGGACATTTTTACTTTGAGTCCACTTACATTCTCTCTCAATGTTAACGAACTGTTCTATAGGCCTGCCATGCCCCTGGCATCTTGGGATTTGTTATAAGTAGGTTATTCAGTATTTTATATTTTGTTTTTTTAAATTTTTTATATTCAGTTTTTTTATGTTGGCTTTTCTCTGTTATGTTACTGGTTTGTCATATGTGGTGCATTTGAGGTTGCTTGTTTTGTGTAGCAAGTATCCATTTCTTATACTATTGTATTTGATATACGACCTTTCCACATGGTCATATGGGGAGCTTGCCTTTATGCTACTCGTCCCAAATAAAAATGAGGGCTTTCCTCCAGGATGCTCATAATCAGTTTGATAAACCTAATTCTCTCTTTTCTAGAAAAGAATTATCAAGTTTCTATTGGATAAAATGCTAAGGCTATCCTAGGGAAGAGGGAAGGACATTTGTTGAGTCTAAGATATATTGATTTATAGAAATGCCCCATATATTTTTAGAGACAGATATGACTTCAGAAGTCTTGCAAGGCTTTGCCCTAAAGGAAAATGTAAACATGTTAGTTCACATATCAAAAGCTGCCTTGCCTCAGGAGGGCGTCTCAATGGTCAGTAGCAGCTGCTTTCCAAGGTAATGCTGCAATCCAGGCCTATGGCTCTCACCTGTTTTGAAAGACAAAGCAGGTCTTGCCTAGAGCCATGGGATGCTGGAGCTGATCATCAAAGACAGGCCTCCAGAGATGAGAGCTGATCAGTAAGATATGCTGCGCGAGCCGGGCCCAGATGCAACCATGCAGTTAAAGTAAATAGCATAAGAGACAGCTCATGTTTGACTTCTGAAATCTATGTTCTAATACACAATAACCAGAGCCACAATGTCTCTGTTTTTGCTAAAGTAATAGCCTTACCATAAAACTTAGAAGTTTGCCCTAAGAAGATTTTATAACTCATTGTTCACCTAGATAGAGTTAGTTGAAGGATCTGTAGTAGCCTTTTAGAAGACTTTGGCCCTAAACCAAACTACCTATTATTATGTAATAGGTATTACATAATATGTAATATTATGTATACATAATATGTAATATGTATAGGTATTACAAATACCTATTATTATGTAAATCCCATTACCCTTGGCAACTGAAAACCTGTACCTGTGCTATAAGTATCTGTGTAAAACTTCAGTCTTGGTTGCATTTCCACGGGAAGAGATGTAACCTTCCAGGCATCCTGCTTTGTCTATCTTCATAAATCTTTACTTTATAAACTACATCTTTGGCTCTGTGTATTATTTTTATTTCTGTTTCCTACTATTTTTTCATCCTTTGCGATGACCCCTGTCTGAGGGACCTGAACTTTTGCTGGGAGTGTAGCTAACTCCCCGCAGACATTTGTGAAGTGGCTGGGTTAGTTGTATTACAGGAAGACTTTTTCATTTTGGTTAATACTCCTATATTCTGTACCACTTCCCCATTCTTCCTCTCACCCTTCTCCCAAATTGGTTCCCTCTGGACCTTGGGTCCCTGCCAGGAAGATCAGCCCTCTCCTCCATTATAATCCCTTCATGGGTATTCTAGGGGATTTTTATCATATTGCTCCTTTCTGTCTGGCTCTTAGAAATCCACTAAAATATCACATCTGCTAATGAGTCCCCTTTCTTCCCATTTATTATGTGGATTTCTTTTATTATTGTTTTGCTGAGATCTCTAGAGAGATGGAGGAACAAATACGTATTGCATGATAAATCTGATACCCTTACCCAAAAGCCAAAGAGTTAGGGATGGCTCTGGTTTCCTAAGATGTCTATCTCCCTATAGGAATTTAGTCACAGAACAGATGACATACTCAAGTCTTCTAGTAAGGAACATTTCCCCTGAGTTGTAATGAAAACACTAAAAATCAATAAAAATTGATTGCCTTTTGAGCTCTTTTTGTTAGATAGTAGGTCAGACATTCACATTGTCTTTCATCATAAAAACAATTCATTAGGCTTTTTTTTTTTTTTTTTTTTTGCATTTGTCACATTTTCCTGAAGCACATTCTAATTTACTTGGCTGGACTTTGGTTTTCCTAAATCTCCTCAAACATACATTTTCAGATCAACTTTAACTAACAGATCTCATCAATAAAAATTTAGTATCAGCTATGATGTATCATTTCTCACATAGCAAATTCTACAGTTCTGAATAAACCTTACTCTGATCCCTTAAATGGCAATTACATTAAATCTAATATAATAAGAAAAGTGCTCCTTATAAGGAATGCAGTGTCGCAGAACAAAAAGGATTAAGGATGGATTAGTAAACATTTGGAAGAATAGTATACCTCACTCATAATTAATGGAATATAAATTAATAAACATTATACCATTTCATCTGTCAATTTGGGTTTTTAAAATAAATCATAGCTCCCATACTGGAGAAAATGTGAGTATTAACCTATAGAGGTGAAGTACAACTTAATGAAATCTTTCAGGAAAGCAATTGGCTACATGGATAAAGACCCTGGAGAATACTCATAATCTTTGACCAAGAAATTAATTTTAGGGGAATTTTACCAAGGAAACAATCAGAAAGGATCATATGATCTTTGTACAAAAATATTCATCACAGTATGATTCAAAGTAGCATAAAACTTGGTTGTCCAATGATATGGGACAAGTTAAATAAATTTCAATACATTCATATAACATAAACTATGCAGCCATTAAGAATAATGTTTTAGATTATACCTCAGGGTGTGATAATATTACCCACAGAATAAGATTATGCTTAAAATGTGTAATTTTTATTACACATTTTATGCTTAAAATATGTAATATATACAGTATGGTCATAGTTTACCAGATATGCCTTAAAATGACCGCAAGAAAATATACCAAAAACCTGAAGGGTAATTTCTGGATAGAGAATTTATGGAGGGCTTTTTTTTAATTCAGGGTTTTATTTATTCATTTTACTTTATATGGCCTACCTTTTCTAGAATACATATGTAGCACTTTTATAGTGAGATAAAAATGTAATGTGATAAATAAGCAGGTAGATGAAAAAAGTATCAAATGACCATTTCGTCATCTATACTTTATCTAAGGGGAAAAGCTAATGCTAGCTTATTATTTTGGTTTGATTCTTTATGGTTAGATTCTTTCTAGTTTTCCTAGGAGAAAAAGACACAACTTATATCAAATTCAAAAAGTGTACCAATTACAAAGACAGCTTCTATTGTGGGATGCTAGAATAGTAAATTAGCTTTAATAAAGAATCAAAACTCCATTTTAAGGACATCTCTCTTGGTGCTTTCTTTACTCTAAAGGTCATACATGGAGCAAAAGCTTAAAAGAGAAAGAAAACTTACGTTTTCCAGTGTCTGTTCTTTTCTCTCTATTTTTTCCTCTATCCTCTGTTTCAGTGGTTGTTGCTCAAACTGTATGCTGTTATGATACTATTACTCATGCAAGACATAGCCACACACAGTTGTCGACATGGATGTATAGAAGAAGATGAAAGAGAAGAAGAGGTGGGAGGGAAGAGGGATGGAGTCCCCTCATGGGGAAAAGATGAGAGACAACGTTCTCCAAAAAGGAAAAAGTAGCAAAGACTGCAGATTTATCCATTATGAGGATAAGAATGTAATAACATAGAGAGTCCATTTTCTTCCAAGCAAAGCAAAATTATTTTAAAGTAATTATATGCAACAAGAATAATAAGCAGTGGTAGTACTCTTGTTGACTGATTTCTTCAAGGATTCATCTCTGTACCTGTCCTATTCTCCAATATCTCAACATTGCTCCCATTACAGCCCAAGTTCTGTGGATCCTGTTCAGGTAACTTTAAGGGATAAAGGATGCTGATGATAGGGAAAGACAGAGGGGAAAAATTCTTTTAGGAGAGATATGAAGATACACACAAAGACAGCACCTGAACATCTCAAGACAGTAAAGTAAATTGAAATCTGGAAGAACAAAAGGAAGAATCCGTGGAAAGGGACAGATAAGCGCCTCAGGTTTCTTACTTTCCACTTGGAGCTTCAGGGACATCTAGAGTGGCAGGGGGTAGAGAGCTACAGTACCACGCTCCAACCCTGCTTATTCTTAACTTTCTTCTTTGATGAGAGCACCAAGAGACAAATTCTGAGTCTTTACTGGGCTTTTTTTTTGATGCATAATAGATGTACATATTTTCTGTGCACATAAGATAATTTTATATATTCATATAATGTGTAAAGATCAAATCAGGGCAATTGGTATATCCATCACCTTAAATATTTTTCTTTATGCTAGGAACATTTGAATTATTATCTCCTAGCTATTTTGAAATGTACAGTAGATTATTGTTAACTAAAGTCACCCTACTGATCTAACAAACTATGTTAGGAATATGATCTATTTAATGCATTCTTGATCTAAATTCTATTTCTAGTCTGTTATGTTCTGTTCCCCCCACCTTGGGTTGATGAATCTCAGATTTGACATAGGTCGAATCTGAGATATATAAATAAGAACCTCCTTTTTTATTGTCTCAAAAATAGATCCTCCAAACTCTCACAAAATAAATTAGGTCCTCTGTCACAAATCTTGCACGTAGGAACCATAAAATGTCTCTCCATGTTGCATGGCTATATTCTTCATCTCAGTTTTCAAGTTTCCACTAAAACATGTAGATAAATTTTATATGTTACGATTGACAATTCCTCCACCCTATTGCTTCCTTTGACTATAATATTTGTACCTCATCATACTCTGTTTGGTCTCCTTGGTGCCAATATTTTCTATAAGAGGATTATTATTTATCATTTTCTATTCCCTTTCTATTTACTCTGAGGGTGGGGTATAATCTTAGTCTCACCTTTTCTCTGTATCTAACATCATAAACTAAAATTAGGAAGTCTGGGCAGAGTTGCACGCCCTCTTGCCCACATCCTTAAAAAATTAGGAATCCTCTTTCTGCTGTGTTTTATAAAAGCCTTTCTATAAGGAAGCTCATCACAATGAAGCAGCCTCACTTATATGCTCTCACTCTGGGATTCTACTAACCCCAGGAGCCTCCAATTGTGTTCACATGAAATATTAATTGGAATGGGTTGAGCCCTTCCACCTTTATCAAATGGGGCTGTGACTCAAGAGCCTGCTCATTCTCCTTCCTTATAGCTAGAGTTCACCAAAGCAAAACCCATAAAACTTCTGAAAACAACTGTGCCTGAAGGGAAGGTCTACCCTTTGGGGGATACCATATCCTTCTATAACATCAACAGACAGGCAAGGAGAAACCCCAAGGGGAAACCGATTCCCATTTCATCATCTCAAGAAGCCATCTTTCCTAATCTATTCTTTCTGTATCGAGTGTTTGCTATTAATTCAAACATCTTAAGTCACCTGAACTAGTAGTGCAAGTCATGAGGCTTCAGAAGATAGCCATGGGCCAACTCTGACCACCTTATCATGTTTCCATCTTGCTCACCAATGATTTTCTCATTTCCTGTCCTCACCCAGTTCCATCCTTTAGCTGGATTTAATCTAGCCATTTTGCTTATCTCTTTTATAAAAATGTATGTATGTTTTCCTCAGAATGGAGGATTTAAACAAGTCTTTGAGAAATAAATGAAACAGCAAGAGGCAGAGCATCATATTGAAAAAATCTATGATTATATGCAAATGAAAAAATTCTTGGTCTCATTTTAAAATATAATAATTACATATGGCTTATCAATATAGAGTACATGTCATAGAAAGAAGCATGAATTGGTTACATAGCAGTATTTTTCCACCATTCATTTGCACGGAAGAAATTCGATCACTAGCTAGAAAACCAAACTAATAGTTGGTAAATATGGTCAAATTCTGGTGAAAACAGATAAAGATATTTTTATAAATATTCTCAAAAAATAGACTACACTTATCAAGATCCACAGAGTGGCATTTGTTATTTTTGTTTGCAGAGGATCTATTTGTGTTTCTATTAATAACAACAGCTTTACTTATCTTTTGGGGAGTGACTACCTCCCCCAGTGGATGCAGACTAATGGCAATGTCAGACACCTTCCTACCCCAGAACTTTAGGTAGGGGACAAAAGGATTAAGTGTTTGAGTGTGATTCATTTCCACCAGTCTCACTCTAAGCAGACAGTCTTGTATGCTAGACTGTATCTTCTCTCTTCAACCCACCTTATTCCCCTGCCCACACACATACAACTCCATTTTTAATTCTGCTCAATTAATGCTCTATAAATGAATCGATCTAGACATTGAATTGCAATAGCTGCTAATTTCACCAAAACAGCGACATAACCAGACATTATGTCTCCCACTGATGGAATAACATAGGATCATCTATGAAATAGTGTCCCTGTTCCAAAAATCAAACATGAATACAATCAAGCTTCTAGATCAGAATTCTGATTTATGGAGAATGCGAAGTACAGAGGAACATGTTAAGCTACAATATGGTGATAACATCAGACAAATCCAGACTGTAGAAAACTCCACAGAAAGATTGCACAATTTCTTTCACAAATAAATTGCAAGAGACAGAGGGGAAAGGAGAGGAAGACGAAGAGGAGGAGGAAGATAGAAGAAAGAGAATGAAAATACTAAAGAACTAATACAAATTCATGAACCTTATTTGAATCCTGATTTTTAAAAACCGCAGAAATAATTTTATTATATTTATGAGACAAATGGATATTTCAACAGTGACTGGACATTTGGTGATATTAAGAAATTATAGTAAAAACTTTAGGTATGAATGGCATTGAGGTTGTATTTTTAAAAGTCCCTATCTTTTTAGAGATTGGTATTAAATATGTGTGTTTGTGTATATGTGTGTGTAAAATGATATGATATCTGGAATTTGGTTTGAGACAATAGTGATAGAAGTGGGTTGAAGTAGAAATGATGCAATATTGGCAAAGAGTTGATTTGATAATTAATAAAGCTGCATAATGGACACTATTCTTCTGTGGCTATTTTCTATCAGAAACATTTCTTCACAAAAAAGTCAGAATAAAATTACAAAAATATGTATGTACAAAGCAACAAAAAGATTTCTTAGATATATAGGATTCAAAAAACTACCAGTTATCCATCAGGATTAAAATAGTTACTAAGAAAGAAACTCTAATGCTCAACATCACTAATCATCAAAGAAATGCAAATTGAAACTGCAATGAAATATAACCTCATACCCTCTAGAATGGCTACTATCAAAAAGAGGAAAGGTAAGTGTTGGAGAGGATGTGGAATAAAGGGAACTCTTGCACACTGTTGGTGGGAATATAAATTGTTATACTACAGTCATTATGGAACAGTATGGAGGTTCCTCAAAAAATTAAAAAACAGAACCAGCACATGGCCCAGCAATCTCACTACTAAGTATATATCCAAAGAAAATATAGTCAGCATGTCAAAGAGATATCTGCACTCCATGTTCATTGAAACATTATTTACAATATCCAAGATCTGGAATCAACCTAAATGTCCATCAATGGATGAATGAATAAAGAAAATGTGGCATATATAAGCAATGGGATACTCCTCAGAAAGAAATTCTGTCATTTGTGACAACATGGATAAGCCTGGAAGATATAATGCTAAGTGAAATAAGTCAGGCATAGAAAGATAAGTACTTATCTCACTTACATGTGGAAGCTAAAAATAGTTGAACTCATAGACATACTGAGTAGATTGTTGGTTACCAGGGGCTGGTGGG
Organism: Varecia variegata; assembly: GCA_028533085.1. NCBI lineage: Eukaryota > Metazoa > Chordata > Mammalia > Primates > Lemuridae > Varecia > Varecia variegata. The sequence continues at coordinate 118,938,665 of CM052443.1, forward strand.
ATAGAGGAATATTAGGAGATGTTGGCCAAAGGATACAAAATTTCAGATAGATAGGAGATATAAGTTCAAGAGATCAGTTCCTATCAAAAGCACAATCTACTATTTTGTAGAAATGGAAAAGCTAATCCTAAAATTCATGTGAAATTGCAAGAAACCATGAGTAGCCAAAACAATTTGGAAAATACAAAAAAAAACAAAGTTGGAAAACTCACACTTCCCTATTTCAAAAATGACTACAAAGCTACAGTAATCAAAATAGTGTGGTACTGACAAAAGGATAGACACATAGATCACTAAAATAGAATTGAGAGCTTAGAAATAAGTTCATATCCCTAAGATCAATTGATTTTTTTTACAAGTGTGCTAAGAACATCCAAGGAGGAAAGAACAGTCTCTTCAACAAATGGTGCTGGAATAGCTGGATGGATCCTCACCTCACACCATATACAAAAATTAACTCAAAATTGACCAAAGACCTAAGTATAAGAGCTAAAAGTAGGGAACCCTGTTCGCTGCTGGTGGGAATATAAATTGATACATCATTATGGAAAACGGTATGGAAATCCCTCAAAAACTTAATAATAGAGCAACCATATAACCTGCTTCTGGTTTGGGGGAAGGGAGGAACACAGGGGCTATTTAAAGCAGTAAAACTGTCCTGTAGGATACTATAATGGTGAATACATGTCATTATGCATTTGTCCAAAACCATAGAATGTACTAAACCAGTAGTGAACCTTAATGTAAATTATGGGTTGAGGAAATGATGTCTCAATGTAGGTTCATCAATTGTAACAAATACACTACTCTGGTGTGGATGTTGATGGTGGGTTGATTGAGTTGATAGTGGCTGTGGGTGGGGAGGAGAAGGGTATATGGGAACTCTCTGTACTTTCTGCTCTATTTTGCTGTGAACCTAAGACTACTTTAAAATATTAGGCTTATTTTTTGAAAAAATAAAATAAAAACTGAATGCAGTCACATGAGAGACAAAAAAATCATGGTAAGTCTCTCAGTATGTATGGAAAGGCATCTAAAGATATGTTTTTTTCCCCAGAGTATGTTTTTGTCTGCTTTGTCAAAGATTAGATGGCCATATGAGGATGGTTTTATATCTGGATTTTCTGTTCTGTTCTACTGGTCTGTGTCCCTGCACTTGTGCCAATACTATGCAGTTTTAATAACCACAGCCTTGTAGTATAGTTTGAAGTCTGGTAAATTAATACCTCCCATTTTGTTTTTATTGCCTAAAATTGCTTTTGCTAAACGGGGTCTTCTCTGGTTCCATACAAAGCATAAAACTATTTTTTCTATATCTGTGAAAAATGATATTGGTAATTTAATAGGGATTGCATTGAATCTATAGATCACTTTGGGTAGTATAGACATTTTAACAATGTTTATTCTGCTGACCCACGAGTATGGTATGATTTTCCACCTGTTTACATCCTCTGCTATTTCCTTCCTCAGTGTTTCATAGTTCTCCCTGTAGAGGTCTTTTACCTTCTTAGTTAAATATATTCCTAGGTACTTTATTTTCTCTGTTGCTATTGTGAAGGGTATTGAGTGTTTGATTTGGTTCTCAGTTAGACTGTTCTTGGTGTATATGGATGCCTCTGATTTGTGTGTATCGATTTTGTATTCTGAGACTTTACTGAATTCATTTATCAATTCCAGGAGTCTCTTGGTTGAATCCTTGGGGTTTTCTAGATATAATATCATATCATCAGCAAAGAGTGAGAGTTTGATCTCTTCTTCCCCCATTTGGATGCCCTTAATTCTGCTCTCTTGACTAATTGCTCTCACAAGGACTTCCAGCACTATGTTGAATAGAAGTGGAGATAGTGGGCAAACTTGTCTGGTTCCAGTTCTAAGTGGGAATGCTTTCAATTTTTCCCCATTCAGTATGATGTTGGCTGTGGGTTTGTCATATATGGTCCACACCTTTCACCTCTCACAAAAATCAAATCACAGTGGATAATAGACTTAAACCTAAAGTGTGAAGCTATTAGAATTCTAGAAGAAAATGTGGGAAAAACTGTTATAGACATTGGCCTAGGCAAAGAATTTATGAAGAAGACCCCAAAGGCAATCACAGCAACAACAAAAATAAATAAATGGGACCTGATCAAATTAAAAAGCTTCTGCACAGCAAAGAAACTGTCACGAGAGCAAACAGACAACCCACAGAATGGGAAAAAATTTCACATGCTACACATCCGATGAAGGGCTGATTAACTAGAATCTATTTAGAACTCAGGAAAATCAGCAAGAAAAAATCAAACAACCCTATCAAAAAGTGGGCAAAGGACATGAACAGAAACTTTTCAAAAGAAGACAGAAGAATGGCCAACGAACATATGAAAAAATGCTCAACATCTCTAATCATCAGGGAAATGCAAATCAAAACCACAGTGAGACATCACTTATCTCCAGTGAGAATGACCTTTATCAAAAAGTTCCAAAGCAATAAATGTTGGCGTGGATGCAGAAAGATAGGAACACTCATACACTGTTGGTGAGACTGCAAACTAGTGCAATCTTTGTGGAAAGCAATATGGAGACATCTCAAAGAAATACAAGTAGATCTACCATTTGATCCAGCAATCCCATTACTGGGCATCTACCCAAAAGAACAAAAGACATTCTATAATAGAGACATATGCACTTGAATGTTTATAGAAGCACAATTCACAATTTCAAAGATGTGTAAACAACCCAAGTGCCCATTAAGACATGAGTGGATGAATAAAATGTGGTATACATATACCATGGAGTACTACTCAGCTATAAGAAACAATGGTGATATAGCACCTCTTGTATTTTCCTGGATAGAGCTAGAACCCATTCTACCAAGTGAAGTATCCTAAGACTGGAAAAATAAGCACCACATATACTCACCATCAAATTGGTTTCACTGATCATCACCTAAGAGCACATTTAGGAATAACATTAATTGGGTGTTGGGCAGATGTGAGGGCCAGGAGGGGATGGGTGTATACATACACAATGAGTGCAATGCGCATTGTCTGGGGGATGGACACCGTTGAAGCTCTGACTCAGGGCGGGGAGGGCAAGGGCAATATACGTAACCTAAACTTTTGTACCCCCATGATATGCTGAAATAAAAAATTTTTTTTAATTGTGTGACAATGGTAATACTAGCTACCAAAATCTCTGGGATATGACAAAGACAGTGCTAAGAGGGAAATTTATAGCACTAAATGCCTACATCAAAAAGATAAAAAATAAACAACCTAATGTCACACCTCAAGGAACTAGAAAAGTATCAATGAAATGAAAAGTTGATTCTTTGAGGATAAACAAATTCATAGACCACTAGCTAGATTAACGAAGAAGAGAGAGGATTCAAAAATGCTCAATCAGAAATGAAAAGGAGACATTACAACTGATACCACAGAAATACAAAAGATCATCTGAGACTACTCTAAACAACTTCATGCATATAAACTAGAAAAATCCAGAGGAAATGGATAAATTTCTGGAAACACATGATCTCCCAAACTTTAATCAGGAAGAAACAGAAATCCTGAACAGACCAATAATGAATAGTGAGATTGAATCAGTGATAAGAGCTCTCCCATCTAAATAAATAAAATTTAAAAAAACAAATCTTCCATCAAAAAAAAAGGCTAGAACCAGATGGATTCACAGTCTAATTCTACCAGACCTACAAAGAAGAATTCATACGCATCCTACTGAAACTGTTCCATATCATTGAAATAAAGAGAATCCTCCCTAACTCATTCTATGAATCCAGTATCACCCTGAGACCAAAGCCAGGAAAGGACACAACAACAACAACAAAATAGAGACCAATACCCTTGATGAACATAGATGCAACAACAAAATACTAGCAAACTGAATCCAAAAGCACATCAAAAAGATAATTCACCATAATCAAGTGCATTTCAAGGATGCAAGGATGGTTCAACATATGCAAGTCACTAAATGTGATTCACCACATAAACAGAATTAAAAACAAAAACCACATGATTATCTCAATACATGCAGAAAAAGCATTCAACAAAATCCAACATCCCTTAATGATAAAAAAAACAGAAACTAGACATAGAAGGAACATACCTCAAAGTAATAAAAGCCATAAAAGACATATATAAAAGCCAACATAGCCAACATCATACTGAATGGAAAATAGCTGAAAGCATTCTCCCTAAGAACTAGAATAAGACAAGGATGCCCATTTTTGCCACTTCTATTCAACATAGAAGTTTGCTCTGGAAGTCCTATCCAGAGCAATCATGCAAGAGAAAGAAATAAAGTGCATCCAAATTGGAAAAGAGGAAGTCCAACTATCCTGTTTATTAAGGATATGATCTTATACCTATAAAACCCTAAAGCCATCTTCAAAAGACTCCTAGAATTAATAAATTAATTAAGTAAAGTCTGAAGTTACAAAATCAATGTATAAAAATCAGTAGCATGTCTATACACTAATAACAATCAAGTTGAGAATCAAATAAAGAACTCAAGTCCATTTATAATAGCTGTAAAAATAAATAAAATATCAGGGGAATGGACATGCTTGAAGATCTGACTCGGGGTGTTGGGGGTGGGGGAGTGGATGGGTGTATACCTACATGATGAGTGCGATGTGCACTGTCGGGGGAATGGACACTCTTGAAGCTCAGACTCGGGGGGTTGGGAGGGGCATGGGCAATATACTTAACCAGAACTGTTGTACCCCCATAATAAGCTATAATAAATAAAAAATAAAATAAATAAAATAAAATATCTTAGAATATAATTAACCAAGGAGGTAAAAGATCTCTACAAGAACTATAAAACACTGATGAAAGGAATCATAGATGACACAAACAAATGGAAAAGAGTCCCATGCTCATGGATTGGAAGAATCAATATTGTTAAAATGTCCATACTGACCAAAGTAGTCTACAGATTCAATGTAATTTCTATCAAAATACCAATGTGATTTTTCACTGAATTTTGAAAAAACTACCCTAAAATTCATATGCAACCAAAAAAGAGACCAAATAGCCAAAGCAATCCTAAGTAAAAAGAATATATCTGGAAGAATTACATTAACTGACTTTAAATTATACTATAAGGCCATAGTAACCAAAACAGCATGGTATGGATGTAAAGTAAACATGTAGACTACTGGAACGGAGTACAGTATCCAGAAATAAAGCCAAATACTTACAATCAACTGATCTTCAACAAAGCAAAAAAAAAAAGCATACACTGGGGTAATGACAGTCTTTTCAATAAATGGTGCTGGGAAAATCTGATAGACTCATGCAGAAGAAAGAAATTGGATCCCTATCTCTCGACATATACAAAAATTAACTCAATATGGACTAAGACTTAAATGTAAGACCTGACACCATAAATATCCTTCTAGACATTGGCCCAGGCAAAGAATTTATGACTAACATCCCAAAGCAAATACAACATCAACAACAACAAAAAATAAATGAATGGGACTTAAACTAAAAGGCTTCTGCACAGGAAAAGATATAACCAAAGTTTAAATTGACATGATATGCAATGGGAGAAAATATTCACAAGCTATACATCTCAAAAAGGTGTAATATCCATAATCTATAAGGAATTCAAAAAAAGCAGCAAGAAAAAACCAAATAACACCAACAAAAAGGTGGGCAAAAGACATGAACACATATTTTTCAAAAGAAGAGAAACAAATGGCCAACAAACATAAGAAAAAAATGCTCAACATAACTAATGAGGGAAATGCAAATTAAAACCAGAATGAGATACCACCTTATCCCATCACACTGGCCATTATTAAAGAGTTAAAAAAAATAATAGTTGCTGACATGGATTTGGTGAAAAGGGAATGCCTTTACACTGTTGGTGAGAATGTAAATTAGTACAACCTCTATGGAAAACAGTATGGAGATTTATCAGGAAACTAAAAGTAGATCTATCATTCAATCCAGCAATCCCACTACTGGGGATCTATTCAGAGGAAAAAAAGACATTTTATAGAAAAGACACCTACACCTGTATGTTTATCATAGGATAATTCCCAATTGCAAAGATATGGAACAAACTTAAGAACCAACCAACTGATAAGTGGATAAAGAAAAAAAAAGACATATATATGTGTGTGTGTGTATATATATATATAATGGAATATCACTCAGCCATGAAAAACAATGAAATAATGTCTTTTGCAACAACTTGGATGGACTCGGAGCCCATTATTCTAAGTGAAGTAACATAGGAACAAAAAAATAAATACCACATGTTCTCACTTATAAACGGAGCTAAGCAATCAGTATGCGTGGTCATCTAGAGTGATTTAATGGACATTGGAAATTCAGTAGGGGATGAGCATACAGGGTGAAAATTTACTTATTGGGTACAATGTACACTATTCAGGTGATGGGTATATTAAAGACATAGACTATCCACTACGCAATTCATCCATATGACAAAAACCATTAATATCTGTTAAACCTCTTTAAAAAAAGAAAGAAAGAAAAAGAAGCAGAGAGTAGAATGGTGATTGCCAGGGGCTTGTAGTTAGGGTAAATGGGGAAATGCTAGTCGAAGGGTATAAGCTATCAGTTATAAGATGAGCAGTGTCAGGGGATTTAATGTACAGCATGATGCATATAGTTTAACAATACTATATTGTTTACATAAAATGTCCTAAGACAGTAGATCATAGGTGTTCTCACCACACACACACACACACACACACACACACACACACACAATGTTAACAATGTGTGGTGATGGATGTGTTAATTAATTTGAATGTGGTAATCATTTCACAATGTATACATCCAGCAAATAATCACACTGTACATCTTGAATATATATAATTTTATTTATCATGTATACCTTAAGAAAATTAGGGGAGATAAGAAAAAAAGAAAGAAAGGTAGGTGACTGAATTGTAAGACGGAATCAGAAATCAGTAAGTGACAGAAAATGGGTAAGATATAAAAGGCAGGGCAATTGCAGACCCTGATGTGTGGATTCTGTGGGCTTCCATGAATCGATAGGAGCAAAATTTCTGAAGCTGGTGGCATTCCTTACTGTGATAGCAAGGAATGGAGATCAAATATGTCATCATCAGACTTGGAGATTGCCTAGTAAGGGAAGGGTGACTTATGGTTGAGTTCAAAGGTCGTGACACTACCTTTTGTTTGAAGATAGTCATAAGGTAATTGACACTAAACTAGTAGCTGTATATAATCTTGGAAGGGTTGGGAAAGAAGGTACCAATGATGTCGGGGTATGCTGGGGTAGTTGTCCTATAAGAAATGGAGACACTAAGCGGGGAGCCAAATAGAAATGGACCCAGGTAGCAACACCAACTACTCTGTCCTCAGTGCTATTTGGGACATTTCCCAGGTAAGCCCTCAATAAGCTTCGAACAGCCAGGAACAGAAAAGTACTGTCCATCTTGGATACCTACCCCAAGCTAAGCAGATGTTGCACAACACCTAGAGATTCTGAGAGGACAGTGTGGCCACCTGGGGAGTGAAAACACTTGCAACCCCTGTGGATCATTGGGGACCATTCTGCACAAAGTTAATGAATGTGTTTTTTCTTACTCTCTCCCCGACCAAACACCAGGGACTTAGTGGCAAAGTCTCAGAAGATACTCCCATGAGGAAAGCAGGGGCTATGAGTATGTACAGCTTGTGAATGACGGTAAGAATCCAGGGAAGGGAGCATTCAGAATCAAGAAGCATTTGGAGACTTTCTACAATTAGATACCTTTCTGTTTGCTGTCTCTAGGCACAGATTTGTTTTCCTTTTGACCAATCATTTCATGGAACAGAAATGAGAGGAATGAATACATGAGGCAAAATATCAATGTCCTTTCTAGATAAGAAATCAACTTTGAGAGTGTCTGCTGAGAGAGTGGAAATATCTGATCTCTGAGAGATAATTAGTCATCACTGGACACTAAATGAGAGAGCTAATTGATGTTCATCCCTAGTGCAGATTTTCTATATTCACACTCTTAAGGCTGGAACTTCCTTTATGCCAGTCTACTTCTGAGTCACATTCCCCTGACCTCAGGATATGAATTATGAGCTGAAGAAAAGGGAAGTTTATGAGAGAAGCTTCTTACACAAGTTCACTCCCTGGTCACACTTTGTCTCCCCCCATCTTTCTTTTGCCCATAACTGTTTATACCGTATCAGTGTTCTTTAGGTGATTTTCCTGCTTCCATTGCAAATGATGTGGAAACATCTTGATTTCAAAGAAAGGTTATTGATCAACCACAAGCTAGACAAAACTACCACATTATGATCTAGATGTGGGTCAGCCACAGATAATCTTAATCAGAAGATTACCTGAACCTGATTCATAGTCTGCGCCTGTGGTTCCTGTGATGATCAGCCACAGAGCAAGGAGGAGGAAAAAGGTATCAAACTCTCAGACCTAATATATTTCTCTCCTTCTCTCCCAAGTATCTGTATCCTTTCTCTGTGGATCTTGCCATGGGCTGAATGTTTGTGCCCCCCAAAATTTATATGTTAAAAGGCTAATACCCAGTGATGGTATTTGGAGTTGGGGCCTGTGGGAGGTAATTTGGTCATGAAGGTTGGAGCCCTCATGATGGGATTAGTGCCCTTATAAGAAGAGCTGCTTCCTCTGTCTTCTTCTCCCAGGTGAGATTCCATGAGAGGATGACCATCTGAAAATCAAGAACAGGCCCACTGAAGACGGATTTGATGGCACCTTAAGCTTGGACTTCCTAGCCTCCAAAAATGTGAGAAATAAATATTTGTTGTTTAAGCTACCCAGTCTATGGCAATTTCTTATGGCAGCCTAAACTAAGACAGATCTCCACCTCAAGGATTTTTTCAAAAGTGAAAACACACATTCAGCTCTAATTTTTTCAATACTCAGGAAGAAAATTAAACATCAGAATAAATCTCTAGTAATAGCTGTTCAGTGAAAGAACAAGATGAAAAGATGCATGTTATAGATGACATAAGAACTTCTAATCGACAATGTTGTTTATCTTTAATGCATACAGTCCATGGGAATGTCGAACCTGACAGAACTTTCTGAATTTATCCTCTGGGGACTCTCCTCTCGGCCTGAGGACCAGAAGCCACTCTTTGCCCTCTTTCTTATCATATACCTGGTCACCTTGGTGGGAAATATGCTCATCATCTTGGCTATCCACTCTGACCCTAGACTCCAAAACCCTATGTATTTCTTCCTAAGCGTCTTGTCCTTTGCTGATATTTGCTACACAACAGTCATAGTCCCCAAGATGCTGGTCAACTTCTTATCAGAGAAAAAGACTATTTCCTATGCTGAATGCCTGACACAAATGTATTTCTTCCTGGCCTTTGGAAACATAGACAGTTATCTCCTGGCAGCTATGGCCATTGACCGCTATGTAGCCATTTGTAACCCCTTCCACTATGTCACTGTTATGAACCGCAGGTGCTGTGCCTTGCTACTGGCCTTCTCCATCACTTTCCCTTATCTCCACTCCTTGCTACATGTTCTCCTGATGAATCAGCTCAACTTTTGTGCATCAAATGTCATCCATCACTTTTTTTGTGATGTCAACTCCATCCTGAAACTGTCCTGTTCTTCTACATTTGTCAATGAAGCTGTGGCCATGACAGAAGGGCTGGCCTCTGTGATGGCTCCTTTTGTCTGTATCCTCATCTCTTACCTGAGAATCCTCATTTCTGTTCTCAAGATTCCCTCAGCAGCTGGAAAACGGAAAGCCTTCTCTACCTGCAGCTCCCATCTCACTGTGGTGGCCTTGTTTTATGGAAGTATTACCTATGTCTATTGTCAGCCCTTGTCCAGCTATACTGTCCAGGACAGAATAGCAACAATCAACTACACTATGTTGACACCAATGCTAAACCCATTCATCTACAGTTTAAGAAACAAAGATGTGAAACAGGGTTTAGAGAAATTGTTAAACAAGATTAAGTTTCAAATGGGTAGGTTTCCTTCTACAAAGGTCAACTAAATTTGTGGACCCTGATTTGCAAGGGGGGTGTATGAGTCTGTGTGTGTGTGTGAGAGAGAGAGAGCACCTGAAGCAACTCCTTTGTGGAGAATGCTCTTTCATCAATTGTAGCTACACTTTGCAATTTTGTGCCCTATGGTCTCTAATCACCCGAGGACTGGATGGTTCAGATGCCTTGATACTGATACTTCAATCATAGACTTGCTCTATAATATCTCTCCATTCCAGGAAATCATTCCATTTCCTTTACTCTTCCCACATTTATTTGGAGCCTCCCATATTCCTTCTATTTATCAATTAAACCAAGGTTGGTCATTTGAACTAGCACAGAATGTTTGTATACATCTATATATTAATAGAAATCTAACTATGCAAAGATATTTATGTATACATATGTACTCTATTCTATTTGAAGCTGTAAGAAATTTTTTGCAGATGTGTAGGGGAGGGTGGATAGGTGTGTATCATCTCCCATCAGATTAAGGGCTCCCCAACTGCTGAGTCTGTGTACTTTGATCATGCCACGATACAGCTATGGTCCCTTTTCTACATTTTCACAAGGGCTACATGGATGTCCTGGGCTGTGGGGTCATAGATTCTCAACAACTGACACCAATCACCTCATTGACTGTTAGGTACAGAGCTCTATGCCTCTACATGTGTTTGGTCCTACTCTTCCTTCTTTCATATATTCACAGTACGTTCATCCCCTGGCTCTTCCTGGGGCTTCTTGGCTGTGTGCTCTTCTCTCTAGAGATGCCTGTATTTCCATAGTCTCTTATTGAATTTGTTTCAGAATAAAGGAAGGTTTATTCCATGTAATTAGAAATGTTTCCTATAGGCACTGGAGGCAGAGTCAAAAATCAGTGGATATAAACTACTAGTACGGATTATTTGTAGCCGTGGATGTTGACTAGAGCTTGCTTTGGGATTGGCAACTGGCTTTCAATTCTCCTTGTAATCCTTAATGAAGACTCCATGGAGATGTCACCCTTTGCCACCATGGGATGGTTAAATAAAACATTATTTTTCCATTAAATTAAAAAATCTCCATTATCATGTAGTAAATTCCAATATTCACCTAAATCTTTTTCCTAACTTGTTATTTCATTCCACTAATGTAATCACCTCTACTTGTGTCAAACCATAAATGTTTGATGGTTATAGCTTTTTAAAATATATACTAAAACAATTGTTCCTTCTTTGAATCTTACCTTTTATAAATACAATTGAAAATCCTCACACATTTATTTCTTCATGTGAAATTTTTTAAGACTGATACTTTTTTTCTTTTTACCAACTATTTTTATGTATGGTCTCAATATGAACATATAGAGTTTGAATTTGGTTTAGATAGATATATTGATACATCATCTCAAGCACTCTCATGCTATATATGTTAGATGACCATATATATATACAAATATATGATTTTTATATTGATTTGCTTAAAACTGACATTTTTATGATATTATTTTCCCATCCAAGAAAGTTTGTATCTGTCTGTGTACTCATACATCGATCCTTCCTACAAACTGCATACACTCTGTGGTCCTCTAGCATTTGTTTGACTGCCTCAAATGACAGAGAATTCACAACACAATGGGATAACCTATCAGGGAAATGAAAATTAAAATTACAATGAGATCTCACCTTATGCCTATCAGAATGGCCGCAATTAGTAAGTCAAAAAACAATACATTTTGGCACAGATGCCGTGAAAACAGAACACTTATATACTATTGGTGGGAATGTAGATTAGTATGACCTCCATGGAAAACTGTACAGAGATTTCTCACAGAACTAAAAGTAGATCTATCTTTCAGTCCAACAATCCCACTACTAGGGATCTACCCAGATCAAAAGAATTCATTTCATGGAAAAGACATCTGACCCTGTACGTTTATTGCAGCACAATTCACAATTGCAAAGACATAGAACCAACTTAAGTGCCCACCAAGTGATGAGTGGATAAAGAAAATGTGTGTGTGTATCTTTGTGTGTTTGCGTGTATGTATATATTGACCATGGAATACAACTCAGCCATGAAAAAGAATGAAATAGTGTCTTTTTCAGAAACTTGGATGGATCTGGAAGCCATTATTATAAGTGAAGTAACCTCGGAACAAAAAACCAAATACCACATCTTCACACTTATAAATGGAGCTAAGCAATGAGTATGTGTGGTCATCTACTGTGACTGAATGGACATTGGTGACTCAGTAGAGGAAGGGCATGCAGGACAAAAAATTACCTATTGGGTAAAATGTACATTATTTCAGTGACGGGTATATTAAAAGCTTAGACTCTCTACTATGCAATTCATCCATGTAAGGAAAAACCATTTTGTAGCCACTAAATCATCACCTAAGAGCACATTTAGGAATAACATTAATCGGGTGTCGGGCAGATGTTGAGGGGGCGGGGATGGGCGTATACATACATAATGAGTGCGATGTGCACCATCTAGGGGATGCACACGCTTGAAGCTCTGACTTGGGTGGGTGGGGGGCAAGCGCAATATACGTAACCTAAACTTTTGTACCCATAATATGCTGAAATAAACAACAAAAACAACAAAAATCTATTAAATTTTTAAAAAGTAAGAAAGAAAAAATAAAAGAAGAGAGAGTAGAAGGTGGTTGCCAGGATTTGGGAGTTGGTGGAAGTGGAGAGATATTGGTCAAAGGATACACACTTTCAGTTATAAGATGAACAAGCTGTGGGGATTTAATGTACAGCATGATGACTATAGTTAATAATACTATCTTGTCTACATAAAATTTCCTAAGACAGTAAATCATAGGTGTTCTCACCAAACACACACACACACAATGTTAACAATGTGAGGTGAGGGATATGTTAATTAATTTGAATGTGCTAATCATTCATATTGTACACCTTGAATATATATAATTTTTATTTATAATTCATACCCTAAGAAAATCAGGGACAGAAAACATATAAAAAATGCTCAACATCTCTAATCATTAGAGAAATGCAAATCAATACCACAATGAGATATTACCTAACCCCAGTGAGATTGGTCTCTATCAAAAAAATCCCAAAACAACAAATCCTGGTGGAAATGTGGAGAGACAGGAACACTTTTACACTGCTGGTGGGACTGCAAATTGGTGCAACCTCTGTGGAAAAGAATTTGGAGATACCTCAAAGAGTTAAAAACAGAAATACCGTTCGATCCAGCAATAGCACTATTAGGCATCTTCCCAAAAGAGCAAAAGACATTCTATAATAAAGACATCTGCACCTGAATGTTTATGGCAGCACAATTCACTATTGCAAGGATGTGGAAACAACCCAAGTGTCCGTCAATTCATGAGTGGATTATTAAAATTTGGTGTATGTATACAATGGAATATTACTCAATTATAAGAAACGATAGTGATCTAGCACCTCTTTTGTTTTCCTGGATTGAGCTTGAGTCCATTATCCACAGTGAGGTATCACAAGATTGGAGGAATAGCCTCCACATGTTCTCACCAGATTGGCACTAACTGATCAACACTATGGTGCTCATACAGTAGTAATATTCTACAGGGACTAGAGGTTGGGGGGCAAAATCACAACTAATGGTCATCGTGTGCATTGTAGAGGGGAAGGGCAAGCCTCGAAACTTCATTTGGGTGCGGCAAAGACATAAAATGTAACCAAAACGTTTGTTTCCTCATAATATCCTGAAATAAAAAAAAATCAGGGGAGAAAGAAATAAAGAAAGAAAATGAGGTGACTGAATTGTAAGATGGAACCAGAAATCAATAAATGACAGAAAACAGGTAAGACGTAAAAGGCAGGGCAATTGCAGACCTTGATATGTGGATTCTGTGGGCTTCCATGAGTCAACAGGAGTGAAATATATGAAGCTGGTGGCTTCCCTTACTGTGATAGCAAGGAATGGAGATCAAATATGTACTCATCAGACTTGGAGATTGCCTAATAAGTAAAGGGTGACTTATGGTTGAGTTCAAAGGTCATGACACTACGTTTTGTTACAAGGCAGCAATAAGGCTGGTACTAAATGACTGGCTGTATCTAATCTTGGGAGGGTTGGGAAAGAAGGTACTGATGGTGTTGGGGTACTCTGGGGTAGCTGCACATTGGAGAAATGGAGGCACTGAGGGGGAAGCCAAGTAGAAATTTTATAGGTTCAAGGGGAAAATAGGTTGACAGGTAGCAATACCTACTACTCTGTCCTCAGTGCTATTTGGGACATCTCCCAGGTAAGCCCTCAAAGAGCTTGGAAGAGCCAGGAACAGAAAAGTACTATCCATCTTGGCTACCTACGCCAAGCTAAGTAGATGTTGCACAACACCTAGAGGTTCTGAGCAGACTTTGGGGCCACCTGGGGAGTGAGAACACTTGCAAACCCTGTGGATCATTGGAGACCGTTCTGCACAAAGTTAATGAATGTGTTTTTTCTTACTCTCTCCCCCACCAACACCAGGGACCTAGTGGAAATGTCTCAGAAGATACTCCCATGAGGAAAGCAGGGGCTATGAGTACGTACAGCTTGTGAATGACAGTAAGAATGCAGGGAAGAGAGCATTCAGAATCAAGAAGCATTTGGAGACTTTCTACAATTAGATACCTTTCTGTATGCCATCTCTAGGCACAGATTTGTTTTCCTTTTGATCATTCATTTCATGGAACAGAAATGAGAGGAATGAATACATGAGGCAAAATATCAATGTCCTTTCTAGGTAAGAAATCAACTTTGAGAGTGTCTGCCGAGAGAGTGGAAATATCTGATCTCTGAGAGATAATTAGTCATCACTGGACACTAAATGAGAGAGCTACCGATGTTCATCCCTATGGCAGATTTTCTATATTCATATTCTTAAGGCTGGAACTTACTTTATGCCAGTCTACTGCTGAGTCACATTCCCCTGACCTTGGGGTATGAATTATCAGCTAAAGAGAAGTGAAGTTTAGGAGAGAATCTTCATACACAAGTTCGCTCCCTTCTCACACTTCTTCTCCCCCATCTTTCTTTTGCCCATAACTGTTTACTCCCCATCAGTGTTCTTTAGCTGATTTTCTTGCTTCCATTGCAAATGATGTGCAAAGAAACATCTTGATTTCAAAGAAAGGTTATTGATCAACCACAAGCTAGACAAAACTTCCACATTATGATCTAGATGTGGGTCAGCCAGAGATAATCTTAACCAGAAGATGACCTGAACCTGATTCATAGTCTGTGTCTGTGGTTCCTGTGATGATCAGCCACAAAGTAAAGAGGAGGACAAAGCTATTGAACTCTCAATCCTAATATCTCTCTCTCCCTCACCCACTCCCTCCGTCTCTCCCACCCTATGTTCTCTATAGATCTCTATAGAAACATGCAATGGACTGCATGTTTGTGTTCCCTCCCTCAAACTCATATGTTAAAATACTAATGTCCAATGTGATGGTATTTGGAGTTGGGCACTTGGGAAGTAATGAGGTCCTGAGGGTTGGAGCCCTCATGATGGGATTAGTGCCCTTAGAAGAAGAGCTGCTTCCTCTCTCTGCTTCTGCCAGGTGAGGATGCCATGGGAAGATGACCATCTGAAAATCAAGAAACAGGCCCCCACCAGACACTGGATTTGATGGCATCTTGACCTTAGACTTTTAGCCTCCACAAGTGTGAGAAATAAATGTTTGTTGTTTTAAGCTACCCCACCTATGGTAATTTGTTATGGTAGCCTGAACTGACTAAAGCATATTCATACCTGAAAGATTTTTAAAGGGAAAGCATACTTACAGCTCTGATTGTTCCATACTCAGGAAGATAAAGATGAGACTAAAGCTCTATTAATAACTCTTCAGTGTAAGAATAATATAAAAAGATGCAAGTTGTAAATGACATAAAAACTGTTATTTGACAGTGTTGTTTACCTTTAGGTACATACAGTCCATGGGAATGTCAAACCTGACAGGACTTTCTGAGTTTATCCTATTGGGACTCTCCTCTCGGCCTGAGGACCAGAAGCCACTCTTTGCCCTCTTTCTTATCATATACCTGGTCACCTTGGTGGGAAATATGCTCATCATCTCGGCTATCCACTCTGACCCTAGACTCCAAAACCCTATGTATTTCTTCCTAAGCATCTTGTCCTTTGCTGATATTTGCTACACAACAGTCATAGTCCCCAAGATGCTGGTCAACTTCTTATCAGAGAAAAAGACCATTTCCTATGCTGAATGCCTGACGCAAATGTATTTCTTCCTGGCCTTTGGAAACACAGACAGTTATCTCCTGGCAGCTATGGCCATTGACCGCTACGTAGCTATTTGTAACCCCTTCCACTATGTCACTGTTATGAACCGCAGGTGCTGTGCCTTGCTACTGGCCTTCTCCATCACTTTCCCCTATCTCCACTCCCTCCTACAAGTCCTCCTGATGAATCAGCTCAACTTTTGTGCATCAAATGTTATCCATCACTTTTTTTGTGATTTCAACCCCGTCCTAAAACTGTCCTGCTCTTCTACATTAGTCAATGAAGTTGTCACCATGACAGAAGGGCTGGCCACTGTGATGGCTCCTTTTGTCTGTATCCTCATCTCTTACCTGAGAATCCTCATTTCTGTTCTCAAGATTCCCTCAGCAGCTGGAAAACGCAAAGCCTTCTCCACCTGCAGCTCCCATCTCACTGTGGTGACTTTGTTTTATGGAAGTATTACCTATGTCTATTTTCGGCCTTTGTCCAGCTATACTGTCCAGGACAGAATAGCAACAATCTCCTACACTGTGTTGACACCAATGCTAAACCCATTTATCTACAGTCTAAGAAACAAAGACATGAAACAGGGTTTAGAGAAATTGTTAAACAAAATTAAGTCTCAGATGGGTAGACTTCCTTCTACAAAGGCCAATTAAATCTGTGGACCCTGATTTCTAAGGAGGGTGTTTGCGTGTGAGACAGCATCTGATGCAACTCCTTTGTGGAGAATGCTCTTTCATCAGTTGTAGCTATACCTTGCAATTTTGTACCCTGTGGTCTCTAATCACCCCAGGACTGGATGGTTCAGATGTCTTGATACTGACACTTCAATCATAGACTTGCTCTGTAATATCTCTCCATTCCAGGAAATCATTCCATTCCCTTTACTCTTTCCATATGTTTTTGGAGCCTCCCATATTTCCTTCTATTTATCAATTAAGCCAAGGTTGGTCATTTGAACTAGCATAGAATGTTTTTAAACATCTATATATTAATAGAAATCTAACTATGCAAAGATATTTATGCATACATAGCTACTCTATTCTATTTGAAGCTGTTAGAAATTTTTTGAAGATGTGTAGGGGAGAGTGGGTACATGTGTCTCACCTCCCATCAGATTAAGGGCACCCCAACTGCTGAGTCTGTGTTCCTTGATCATGCCATGATACAACTATGGTCCCTTTTCTTCATTCTCACAAGGGCTGGATGGATGTCCTGGGCTGTGGGGTCATAGGTTCTCAACAACTGACACCAATTACCTCATTGACTGTCAGTAACACAGCTCTATGCCTCTACATGTGCTTGGTCTCTACTGTTCCTTCATATACTCGAGGTGGGTTCATCCCCTGGCTCTTTCTGGGGCTTCCTGCCTGGGTGCTCTTCTCTCTAGAGATGCCTGTATTTCCATAGTCTCTTATTGAATTTGTCTCAGAGTAAAGGAAGGCTTATTCCATGCAATCTGAAATGTCTCCTATGGGCACTGGAGGCAGAGTCAAAAATCAGTGGATATAAACTACTAATACGGATTATTTGTAGCTGTGGATGTTGACTAGAGCTTGCTTTGGGATTGGCAACTGGCTTTCAATTCTCCTTGTAATCTCTAATGAAGACTCCGTGGAGATGTCACACTTTGCCACCATGGGATGGTTAAATAAAATATTATTTTTCCATTAAATTAAAAAATCTCCATTATCATGTAGTAAATTCCAATATTCACCTAAATCTTTTTCCTGTTATTTCATTCCACAGATGTAATCATCTCTACTTGTGTCAAACCATAATGTTTGATGGTTATAGCTTTTTAAATACTAAATAATTGTTCCTTCTTTGAATCTTACCTTTTATAAACACAATTGACAATCCTCACACACTTATTTCTTTGTGAGAAAATTTTTAAGACTGATACTTTTTTTCTTTTTACCAACTATTTTTATGTATGGTCTCAATATGGACATATAGAGTTTGAATTTGGTTTAGATAGATATATTGATACATCATCTCAAGCACTCTCATGCTATATATGTTAGATGACCATATATGTATACAAATATATGATTTTTATATTGATTTGCTTAAAACTGACATTTTTATGATATTATTTTCCCATCCAAGAAAGTTTGTATCTTTCCATGTACTCATACATCGATCCTTCCTACAAACTGCATACACTCTGTGTTCCTCTAGCATTTGTTTGACTGCCTCAAATGACAGAGAATTCACAACACAATGGGATAACCTATAAGAAAAATGAAAATTAAAATTACAATGAGATCTCACCTTACACCTATCAGAATGGCCGCAATTAATAAGTCAAAAAACAATACATTTTGGCACAGATGCCGTGAAAACAGAACGCTTATATACTATTGGTGGGAATGTAGATTAGTATGATCTCCACGGAAAACTGTATGGAGATTTCTCAAAGAACTAAAAGTAGATCTACCTTTCAGTCCAGCAATCCCACTACTAGGGATCTACCCAGAGCAAAAGCACTCATTCCATAGAAAAAACACCTGACCCTGTATGTTTATCACAGGACAATTCACAATTGCAAAGACATGGAACCAACTTAAGTGTCCACCACCTGGTGTGTGGATAAAGAAAATGCGTGTGTGTCTTTGTGTGTGTGTGTGTGTGTGTGTGCGTGCGTGTATACCTACGATGGCATATGACCCAGCCATGACAAAGAATGAAATGTCTTTTGCAGAAACTTGGATGGATCTGGGAGCCATTATTATAAGTGAAGTAACCCTGGAACAAAAACCCAAATACCACATGTTCACACTTATAAATGGAACTAAGCAATGAGTATGTGTGGTCATCTACTGTGACTGAATGAACATTGGCAACTCAGTAGAGGAAGGGCATGCAGGACAAAAAACTACCTATTAGGTATGATGTACACTATTTAGATGACGGATATATTAAAAGCATAGACTCTCCACTATGCAATTCATCCATGCAAGAAAAAAACATTTTGCACCCCCTAAATCTATTAAATTTTTAAAAAGTAAGAAAGAAAAAATAAATTCTTTGCCTAGGCCAATGTCTGTAAGAGTCTTTCCTACATTTTCTTCTAGGATTCTAATAGTTTCTTTCCTAAGGTTTAAGTCTGTTAACCACCGTGATTTAATTTTTGTGAGAGGTGAAAGCTGTGGGTCCTGTTTCAGTCTTCTACATGTGGTTAACCAGTTTTCCCAGCACCATTTATTGAATAAGGAAT
>CM052443.1:118958617-118973834 GCA_028533085.1 Varecia variegata
AGCTTGAAGATAAGGCTTTTGAATTAACATAGTCAGTCAAAGATGCAGAAAGAATAACAAAGAAGAATAAACAATCACTCAGAGAAATATGAGACTATGTGAAACGAGCCAATATATGATTATAGGTATCCCTGAGGGAGAAGAAGAAAAATCAAAAAGTATGGAAAACCTATTCAAGGGAATTATCGAGGAAAACTTCCCTGGTATTGCCAGAGATTCAGATGTCCAGGTACAAGATGGTCGACGAACACTGGAAAGATTCATAGCAAATAGGATATCTCCAATACCACATAGTATCAACCTGGCCAAAATCAAAGTGAAGCAGAAAATTTTACAAGCTGAAAGCAATAACTAATTTACAAAGGAAAACCCATCAGGCTAACAGTAAACTTCTCAGCAGAGACCTTCCAAGCCAGAAGAGATTGGGGTCCCATTTCTAGTCTTAAATAGAACAATTACCAGATAAGAATTTTGTATTCTGCAAAACTAAGTTTCATACATGGAGAAATGAAGACTTTTCCAGACAAGCAAAAACTAAGGGGATTTGTCATTACTAGGCCTGCCCTACAGGAAATGCTCCAAAGTGCATTATACTTGGAACAGCACAATAGATACCCACCAGTGTAAAAATACCTGAAAGTTAAAGCTTATAGCTCTTATGAAACAATAGCATAAGTGGGAAAACAAAACAACAAGGTATTATCCAATATGATGAACAGAATAGTAGCCCACATATCAATACTAACAATGAACACAAATGGTCTTAGTGCCCCACTTAAAATACACAGACTGGCTGAAGGGATGAAAAAACATAACCCAAATACATACTATCTCCAAGAAACATATCTAACTCATAAGGATTTGCACAGACTCAAGGTAAAGTGCTGGAAAAAGATATTCCATGCAAATGGAAACTAAAAGTGAGCAGGTATAGCCATTCTCATATCAGATAAAATAGCCTTTAAATCAACAATGGTAACAAAAGACAAAGATGGTCATTATATAATGATAAAGGTAGCAATTCAACAAGAAGACATAATAATGCTAAATCTATATGCACCCAACACAAGAGCTCCCAGATTCATGAAGCAAATTCTACTAGATCTTAGAAAAGAAACAAATGGTAGCATCATAATTGCTGGAGACTTCAACACGCACCTGACAGAACTGGACAGCTCAGAAAATCAATAAACACTGGACTCAAACAGGACTCTAGAGCAAATGGACCTAACAGACATTTACAGAGTATCTATCCAAAAACTACTGAATATACATTATTCTCATCATCACATGGAATATTTTCCAAGACTGATCATATCTTAAACCACAAAACAAGTCTCAACAAATTAAAAAAAATTGAAATGATACCATATATCTTCTCAGATCACAGTGGAATAAAATTAAAATCAAATCTAAGAGAAACACTCAAATCTTCACAAAGTCATGGAAATTAAACACCTGCTGCTGAATTATCCTTGGGTCAATGATGAAATTAAGATGGAAGTCAAAAGATTCCTTGAACTGAATGACAAAGGGGACACAAGCTTTCAAAATCTATGGGATACAGTGAAAGCAGTCCTAAGGGGAAAGTTCATAGCCTTAAGTGCCTACATAAAAAAGACAGAAAGATAACAAAGTAACAACCTAAGGTCACATCTCAAAGACTTAGAACGAGAACAAACCAAACTCAAAGCCAACAGAAGAAAAGAAATAACAAAGCTCAGAGCAGAACTAAACAAAATGAAAACAACAGCAACAAAATAATGCAAAGGATCAACGTAACAAAAAATTGGCTCTTTGAAAAGATAAACAAAATTGATAGACCACTAGCCAGATTAAAAGAAATAGAAGAGAAAGGACTCAAATAAGCTCAATCAGAAACAAAAAAGGAGACATTACAATTGATACCACAGAAATAGAAAGAAATAAAGGGTATCCAAACTGGGAAAGAAGAGTGTTAGCAAACTATTCCTCTTTGCTGAGGATATGATCTTATATCTAGAAAACCCTGAAACTTCCACCAAAAGACTCCGAGAATTGATAAACAAATTTAGCAAAGCCTCAGGTTACAAAATCAATGTGCACAAATCAGTAGCATTTCTATATACTAACAGTCAAGCTGAGAGTCAAATCAAGGACTTGATACCATTTACAATAGCTACAAAGAAAGTAAAATACATAGGAATGTACTTCACCAATGAGGTGAAAGATCTCTACAAGGAGAACTACTGAACACTGATGAAAGAAATCATAGATGACACAAGCAAATGAATAAACATTCCATGCTCATGAATTGGTAGAATCAACATTGTTAAAATGTCCATACTGCCCAAAGTGATTTATAGATTCAATGCAGTCCCCATCAAAATACCAACATTATGTTTCACAGATCTATAAAAAATAATTCTAAGCTTTATTTGAACCAAAAGAGCCAAATAACCAAAGCAATCATAAACAAAAAGAACAAATCTGGAGGCATCACATTACGTGACTTCAAATTATACTGCAAGGCTATAGTAACCAAAATAGTATGGTACGAGTATAAAAGTAGACACATAGACCAATAGAACAACACAGAGAACCCAGTTATAAAACCACCTACCTACAACCAACTGATCTTTGACAAAGCAGACAACAACATATATTGGGGAAAAGAAGTGCTATTCAATAAATGGTGCTTGGAAAACTGTATAGCCACAGGCAGAAGAATGAAACAGGACCCCTATCTCTAGCTATATACAAAAATGAATTCAAGATGGACAAAAGACTTAAATGTTATGTATGGAACCATAAATATCCTAGAGAAAAAGTGGGAAAAACTCTTTTGGACATTAGCCTAGGTGAAGAATTTACGACTAAGACCCAAAAGGCAAATACAGCAATAATAAAAATAAATAAATGGGACTTAATTAAATTAAAAAGCTTCTGCACAACAATGAAAATAATCAACAGAGTAAACAGACAACCTACCGAATGGGAGAAAATATTTGCAAACTATATGTCCGATACAGGGCTAATATCTAGAATCTACAAAGAACTCAAACAAATCATCAAGAAAAAAAACAAACAACCCATTAAAAAGTGGGCAAAAGACATGAACAGAAGTTTTTCATGAGAAGATAGACAAATGGCCAATAAACATATGAAAAAATGTTCAAGATCACTAGTCATCAGGGAAATGCAAGTTAAAACCAATACGAGATACCATTTCACCCCTGTCAGAATGACCACTACTAAAAATTCAAAAAACAATAGATGCTGGTGTGGATGTAGAGAGAAATGAACACTTATACAATGTTGGTAGGGCTGAAAATTAGTACAACCACTACTGAAAACAGTATGGAGATTCCTCAAAGAAATAAATGTAGACTTACCATTGTATCCAGCAACCCCACTACTGGGTATCTACTCACAGGAAAATAAGTCATTATATTAAAAAGACACCTGCACTTGAATGTTTGTCGCAGCACAATTTACAGCTGCAAAGATGTGGAATCAACCTAAGTGGCCATCAATTCATGAGTGAATAAAGAAATTGTGATATATATAATCACCACACACACACACACACACACACACACACACATATCATGTAATACTACTCAGCTATAACAAGGGTGGAAATCATTTATTTTGCAGCATCTTGGATGGAACTGGAGACCATTATCTTAAGTGAAGTATCTGAAGAATGGGAAAACAAACACTGCATGTATTCACTATTAATTGAGAGTTAAATGATAGGCACCCAGGGGCACAAAGAGATGTAAAGGATGATGGAAACTAAGAAGGAGGGGGGTGATAGGAGGATGAAGGATGAAAACTATCAGGTACAATGAACACTATTATTGTGATGGGCACACTAAAAGCTCTGACTTAAGTATTATGCAAGGTATCCATGTAAAAAAAAATTTGTACTCCCTGAATATTTTGAAATAAAAATAAATACAAAATCACAGCTTTACTGGGCTATAATTCACTTACCATAAAATCCACCCATTTAATGTGTACAATTCAGTGGTTTTAGTACATTCACAAGGTTGAGCAATTATCACCATTATTTAATTCTAGACTATTTTCATCATCTCCATAATAAACACTCTACCTAATAGTAGTCATGTGTTATCCCCACCTCCATTGTGTCCCTGGTAAACACCAATCTACTTGCTGTTTCTATGGATTTGACTCTCCTGGATATTTCATATAAATGGAACCAAACAAAATATATTACATATATTTTCTCCCCTTTGGTGGGACAGTGTCCTTTAAAGCACCAAAGTTTTAATTCAGATGAAGTCCTATTTATCCATTTTCTATTGTTGGTAGTCTTTTTGTTGTTATATAGAACAAAGCCATTGCCTAGTCTGGGTCACAAAGATGTGATCTATGTTTTCTCCTGTGTTTTTTTCTAATAATTTATAGTTTTAACTCTTACATTTAGGTGAAT
Source organism: Varecia variegata (assembly GCA_028533085.1). NCBI lineage: Eukaryota > Metazoa > Chordata > Mammalia > Primates > Lemuridae > Varecia > Varecia variegata. Next base: position 118,963,062 of record CM052443.1, read on the forward strand.
GATACATTTTGAGTAAATTTTTTATGTAGTGTGAAGTAAACGTCCAACTTCATTCTTTTGCATGTGGCTGTCCAATTGGCCCAGCATGATTTGGTGAAAACACTATTCTTTTCCTATTGAATTGTCCTGGCACCCTTGTTGAAAATAAATTCACTGTAAATGTAAGGGTTTATTTGAGAGTTCTCAATTCTATTCATTTGATCTATATGTCTATCTTTGTGTCCATTCTGACATTGTCTTGATTATTATAGTTTTTCAGTAAGTTTGAAATCAGGAAATGTGAGTATTTCAACTTTTAACTTCTTTTTCAAGAATGTTCAGTTATTCTGCATCCCTTACATTTGTATTTTAATTTTAGATTCAGTATGCCAGTTTCTATAAAAGAGTCAGCTGAGAATTTAATAGAGATTGCATTGAATTGGAATTGTTCCAAAAAAAACTCTGTATGACCATATATACCCATCATTTAGCTCCTACTTATAAGTGAGAACATGCAGTTATTTATTTTTCCATTCCTGGAAAAAGAGATACTTCACTTAGGATAATGGCCTCCAGTTCCATCCAAGTTGCTGCAGAAGACATTATTTTATTATTTTTTATAGCTGAGGAATATATATATTGTGTTTATATATATAAAAGAATAAAATAACATATATTGTATATATACATACATATTGTGTGTGTATACACACACACACACCACATGGAATACCACTTTATCCACTCATCAGTTGGTGGGCACTTGGGTTGATTCCATATCTTTGCAATTGTGAATTGTGCTGCAATAAGCATATGAGTGCAGGTGTCTTTTCGATATTAAAGAAAGATTATAATGGAGCTGAAAAATTCCTATTGCCTAATGACATCACAGCCATAGAAACGCAGTAGCAATGCATTATGCATATATTTGTGGTGAATGCTGGTGTAAACAAACCTACTGTGCTGCTATATAAGAGTATAGCATACAGAATTATGTTCAGTACATAATGCTTGATAATGATAATAAATGACTGTGTTACTGACTTATGTATTTGCTATGCTATACTTTTTATTGTTATTTTAGAGTATACTCCTTTTACTTAATAAAAAAAGCAGTGAGTTTAAAACAGCCTCAGGCAGGTCCTCCAGGAGGTATCCAGAAGAAGACATCGTTATCATAGGAGTTGACAGCTCCATGGGTGTTACTGCCCCTGAAGCCCTTCCAGTGGGACAAGATATGGAGGTGATACTGATGATCCTGACTCTGTGTAGGCCTAGGCTAATGTGTGTGCTTGTGTCTTATTTTTTTTTTTTTTTTTTGAGACAGAGTCTTGCTCTGTCACCCTAGCTGGAGTGCAGTGGCATCATCACAGCTCACTGCAATCTTTAACTCCTGGGCTCAAGTGATTCTCCTGCCTCAGCCTCCAGAGGAGCTGGGACTACAGGCGCAGGCCACCGCATCTGGCTAATTCTTCAATTTTTTGTAGAGATGGGGTCTTGCTCTTGCTCAGCCTGGTCTGGAACTCCTGAGGTAAAACGATCCTCCCTCCTCGGCCTCCCAAAGTGCTAGGATTACAGGTGTGAGCCACTGCACACGGACTGTGCCTTAATTTTTAACAAAAAAGTTTAAAAGTAAAAAAAGTTTTTTAAATAGAAAAAAGCTTATAAAATATGCATATAAAGAAACATTTTGTACAATTGTAAAAAAAATTATGTGGAAAACACTTACAAGAGTAAGTGAAAGATCATCATCATAACAATGTAAAATAAATGCACAGAGAAAAAGACCATAAAAATTTGTGGAAAATATTCACAGTGATTTTTTTAAGAAGAACTTTTGAAATTTCTTCATATTTTACATATTTGCTGTATTGAGCATGACTGATTATTCAGTTAGAGAAAAAATAAATCATTTTAAAAATAAAGAATAAAGATGCTACAATTAACAACAACAACAACAACAACAACAAAAAGCCACAAATCACCTGTCAAAGATCGAATTCTAGTACTCAACAAGTCTTTTAATCTTTCTGTGCTCAGGTTCCTTTTCTAGAATATTCTTGTCCTCTCAGGGTACACACACAATCTGCAGACTTGGCGCCTATTCTTCACGTTGAGTCTAATCTCCATGAGTGAGTTTTTCCCAGGGCAGGATCAGAATTAGTCCCTGAAACCCAGCACTGTGACTGAGGTACTGATAGCTGCATCATCTTCCCATAATTTCTTGTACTTGGGGATGAGTATGTAGTACTACGCCATGCTTCTACTGAGTTTTCTCCTAGAAGCCAAGTGTTTTCTGGCATTCTTCTGGTGTTTCCCAACTGTCTGGATAGAAACTGCTTGGATACAGATATGTACTTACTGTCACTCTGTGAGGACTGCTGGTAGCTCCCTCTCTTCAGGCTGCAGCTCTGTCCATGGTCAATTGCTTTTAAAACAGTTCTGCCAGGACGGAATCTTCATTTCTTTACACCTACCTGTAATTCTCAGCATTCATCCTGCCTTGAATGTGAGTTGTTCAAATTTATAATGGACAGTTCAAGGGAGGAAACCATATTGAAAAGTCCTGGCTTCTACTCTGGGAAAGTATCCACTACGGAGCAGGGCATTTTCTGAAGCCAAGGAGTCTCCACAAAGCCCCCTGCATGTCCCTGTTCCTCAGGCTGTAGATAAAAGGGTTCAGCATGGGGGTGACTATCGTATATACTATAGATGCCACCATTCCAGTATCTGCTGAGTAGGAGGATGAGGGCTGGAAATACACCAGAAAGAGGGTCCCATAGAAGAGAGTGACCACTGACAGGTGAGAGCCACAGGTAGAGAAGACTTTGTGCTTGCCCCCAGCAGAAGGGATCCTGAGGATGGTGTGCATGATGTGGGCATAAGAGACCAGGACACAGGTGAGAGGGATCACACCTGACAGGGCTGCTTCAGCAAACATCATATCATGAAAGATATGGGTGTCTGAGCAGGCAAGTTTGAGGAGTGGGAGAAGATCACAAAAAAAATGTGGGATGGAATGGGAGGCACAGAATGAGAATTGAGCCATTAGAAAAGTGAGTGAGGAAGCCAGGAGGTTAGAGCAGAGCCAGGAAATGGCCACCAGCATCAGGCAGCGTCCGGGATGCATGACCATGGTATAGTGCAGAGGAAGGCAGATGGCCACGTAGCGATCATATGCCATCATGGCCAGCAGAAAGTCATCCAGCAGGGCCAATGCCATGAAGAAGTACACCTGCATGAGGCACCCAGTGTAGGAGATGGTGTGACGCTGTGTGTGCATGTTCACTAGCACCTTGGGGACTATGGTGGAGGTGAAGCAGATCTCGGTGAAGGACAGGTTGGCCAGGAAGAAGTACATGGGGGTGTGGAGGTGCTGGTCAGAACCAATGGCCAGGATGATGAGCAGGTTCCCCAACACGGTGACCAGGTACATGGCCAGGAAGAGCCTGAAAAGGAGAGGCTGCTGTGCAGGGTGTTCAGAGAAGCCCAGGAGTAGGAAGTCAAAAATGCTGGTTTGGTTTCCAATTTCCTTCTAAGGCAGAGAAATTAGCAGGTAATACTGGTCAAACAAATTAACCTTTACATATTAGAGAGTCCAAGGACTTTGGCATGTTTTTATTTGTTCCTTGGGGAGGTCACTGAGATTCACTAGTGAGTGTAACTGCACATTTGCAAATATGTACAAATGTCAAGGCTGTGGACCATGATAATGAGGCATTGGGATGAGGGTGTAGTTTTGTTTCTAGATTCCTGAATATGGCATGTTTTCCTCATAGATCACCAGACTGAGACTGAATTGGAATTCACCTTAAAGAACCCCTTCAAGTTTTAATTTCCACTTACATAAAATCTTTTAGAGCAACAGTTTTAACCTCACTGCCTTTTTAATTTATTTATTATTTTTTATTTCAGGATATTATAGGGGTATGAGCATTTTGGTTACACATTATGACTTTGCCTCACCTAAGCCAGGACTAGAGGCATGCCCTTTCCCCAAACAATGCTCACCACATCCATTAGTTGTTAGTTTACCCAGCAATGGCCAGCAAACGTATAAAAAAAATGCTCACTGCCTTAATGTGGAGCTCATGCACGGGGTCACACACAGACTAGGATTTAGTGGGCAATACAAGTCGCTCTGTGTGTATCTGTGTGAGTGTGTGTAGATGAGTTCAGGGAGTTGGGACAGAATCATTTCTTAAGAGAGGAACCGGCTGAGCCTTAGGGTTGTCTGGGTGTGCTGGGAGTGCTGTGGCCCCTTTGCCTTTGGTCACCATTGCAGTATGTCTGTGTGGATATGAGAAGGTTGCAAATTGAAAGGCACTTTATCATTAAGGGGACATCATTTTCATCTTTATCATCAACTTCACCGTCAACATATTTCATGTTAAAACTGGGCGTTGGTATCAGAGACCACATGGGAATCCCTTCCCTGTTCCTTATCCTTAGTCTGACCTTGGTCAATTATTGAACCTGTCTGAATCTCTGTTTCCTAGTTTGTACCATGTGCAACTTCTCCATAGCATCGCTGAAGCTATTGTTGAGATAACGGATATGGAAAGCAGGCCTTCTGTAAGAGCAGTGATTGTTAGGTTGTCATTTGTAACAGTTGATGAAATGTAACCCCAGGACACAATGTCATGGGAAGCTTTGAGTGATGTGCTTTCTAGTTCTGTTCTTCACATATTTTTTAAACTTTGGGAAATATTCACCTCCTTTGAGCCTTGCTTTTCTTACCTGTAAGAGGTAACTAATAACCCCACCTGATAGTTTTGTTGAGGGGACCCAAAGCTGGAATCATTGAAGTTTCTTCATGCACCATAATGTGCAACCAAAATGAGAAACTCCAACGTTCCTGTTTGATGGCGTGGAGGAACAAATGCAATGAGCACTGAAAGGCAGCATGTGCTAATGTCATGTTTGTTTAGTGTAGTGATTAAAAATATAATATTCTCTTTGGAGTCTGACAGAATTTCCCCCCTCTTTACTCTGTATGTGACTTTGAGAAAATCATTTAACCTCTCTTGGCTTCATTTTCCACATCTTTTTAAATAGGACTATAACACAGTTTACTGTATTAGAGTAGATAGGAGATTAAATTCTGTAATGATTGTAAAACATTTATTTATTTAATCTTAATTTGTTTAGAGACAGGGTCTTGCTCCGTTGCCCAGGCTGGAGTGCAGTGGTGGGATCATGGCTCACTGCAGTCTTGAATTCCTGGGTGTAAGTGATCCTCTTGCCTCAGCCTCCCAAGTAGCTGGGACTACCGGCACACACCACCATGCCTGGTTAAATTTTTACTTTTTTTTGGAGAAATGGGGTCTTGCTCCATTGCCCAGACTGATGTTGAACTCCTGGGCTCAAGTGATCCTCCCTCCTTGGGCTCCCAAAGGGGTGGGATTACAGGCATGAGCCACCATGCCTGACAACTGTAAAATATTTAGAAGAAGGCTGACACATAGTAAGTGCTCAATAAAATTATTTATTATGGTTATTGCTGTTTTTAATAAAATGAGGGTGTTTTGTCCTTGTCTCTGTGTTCTGATTCCTGCCTGCGTATTGGCCTTATAAATTGTGAGCTATCGATATTAAGAGTCATCATCAGCAGCAGCACCACCTTTGAATGGTTATGATTCTGCTCAGAACTTTCAATGGCAAAGTGTCTCTTCTGGCATTTGGAAATCAGTTGGAAACCTGGTCAAATAGCTGAATCACCAGAGAATGAATATTAGTAATTTTATAATGGGAATAAATAGACCATCTTCAATAGTTATCCACCAGTTCAAATTTTAAGAAAAAGAAAGGATGTGAATGAGGTTGGTAAAGTGTAAATGGATGCAGAGGTCCAGATTACTGGTATTGACCTGGTGTGGTAGGTGAGAGTGATTCTGGGAACCACACCTGTCCTAGTTGATTGTGAGTAAATTCGGTCTTGTTATTGCTCAGGTGCTGTGTACCGGTCACTGATGGAGCTTAGAGAAGAATGGTGTGAGGCTCATTCTCTACAATGACCTCAGGCGGCCCCATCAGAGACCTGATGAACACCAGAGCCAGGCACCCCTCATGGTGATCAGAAGAGGCAGAAAATGATTGGTGGAGAGGGAGACCAGAAAGGAAGGGGAGGAAGGAAAACGGGAGAAGCTCTATGGGCTCCATGTGTGTGTGTGTGTGTGTGTGTGTGCAGGTGCACATGGCCTGTATTGTATGCTCTCTCCCCACCTTATGCCTCAGTTCTTACCTGGAGATGCCGGCCAACCTCCGACTCTGCCACTACCACCAAGGAGATTCTGTTCGTTGCCCTGTTGTCTCCCCAGGAAAACATGACTGGAGTCAAAGAGCCTTTCCCTGTCTGTAGGAACAGCACAGACTGAAATGAGATCTTTAGTGACACCTGAGGGCCAAGAGCCAGAGGAGGTGCTGACTTTCACATGCAGAGTCTCCTGGGACCCAATCACAGACCTCTTAGTTAGAGACAAGATGGGGCAATTGTCCAACCTCCCAGCTGTCCCCTCTGGACTGTGGTCCCCTGAGTCCCGGCAGTGTCAGTGATGCCTCCATTCAGGGTGACCAGGGCTGGGATCCATGGAGCCACTGATCTTGGTTTTTTCCTTAGGTGAGCTGCAGGTTGGATTCACCGTCTTCCATCAGCTTTGCAATGACTTAGTCATGGAGCCCACACTTTTCTAGTTAGAGCCCAGTCTTCATGGATGAAATACAGTATGTTCCAGAAGATAAGAAAAAAGTAGAGAATAAAGTAGATCAGAGGTCAAAATCTTTACCTTCAAATGCTACATAGAAGAAAGAACATTCTTACTCTCTCTGACCACAGAATGCAGAGATTAGACTGATATTTAGACTCTGTGTTAGGCACTGGTGTGTCTCTGGATTCATTTATGTTGTAAATATATCTTACATACCAAAGAATATATAGAACACGTATGTAATGTTTAAATAATGATTGTAAAGTTAATGCCCATTCTGCCACTATTCGGTCTAAATAGCGAATGGCTCAGTCCTTTTGAGGTCCCACGTGTGCCTCTTTCGAATCACATTCTTTTCTTCTCTTTTTAGAGGAATCCCCTATCAGGAGTATTGTGGACCATTTTCTTAGTTTTCTTTGTAGTTTTGCCACATATGCATATATGTCTAAATAATAGATAGTATGCTTGGGATTTGTCTGTTTTTGTCCTTTTTGTAAATGAGTTATACTTTTGTGCCTTCTTCTGTTGCTTATTTTGTTCCACATTGTTCTTTTAGGGTCATTCATGTGAATGCATGTAGCTGAAGGGCATTCATGTCCATTGCCATTTCGTACAGGTTAATAATCTCTCACTATAAACTTTTTGCCTCCTGAATTGCAGAACTCAGAACTTTTGGACTTGGAATTATTCATATGTCATCTAGGATTCTCTCAGCAGTTTTTAGGGTAATGCCACATAATCAAACACATAGTATTTCCATAATGGAATAAGTGAGTATTCACCCTAAACACACCTAGCAAAGACTATAAATAACCTTGTGCAAGTTCAGATCACCGTTTGTAGCTATGTGAGTTCACTGCAAACCTTAACAAAATTTTCTCTTGTTAGAGCATTTTGAATGATAGAAGTGTAGACAGATATTCTGGTGAATGTGTTTAATAGTTTTCTCATGTGTGCATCTAAAAAATTAAATTGTGAAGTAAAACACATACAGAAAACTACGCAAAACAGAAATATACCACCCAAGAAATTATTAGAAACTAATCACCTGTGTATCACAGAGTAGACACAGATCAAGGAGTGGAGCATTGCCAGCATGTGGAAGCACCTTCTGTGCACCCTGCTAATCATTACTATTCTCTCCTTGAAGGTAAAGAATCACTATACTCTAACATTTTATATTAGCCTTGTCTCTTTTTGAACCTTGCACTCATGCAACCGTACATTATGTATTCTTTTTTTTTTTCCTGGCTTCTTTCGTTGGTGAGAATATCCAGATTACTGTCTATAGCAGCGGTTTGTTCACGTTCATTGCTGTGAGCTGCTCCATTGTATGATAATGACACATATTACTTATGTAATCTATTGTTGAAGGAACAGGTTTTTGGGGGAGCTATTTGCAATAATGCTGGGATGATTATTCCAAATAGAATATTATTATCATTCTATTATTCCAAATAGAATGATGTATCATTCTTGTACATATTTTTTGGTACACATGTGTATTCTCTTCTATTGCACACATACCTAGGAGTATAATAGCTGGATTCTAGAATTCATATCTTCAGTTTTGGCACACAATGTCAGACTGATTTCCAAAGAGAGTGTACCAAATTACACTTCTACCAGCAATATGTGAGGACTCTGCTTGCACCATACCCTTGACAACACTCAGTGTGAATTCTTTTTATTGCAGTCATTCTGGGGTGTGTGTGTGTGTGTGTGTGTGTGTGAGTGTGTGTGTGTGTGTGTGTGTGTGTGTTGGGGCATCTCCTGCTGGTTTGATTTTATATTTCAATGATTAATAATGAGATTAAGTAGCTTTTAAATACTGATTAGCATATTTTTAGACAGAGTCTTGCCTTGTTGCCTAGGCTGGAGTGCAGTAGTGTCATCATAGCTCACTGCAACCTTAAACTCCTGGGCTTGAGTGACCCTCCTGCTTTAGCTTACCAAGTAGCTGGAACTACAGATGTGCACCACCACACCTGGCCATTTTTTCTAGTTTTAGTAGAGCCAGGATCTCACTCTTGCTCAGGTTGGTCTAGAGCTCAAGGGATCCTCCCAGCTCAGCTTCCTAGAGAGTGCTAGGGATTATAGGTGTGAGCCACTGCACCAGGCCTCTTTTTACAACTTCTGAAGATTGATGCCTAGCTAGTTATTTTGCAATCTTTTCTTCTTCTTTTGTAACATTTTCATGTACTGTGATAAATTTCCTGTAAATGATGGTTTGTATTGGTTCTTATTCAGATACAATATTTTCCAATGGACATTGTGGTTTTTCTTTTTACTTCTACATTCTTCCTAGCTGAGTTCCCAATTCCCAAATTAGTGGGGATTTCTAGTTATATTTTTGTTCAGGTTTTTAGCTTAATTGCATGTGGTCTGTATGATTTTAACCCTTGGACATTAACGAGGTTTGTTTTATGGCTCAATAAATGAGCATGTTTTGCAAAATTTCCTTGGGTTCTTGCAAAGGATGTGTTCTCTGCAAGTATTAAGTGCGATGTCCTATGTATTTAACGTATCCCTTAGACTAGGTTATTAATTGTGCTTTTCAAATATTCTCTATCTTTACTGAATTTAAAAAATCTATTTGTTCTATCAATTACCATAGTGTGTTAAAATCTCCCATGAAGAATGGATCTATGTAGTTTTCTTGTCGCTCTATTAATTTTTCTTTATGTGTATTTGTGGTTTTTTTCATTACTGAAATAATTTAGAACTGTTACATTTTCCTGGTGAATGAAAAGTTTCATTGTTATGACATGAACATTTATATTTATAAAAGTGCCTTAAAAAGTTAAAGTCCATTTGTTTCATAATAATAGAGCCATGCCAATATTTTTATGGTATATTATTTTTCAACTTTTATTTTCAATCTTTCTGTATTTTTATGTGTGTTGAGTAAACATCTTATTAAAAAATATTTAATGAACTATACAGAAAATGCACAAAACCACATATGTATAAGGTTATGAATTTTCTCACAGTGAACACACTCACACCACCAGCTTCCAGATCAGAAGGCAGAATCTGACCAGCATCCCGGAATCCCTCTTGAGGTTCCTGTTCAGAGACAGTCAGCATTTATAATTGTTAATAATTGTATAGCATGAAATGGAGAGAAAAAACTTACAGAAAGTGAGAGAGATATGTTCAGAGAGAACCACTTCAACCACATGCTTTCATTTAAAGTAATACATGATTACATTAAAAATAATGTATTCTACAAGAAAATAAAATTAATATGTGTTGACTATTTACATGAATTCTGCATGGAGAAGGATTTTCTAGTTATAACTCCAGGAAATAAGTTACAAAGAGGAAGACCTGTTGACTTGATAAAATAAAAAACTCCTGACATAAAAAATCATGAGATAAAGAATTAATGAGAATATTAGCAAGACAAAGAAGACAAAGATATAACATCTTTATATAGAAAGGCCTACACAATTCAGTGAAAATATCCCCAGACAACCTTCCGAATGACAGAAAATATTTTCATGCTAGACATCTGGCAAAGGGCTAATAGCTAGAATCTATATAGAACTCAGGAAAATCAGCAAGAAAAAATCAAACAACCCCATTAATAAGTGGGCAAAGGACATGAACAGAAACTTTTCAAAAGAAGATAGACTTATGGTGAAGAAACATGAAAAAATGCTCAACATCTCTAATCATCAGGAAAATGCAAATCAAAACCACAATGAGATATCATTTAACTCCAGTGACAATGGCTTTTATTAAAAATTCCCAAAACAACAAATATTAGTGTTGATGCGGAGAGATAGGAACACTCATACACTGCTGGTGGGACTGCAAACTAGTACAACCTCTGTGGAAAGCAATATGGAGATACCTCAAAGAACTAAAAGTAGATCCAGAATTCCAACTACTGGGTATTTACTCAAAGGAAAAAAAGCCATTTTATGAGAAAGACACTTGCACTTGGGTGGTTTTTTTTTTTTTTTTAACCAGTGTTTAATGAAAGTCGTACATAAGATTATTTCATTCCTATATCTTCTCAAGTGTTTCTTCTTTGCATTGCCCTTTTCCTTTCCTACTTGGTGAGATTTGGCTTTCT